>VWZE01000377.1:55586-137287 GCA_013396675.1 Eubucco bourcierii | reverse complement strand
AAATCCTGAGAGCACAAAAAAGATCTTGTGATGAAACTCCCCAAGTGAAGGTGTGAGCACTTGTGTCTGGAAGAACTGAAAAATGGTATTTGAAATAGGTCGGGCTATTTATATTACTGTAGGCAAACACATCCTCAAGTTTTCCTTTGGAAAATTCTACAGAAAAATATATCTTGTTGCTGTGGAATAAATTTAGCCTCATGAAGTAGTTCTGAAGTCAAGCCCAGAACACTGAAACAGAGCGGGCGTGGAAGAAAGCTGCAAACTTTATTCTTCAGAGGGAAAATAGGAGTAAGATAGTGCTGATGTGACTGCTAGTAGCCCTTAGGCCACAGAATCAGACTACAATTTGTCTAAAATTACTTTGTCATAATACATGCTATGTGGTCACTGAGTCATAGATTCATAGAATTATAGAATGGTTTGGGTTGGAAGGACCCTCCAAAGATCATCTAGACCAATCCCCCTGCAGCAAGCAGGGACATCCTCCACAAGATCAAGTTGCTCAGAGGCTTGTCAAGCCAGACTTTGACTATTTCCAGGGATGAGGACCTCAACTACTTCCCTGGGCAGCCTATTCCGGTGTTCCATCACCCTCATAGTAAAGAACTTGTTCCAATCTACATCTACTCTTCTCTAACTTCAAACTTCATCCTATCATTACAAGCCTTTGTAAACAGTTCCTCTCCAGCCTACTTGTAGGCTCAGCATTCTTGTAACCCTCAATATTGTTTTGTGATTGCCTTAAATGTTAGCTTGAGATGCTGTTATCTGGATAGCAAAGAGGCTGTTGCCTGAAAGAGATGCTTTCCTTAGCTGAATGTTTTAACATCTACACGGAATGTTCCTTCAAGTTCCAGTGAGTGACTTGCTATCTCTCTCTGCTTCTCTTATGTATGTGTGATCAGTCACGGTTGAAGAAAGACTGAGTAAATAGTTCTATCTATCCTTGATAATGCAGGAATGCTCCTCCAGTGCTTGGGAGGGAATGTTCAGCCTGGATCTTCCTGAAGCAGATTCTCAACATGCCATAAGGATGGCTAATTGACAAGACGCAGCAAATATCCAACACACCAACCCATTTTTTTAGCTTATGGTACAAAAATCTGTATTTGTTTCTGCAAGCTCATGGGTTTAATTCATTCAGAGACTGGCTTGTTTGCTGTCTTTGTGTTTGTTACTCAATCAATGTCAATATAAATTTCCAATACTGCTGTAGAAGCATCTATAAACTATCCTGTAAATGCAGAACAAATCACTAAATAATATTCTTTCATCCATCAATCTAGTAATAGGTTCAAAAGATGTACTGCTGGTATCTTAGGGAATGTCAAGGTGGTATTCTCATGAAAAAATAATTTCTATCACACATCAAGTACAAGGATATGCTATGCCTGTACAAATGCAATATGGGCTATTGTTACGAGTGAGTTACAAAAAATCAAACTCATATGAACTTGAGTACTTAATCACTTGAAGACCAGAAGTAATTTTGTTGCTCATTCAGAACAAACCAAGCAAAGATACGGAGAGTCATCTAGCCTTTAAAATTGTTCAAGGATCTCTTAATCCTCATAAAAGACAGTTGACTTACAATAACAAAGCATTTTTGCAAAGGTGTTTTTCCTCTCTCTTTATCAGCTTGGAGGTGTATTGCATCTGAGATATTATTGACAATTCTTTTCACGCTCCAGACTTTCTCCAGAATAAGCCAGTATCCCATTTCAGTTTTCTGCTAAATCATTTACCTTCATAAGTTATGTGTGAGTCTGTAGGATTGAACCACTTCCTATTTTGGAAATACTGCAGCAGCTGATGCTTTTGTCTGCTTCGATCAGCTTGCACATACAGGCCAAGAAAGCCAAAGTGCGTAAGGGTATGTGTGGATGTTTACTTGCCTTACCTTACAGAAATCACTGTAATCTGCATTTCAGGGCTTGAAACTGAGGTTTC
Source organism: Eubucco bourcierii (assembly GCA_013396675.1). Lineage (NCBI taxonomy): Eukaryota > Metazoa > Chordata > Aves > Piciformes > Ramphastidae > Eubucco > Eubucco bourcierii. The sequence goes on along the minus strand of VWZE01000377.1, from coordinate 135,334 downwards.
TCCAACAGCTTGGATATGGGCAGAAGAAGAGAAATATAAATTAATCTTACATTTTCTAATACTGTTTTGAACATTTATCCTTGAAAGTTCAAAACTCCTTGTGAGAATTCTCTAGGCATAAAAAGTCTGCAGTGTGGCTTTTTCACAAGGGAAGTTTTTTATGTTCTCCAAATCTTGTGGAAATATGAAAGCCCTCCAAATGTAGAATTTCAAAGAACTTCTAAGTAGTGCTAAACACATTTTATATTAAATGATTTAGCTGAAATTTATGGCTATAAATTTATGACCTCTTAAAAATGATGCTGGAGTCTAGGCATGCATAATTAAAAAGACAGAGCGTTAATGCTGACATACTGAAAACATCTGTATATAAAGTATAGGAAAATATCATTAGGGTTATATTTTGGCTGCAGTCTTTCAAGATGCTTAAAGTTCCCTGTACTCTCTCCCTAATGAAGTGTAAACCTGCTTATTCAATCAAAGGTTTATCAAGACGTGGTTCCACACCAGTTTTAAACCCACCACAGGAAGTCAGTGGAGTTTTACTAAATCTCTACTGAAAGGTCTTCATGTAGTTACATTCCCTGATCTCTTAAGCTAGGGGATTTACTGAGGAAGTAGTTCTTTCTTACTCCCTTTGCTGGTGGATGTTCTGGCCTCAAATATATTTCTCCATAAACCCCTCTCCTACTGTCTGTCTACAATGAACAGAAATCTAGGCTGGGGGGCCCAACTGGAAAGGGGAACAAATATCAAACAGAGTTCATTTTTGATTGTGGGTACAATTATGGATCGAGTAATGCTTCCTATGGCTTTCATGAAATCGTGCTGATTCCTACCACCTGCTCTGCTCAGTCAAACAATTAACACATTAGATGTTTATAATCTGTTCTCTCTAATTAATTAATTAAGTTACTGCTTGATGTGGAAGCTTAGACCATTAATGTATTGGAAGTGTTAATATTTAATAATGTAAGGCATACTGAGGAAGAGGGAAATTAATATTTGTGCAGTGTTTTCCATCATTTAAGAGAGATATAAAATTTTTGCTCTTTCTATGTGTGCATGGGTGGTACTAAAGTTAACTGAAACAAATGGATTGGCTGGATACTAAAATTAGGCTCTCAGTTTTATAGTTATTTTGTTCTAGGTGTTCTTTTCATACTGGTAGCAGGAACTTAGACTACCTGCCTTCTGTAATACAAATGTGTTTAAAATGTCAGAAATCCTTCTTTGAAAAGGGAAAGTCTTTCTCCTGCAATATTTCCTGGTCTTGATAAACTCTCAAGGCTTTTGGAACTAAAATTGAGGAATCACTGTCTGGCATATACATATTTTTCAGGGAAACCATTTTTTAAAAGTACAGAAGGAAGAGGATAGAAATCCAGTAACATATGAGGAAAGCTTTGAGGCTGAAATCAGATTTGTTTACTTTCAGCAACTGAATAATTGAGAGTAGTCTGTGTAGATGAAGTGTTAATTTCTCATATACTCAGTCTTCCATAATGTAGCTGATGTGCAGGAATTCTATCTTCCTGATCTTGTGAAGAATTCACAATGTGTAGCATGCTGGGTGTGGATGAACTCTGTTTTCTTGAGTACTGAGGAACTTTGAAGTTAAGTTGGAGTGAAAGTCTGTGAATGTACTGTATTCTAGTGAATGGGAAAGGTAATACATGCTACCATCTGACAATGAAAAAACTCAACAGACTTACCTTTGCAGCATTGTTTTAGGTGTCTTTGCGTTCAGAACCATCCTAAAGATAAAAGAAAATTATTTTTCAGGTTGTTGTAATCCTTGTAAAAGATGAAAATGGAGAAAGAAGGCAATCATCTATCTGCTGTTCCTTACATTAAAAAAAAAAAAAAAAAGTTTGTGTACCTCTTTCTACCATAATGCCAGGAATATCCATGAGATTGCATCTAATGACAAGGCAGAGGAACATCTACTCTTTAGAAGGGACTTACATAAAAGTGTTCATAATCCGAAGGAACTGGCGGACAGGAGACTGAAAGAGTTACTATATACCGAATCCTGCAAAACTGAAACTGTCAAGTCAGTCATTCTATTAAACTACCTTGGATTTGTCATTGCTGCAGTCCACGGTTGGAGGACCTACCTATTGCCTACTTAGCATCTAGAAAGCTAACCAAACACCTTTGGGGATAGACATTATCTGGTTTGCTGCTTTTGGGGTCTGGAGAATTCGGAATGAGGACTGACTTAATCATGACATTTGTGGGAAGTCAGCCAGGACCTATGGAAGAGCTGTCCAAATACTTCCACAGGCCAGATTTACAGACACTAGCTGGAATGTGTATGTGTTTATTGATTTTGTTTTGTTTTATGATGGATCTTTGGAGTAGCAAAGAGCTAGTACATTGTATACCAGTGGTAGATTTATTTCTATATCAATTGCACTAATGCATCTTTTAAAAATTGAGATTTAATATTCCTAATAATTAAAAATAGGAGAGTAATATTTCAAACAGAAAAAACCAACCAACCAAACAAACAAAAAACACCCCAAAACACCAAAACCCAAAAAACCCTCTTAAAGCAGTATTAGGAGGAGTCAAAGGTGCAACAGAACTTTTACTTTGACCAGAGCTGGTCAGCTATTCTGAGTACTGTTCTGGCAAAGTTAAGTTGCTGCAGTAGAGAGGTGGAGCTGGATTAGTTTTTGGCTTCTTTGTGGAAAAGTTAACTCAGCAAAAAGTTCAGTTTTGGAATCATTAAATACTGGTAACGCTCAATGAATGCCTCTGTCTTTTCCTCTCAAAGCAGGAGTGAAATGTCAGATGTTGAAATAAAGTATTTTAGCAGTCAGGCAAAAATAAACTTTATTTTAAAAAAAGCTTTCACTTCTCTATGTGGCTTGTCTAAGACTGTGTCCACTGGTCTACCAGACTGGACCTCACCTTTCCGTCTCTGTGGAATGGCTTCTCGTATATTGCTGTGTAGATCTCTGGTAACCTTCAGAATGATGAATTCAGGCTTGTATCAGTCTCTTAAAAGCATTGTCTGCATTTCAAAACTGCATTGTTGCCTACTCAGGAATTGCTTGCCATAGCAAATTATTAGGCCTGTGACATGGGTGTAACATTTCAGTTGATTCTTAATAGAATTCCAAACAGCGTATGGTGGTTTGAGAGTTCCCCCCACCCCAATCCAAGATTCACCAGACTAACTCAGGTGGCTGGAAGTTAAGGATGGATGATGATATTTTAGTGTAGCACAAATTTACAATACACAATATATATGGATATTTACAGCTATATACAAGTTAAAAGTAATACAGAAATTCAAAGTCCCTCCCAAACAGCCAGACTGCCCAAGAGGGCTCCAAACTAACTCCCCTCTTTCCTCCCATCCCCTCCCTTATCTCAGAAGACTTGCATACAGAGGTGAGTTGCAGAAAGCCTACAAGAAGTTAAAAGGAGAATGGTTAGATTGAGTTACACAGATTACAAGCAGCAGCCAGAGACTGGGAAGCTTTGTTATTGTTTCTTGGTTTTTATATCTCTAAACAAAACCCATGGGTGATATAGACATCACTGTTATTTTCTTTTCATAGCCAATGATCTAATTTCTCTCATTAAAATATTCCAATTAGCCTCAAACCAGCACACAGCAACATATGGAAAATTACTTATTTTCGTTACCCTGAGTCTGTGATTAAAAGCCAAAAGAACTTTTCACAGTTTCTTAAAATACATCTGGTTACTTAACTTTTGGGTGTCTGACTTTGCTTCTGAGTGTCATGGAATGATTAAAAAAATTACTTCTTGGGGTTGCCAGGGTGTGATAAGACTGATCAGAATAATTGGGCCTTCCACCCAAGAAATATTTTTACTTAATGTGACAGTTTGGGAGTTACTTGCCCCCTCCCCCACTCTATGAAAATCACCCAGACTAGACTCAGCTAGCTGGAAGTTAAGGAATAAAACTATATTTACAGCTTAGCACAATTTACAAGCATATGCATATATACAAAATATACGCAAATATTTACAGAAATATACAAGTTAAAGGTAGTACAGAAACACAACACCCCTCCCAGTATTCAGAGTTCCCAGGAGAGGCTCCCCACCACCCTTCCACCCCTGTACCTTATCCCAGGGTCTGCCTTATGTGCAAGGTGAGTTTGGAGGATCGGCAAGGGGGGTTAGAAGCAGAATGATTAGTTGGGTTAACAGCAGAAGCCCAGGGAGAAAACACACCGACTCTGACAGAGAGAGGCTCTCTCTTATCTATGTTCGTGTCCTTGTATTTATACATCTCAGCAAGCCTATGAGTGAAGTAGACATCACCATTGTTTTCTTTTCACAACCTATAATCTATTTTTTCTCATTAAAATATTCCATTAGCCTCAAACCAGCACACTTGGAAATTTACTTTGTAGAGGACACAATTTCTACATCAGGTTTCCTCTAACCACCAGGAGTCTCCTTCACTGTTTGTGATCTGCATGTTAAGTTTTTCAGTGACTGTCCTGCTGAACTGATTTGAGATGAGGAGGTGACAATATATGAGTTACTTGTCGTTCATCTTTCATCAGGAAACAACTGGAGGGAGGAAATGGAGTGCAGTCTATTAATGGAATTGAAGCTGAGGTGGAGGGAACTTACAAGCAGCTTTTGTGTATGAGTACCAGTTTTCTTTAAAGTAATCTTCATGGGTACAGAGATTGGCAATTGTCCTGTTGGCTCTGGACCAGTGAGACTAGTATATCCTAAATTTCTAGTAAAAACATTTCTCTAGAAAGTGCATGAGACAGTAAGGAATAGAGGTATGTGTTGGATAGTGAAGGCCCACTGGCACCTAGGAGGCCTGCTTAGTGTTGAACAGGCAGCAAACAGTGAGGTAGCAGAGGTACCTAAGCTTGTTTCAACATGTAAGTATTCCTTTCACACAGAGACTGACTCACTAATGGGGAACCAGAGCCAAAAGGATCAAATATTTTTTCAATTGTTGAGCTTGGACATTTCTAGCTATCTCATAAAGTCACTGCTTAGTTTCTTTGCTTTTAGGTTCTGCTCAGAACTCCAAGTACATTCAGGGCAGAGTACTGTGAAAGGTTAGAGAGGTCCTTTTGATTCCCAGACTGACCAACTCAAACTACTGAGCAGCATTAAATCAGCCTCTCTCAGAGCTATGCTCTGATTCTGGGAATGAATGAATCCAACTGAAATTAATGGATCCTTACCAGTGTGAGACTGGCTGAAAGACTGCATGTTCACATAACGGCCCTCTGCTTAGAGACAACAATTGTATCAGTTTCTCACAGAGGTAAAGGGAGTGGGAGATGCCTAATATATGTGAATGCTTTACAAGTAGCGTATATTTTATGCATTTGATTTAGGGTCGTGAATGCATTTGTTTGTGTGTGTTAGCTGGATTTTATTTTAGACATGTGGTGTATGGTATCTCACGTATTACATGATTGCATGTAAAAATGCTGTACACTGACAACTAGGATCACAAACTGGGTGTATATACTGATCATCTCTGAATTATATTAATTAGATCTAGAATCAGAATCATATGTGTGGAACATGTATGTAACTCTGGGAGTCAAATTCATAGAGTTTCACAGGTTTGTTTGTCCCCTAGGAACTATAACTTTATGCAAAATATAATTGCTCTGTGATTTTTTTTAGTTTTTTTTTTTGGTCAGCCCTGTTAGTGAGGCTACTATAAAGAATACATTACTAACTCGGTGTTCCTCCCTGCACCCACAATCTGAGAGAACTGAAAATGGTGTTGATGATAATGTGAATAGACACATTAGTCCCTGATTATTTTGTCATCGTTACTTTAATAACATATGGAACTATCATGTCGGATACTGATACAATTTTGAGTGTGGCTTAAAGAGCAGGAAAACACCTTTTTTTTTTTTCTCTGATATGAAGAGCTACTACTCTTATAGGACTACTGGTCGAAGTAGTGTGCAATGTAGGTGTAATCTTTACCCTGCCCTGTCTTCTCTGCTGCTGTTCACAAGCCAGGGTGGCAGGTTCCTCAGCTGCCCTTGCAACACGTCTGCTGCCTGCCCTCACAGGTAAACAGCAACAGCACAGTGCTCCTTACAGGGTGGCTGCAGTTCCCAGTGCCATCTAGTGGTCTTCGTCCTGAAAATAACGGGGGAAAGATAGAAAGGAATTTAATTTTCCCATATAATGTCGCACTAAAGTGGTGAATTCTTCCTATGTGAAATGGTTAAGAAACCATAATAGGTGTTGGTCTAAGCTCAGAAGCAGACTCAAAAAACCTCCCTTTTCATGCCCATGCACACTGCCCGCTCCTCTGCCATTGCATAGGCCCTGAGGTAGTACTGGGATTAGGCAAAGGCCAAAGGAATGGGAAATTGGAGGGATCAGAAGCATCTCAGAGTGCCTCAGGGAGTGTTTACTTTCAGCACAGTGTGATGGTGTCTCCATGCACTCTTTTTATCCTTGTCTTATTCTTTGTTAGAACCTAAAAGGTAAGCTAGCTGGGGGAAAAAAATGGTCTGGGCGTTGCCTATTTTCCTTTACTGGAAAATTTTAATGCACTTATTTTACCTGATGAAGCAAACAGCAAGAAAAACACTACTCTTTTCCTCCTGCTCTTACCCCTCCCTCCTACTCATTCTGCCAAGTCCTCTTCTAAAAGCTCCCTTTTATATCTCACAGGCATATGTTTCAATTTTCACTTACTGGGTGTGATATTTGGTAACATACGGATGAATCATATTAATAACTTACTGAATCAAAACATAAACTGCACTCAATAATTGCTAGATGTGCTATAGCCTTTATTCTTGTGGTAGCACCTGTCCACTCTTCATCACACTGTGCTGTTTACTGCACCTGGGCTTTTCTCAAATGCGTTAGATCTAGAAACCTCATCAGATCTGGCTCCAGTAGGAATATCTCTCTGATTTCCTGAAGTGAATTTCCATTTTAGGCCAAGAAAGGGCTATGAAAATCCTTTAACACAAACCATCTGATGAGTCTCTTTTTAGAGCAACAAGCAAAGAAAACTGTGGGATCCATTTAAGTAATATTTTTACTTCCAAAATAAAATATTGGCAAAATATAATAAAAATGTTAAAAAAACAAACACTGAAACTGTGTCAACATAGCCACATCTGCTATAACCAATATGGGACTATTACTCTGCTGTAAATTGCTATCACTTTCCAAGACATAGAACATGATGAAATTGGTCTCCAGATGAGACTGGAGTCATCTTGTCTCATATGACCAAGTCAGTAGTCCTAGACTACAGTAATTCTATAATTTTGCCTGCATAAAATCCTCTTGATAGAATATAGTCACTCTCAGATCTTACTCACAATGAAATTTCATCCTCTTCTAAGTCTCCCCTCTTTTGTGGCCTAGATGGCACAGAACTACTTCTTCAGTAGAAATTCAGTGATTAATTCCTCCATGTGTGATAAGAACAAAGAATTCCTTTAGAAACACTTGACTTCTATTGGATTAGGTACTCCTTCACTGTCCAGGAAAGCAACCTTTAGTCCATGTCCCTGTTCTAGTTAGTCTCTTCTAGCTGACCAAATTGTTCTTAAGAGAGCTGGACAGGAAACCCTACAGCACTTATCCCTGCTGATGCTGAGAAAAAGGCAGGAGCCAAGTGTTTGGTGCATTAATACTTACAGATGTAATGTACATGATTTTTCGCCAACAAATAAATATTAAATTATTATTCTAGAACAGACAAGGTATGTAAGAGAATACATTAGCCATTTGAGAACCTAGATGGGTAAACAGCCCCTGTGGAAATAGAATCCTAACCCTAAGTCAGCTTGGAGCCTGTTTCACAGGTGACAAATCAGGGAAAAGAATAGACAGATCCAGCTTAGTGTATTTTAGATGAGGGAAACTGTTCTGAGAAGAAGAAGATGGCAGTTCTACTGGGTATCTAAAGGCAGTATGGGTTATTACTGTTCTGATTTTTGCAGGATGGAGTTGCTATGTCCTTTTACTTGATGATGATTTATTCAAAAAGTAAGCTATGGTACACATCATTCTGCTGATGAGAGGCAGAGCCAGGATGGTGCCGTACAGGTTATGTAACTTTGCTCAATGGTTATTTACAAACTGTGCCTTACCAAACATGTAACAGTCCATTCTGACCAGGATTAATATTTACTTTGCTTCTGTTTCCATTTTTCAGTGTTTTCTTTGAGGAGATTTGGGGATTTTTTTCCCTTTTGGTTGATCTAAAGATTTGTCAAACTGTAGGAGATGGTCATTTTAGTATGTTCTTGAGACATCCCTGGCAATGTATTTTAAGGCAAATTGTGACTTTGGAGATATAACATGAGATGCAGGAGATAGAAATCAGATAGATTGATATAAGGTAGACCTAGTAATATTTCTGCCTGGAAGGTCTTCATAGGCCCTCTCCTAACATCTAGACTAAAGACTGTTACTTCATTGACCCCTGCATCCCCAGTCTTTTCACCTGAATCTCCTGCTGTTATCACATTTTTATTATTCATTCCCTTCTCCACAGAGGCACAAAAACATTCTAGTGGTCTGATATCCTTTCTTCAAGGAGCCTCACAACCAGGAATCATGATCTTGTCTTCATACTAGATACTCTGTGAGGCCCAGATCAGTGAGGGCTCTGAGAACGTAGGTTATTCTTACTACAGCATGGGGAAAAGAGCTAAAGACTTCCTTAGGTCCAAGTATTTAAGGTGTTCCTAGTTCAGCGCAGCAGAGAGAACATATCTTCTTTTCCTGCACATTAAAAAAAAAAAAATTCAGAATGAATGTTTTTCCACATTAAAAAGTTACTTTTAAGAATGTTTGTGTCCAAAGGAGTCTTTGAAATGTCAAACTTTCATACTCAGTTGAAATTAAGTCTTGGGAGACTTTTAAGCTCTAGTGGTTCTTGAGAAATTCTCGGCATTGAGACGTGATAATCTCTGCTTTTTACAGTGTTGTCTTGTGTGAAACCTCCCACTCCTTGATGCTTATTTGTAAAGGCCCACTCTAAATAACAGCCCTCTTTCAGCTTCCATGAAACAAGGTGGTTTTTTACAACTGAGAAAGTGAGGCCCAAGAGTAATCCCATTTGCAGTGTCATGGCTTCAGAAAGCTAACTCTTCCACCCACACTCCAAAAAAGAAAGTCTCCTCCCACTCTCTAAGGAATAACACTCATATAAATTGTAAACAAAATGCTCTGCCTTGTAGTCTTTTCCTTCTTCCATAACTGATCTCTGGAGCCTTTTAGTGGCTCCATAATCCCATTACTTCAGTCCTGGGCACAGGGAAAACTTTTCACTGTTCTAAGGCAGAAGAGATGTGAGGAAGTTCCAACCACAGTCTTCCTGTTAGAATGAGGGAACTCTGCCTTTGGCCAAGATATTTTTACCTTCTTTCCACTTCTGGATTATGTTTTTTCTGGGAAGTTTGCCTTTGAGTGCAACTGGCAGCATATTTTGCCTTTTGGTTCTTTTCCAAGGGGTGAGTCTTTGCATACAGCTGTGCCCTCAGACCTCAGAGGCTAACTGAGCCTGTGCTAAGCTAATATCATGTGCCCTACTGCATCCAGCTCTGTGGCATTGATATGCAGTCAGGTTAAGAAAGGTGAGAGTATAGTTCTGTAACACAGGCAGAGAATTTAAATACAGAGTTCTTTTGTCTTTTATTGTATCCATAAAAATGTTCAAGAGAAGGTACAAGAAAAAAGAAGAGCGGCTTTATTAAAAGAGAAAAAAGAAGTTTGTAAAGTTGTTCCAAAATCCCTCTGAGATTCATCAGATGACCTGAAGGCAGAGAATTAAAATAAATGTGAAAATAGCTGAAATAGATCTACTTACAAGATACAGAGAAAAAAGTACTTCCAAGCATTAGAAGAGTGAAATGTCCATTTTCTTTGCTGGGGAATGTACTGTGGTTTGATATTCAGATAGCACCTGATCTGGACTAGCTGTTGGGTGTGGCAGTGTCTTGAAACAGAGACATGAGCAAAGGGTAATACCTGAGCTGAAGCTCCATGAAGACTCTATGACAGTAAGACACCTCTGAGTCACTTCATCATCACTGGATATGCAGGCTACCTGGCTGCTTCAAAAAGTGAGGAGCCAGGACTCTCTTCATCCTCACCCACATCCGGAGTTTATCCATTGGGTGATAGAACTGTTGGAAGAACTGGGTTTCTTTTTCTGTGTGTTTTGATTTCCATTCTGGATGTGGCAAAACTCTAGGACTCTCTGGGCATTGGTGCTCAGGTGTCAAACACACTGTGAATTGCAGTAGAAGCGTATGCAACTGCTCCTGCTAATGTGGAGCTCTTGGTGCCTTCTAGCAGAGCTCATGTCTGAGATTTCCCCTCAGTGTATGTGCTAATAGCATCTTCCTTTAGCTTGCTGCTTGTTTTCGTGTATCTTGTAGGACTTTTTCTGTTCAATTGCTGTTGCTATGCCAGGCTTAATGAACATTAGCTATTGGGTGTCCAAATTATTAGGGAGAGAAAATGGTGGCAGTTACGGACAAGGCATACAAACATTTGCATAGTATGGATCACACAAGTCTTGTTTTCTTGTGTGTTCTTTTTCCTTTTTCTAAACCCAAACTGTTTTCTGGATTTGGCATTAATTTCTGGAGAGCTGGCCAGAAACTTCAATTAGTCAATCAACTACTAAAAGATTTTTTTTTCCTCCAATTCCCTCCAGTAGCCTTGGTTACTCCTCAGTATAATCTTGTAAACAGTTGGGTGAAGAGCAGGTCTTTTTTATTCTACCACTCAGGCATACAACTTGTGTTATACTGTAATTCAAAGAGCCTTTCATGTCTCAGAATGGAGGCAAGAGTATGAAGACAGCAGCTATCCTAGGGGAAAAGTAATTGTCAACTTCTGTGCCTCCTGTAATTTAAAAATATGCATTATTTTACTTAATCTGAAGAGGCATACAGTTGGGCAGGATGGCAAGGAAGTAGGACAAGATCACAAATGTAAAGTTAAAACAAGATCTCCTTTTTTTCTTTTTTCTGCTAACTTGGTGACATTAAATAGAATAAATGTGGATTCAATAAAAGGAAACGCTACTTTTATTTAGTGTCTGGTAAGTCTGTTTAATTCATTGTCAAGAAAAGTGACCAAGAATAATACTGTATTAGGCTGAATAGATTTTACAAGCAAGAACACTTCTAAGTTCTTAAGCTATCTGAAATCTCACACTTCAAAGTGTACATTGATAGCAAACCATTCTTCACTACCCTTTTCTTCCATTACATCAGTGGTTAGAGTTTGGCTTCAAGGTGCTTTCTGCAGTAAAGAACTAAGTAAAGACAGGATTTCAGGATGAATTGCTGAAAGCAACTTGGTAGTTCCATAGTTCCTGTATATTGCATGCACAAGAATTTTGTTAGACTGAATTCCATCCTACATGCAGTAATAACAGGAAGATAAGATGTTTTTTTTAAATTCAGTCACTTTAACTGTTAGTTTCAGCTTCGATGTTGTATTGAGGAGGTCAGTCCAACTAAACGTCTCACCTGTAAAATAGACATAGTCTGCTTTTGGACTACAATAGCAATTTCATCTTTCCCCAAGACTTCCACTGCTCTGAAACATGATTTGTAGCCCTATGTGACATGAAATACAAAGGGAAGTCATTTGTAGTGCCTCTCACACAACCACTTCCAGATGAGATCAGGAAATTTGCTTTACCAGGTTTATAATTTTTATCATTTTCTAAAAGAAAGTTCATCTTAGGAATTCCACTTCAGTCAGTCTTAAATCGCTTCTTATGTAGTCTTAGGTGCACCAGACTTCTAAATTCTTCATGCCTTTCTAAATAGTCTTTTGAATGCATGGTGTTTGGTTTCGCTGTTGTAAATTTTCACTGGAGTTCTTATGTCCAACCATGAAGGAATATGATTGTATTTCCTGTACTAGATAACTTGAAAAATTGCATTCTAATTCTAATTGTGTATTTTGCATTATTAATTTGAATCTTATTTTTTGGAGGAGACAGTTATTATGGGGGGGGGAACAACATATTACTGTAATCTGGCAAATGAAGACAAGGAAGATGCATGCTAAGGAAATTTAATCCTCTGACAGTAGAAAAGCTCAACAACTCTTCTAGGCTCATTGTAGTGACATGCTACTGTGACTTTCATAGAAGGGTTCCTGTACCTTCATACGTTTCTGAATTTTCTTTTCTGTTCTGAGTACTTGAGAAAGAAGTAAATTGGCTGTTGTTTAGTGCAGCCTACTGATTACACCATTCGAGATTGTTCCATTGCTAAAAGATTTACTACTGTCGTGCAATAGTGTTACCTCAGGTATGAGCAGAAATGGCTGCATTCCATTGCAGTCATGTAAGATGTGAAATTACCTGTGATTTTCAATAAGCAATACTAACTTCTGGAGGTTGTAGGATCTTATTTGACATTAAATTAGCTTTTTTTTTTTTATTTGTTAGTACTTATGTTTGTAGAACTTTTCAAGTCGCAGTAGCAGGTTTTGATTGGACTTCTAAAAGTACATAAAGTGCTTTGTTGCAATCAATTATTCTCTGTTATGAACATACAGAGGGTTTGGGGTGGGGAAAACTTTGACGGTTGTCTTTCAACAGAAATGGAAAGTAGTCACTGCAACAAACTTTGGAGTATTTGATAAGATATGTTTATCCCTGTTCATTCTAAGAGGTGGATTGGTTTATAGCCTTGGAGTTAATGAAGAAAAAGGGTAACTTTGGCGTGGATTTGACTTATAAGTAGCTCAGCTGTGTTGTTTTACCTGAGCTGGGTGAGGCATCATGCTGAGGAATCTAATTATCTGTAAGGTATGCCAAGAATTCCATAGATGGAGGGCAGAACTTCACTTTGCTACAGTTTCATGGGAAATTCAATGAGCATTACCTTATCCAGGAATAATTTAAATTTCAGGTCCAGAAGGATTTCTGCTATGTTTGTACAAAGGCAATGTAAAATCAGCTTTAAAAAAAACCCTCACAAGGGTGCTTTAGCAATGTACAGAACTTTTCTTTGCCATTTATCACTTCTCTTATCTGATGATTTGGACTTCAGTGCTAGGGACACCCGTAAAACCTGATTGTCCATTGATATAATTCTATCTGATTCCATCTCTTTCCCACCCTGCTTGGCAAGAAGCATTTGACCTACCAAGAAGTGCCCATGTGTGAGCTCTGCAGCAGCACTCCTGGGAGTAGCTGCCATTTTGGTTCCAAAATACAGGTGTAGTAAGGAAAATTCTTTGTTTCTCTCTCAAAGAGATGACAGTGTTTTAAATAATAAAATGACAATGCAAAGACTAGGGGGAAGAACTGTCAAAGCCTAATTGAAAGTTCGTTATGCTGCTTATGCTATTATCGTAAAACTCTTTATCATGTGTCTGTAAATGTGCAAATTAAAAACCCAGAGGTAATTTTGTATTTTATCTGCATGTAAAAAGATTGTGCAATTATCATCTCTTTCATAGTTAAATAACTTTAACCTGTATAGTGACCTTCGAATATGCAAATAACAGAGCTTTGTTGGCTGGAATACATTTTGTTAATTGTAAAATGATAAGTGCAGAAAATCTGAAGAAAACAGGAATTCATTTTGAAGTAATCATAGTGGAAGGTTTATGTGATAAGGAAAAAGGAAACATTTTATATTTATGTGCATGCTCAGAAGAATGATTGTCTACTACTGTTCAAATCTGTGACTCTGCAGCTGTAATCAAAACCAGCAGGAGAATTTCTTACATCACCAGCAGCAAACTTGGTGAATACATAATGCATGCACAGAGACTTAAAGAATTTCAGTAGGCTCTTAGGTAACAGGATTTTTGTTTTGGTTTGGTTTGTTGGGTTTTTGTTTGGTTGGATTTTGTTGTTGTTGTTGTTGTTGTTGTTGTTTTGGTCTCAGGTCATAAGACATCTTTGAAAAAAACCTAACACTTTGCCCATGAAAATGAGTAATAATGAAACATTTTTCTGCAGGTCAGAATGATCATTTTCACATAAAGAGGAGACAATGTAGTGAACACAAGAAGGGCATTAGTTACTCTTAGACATATTATGAATTGATTCTGAACAAATCTGTCTAGTCCCTTGTCAGTGCAAGCATCCTGACTCACAACTTTGCTATCTCTCTGCCTACTCTCTTCTCTGTGTGTATGTGTACGTGAACATTTTAAGTGACTGCATCTTGATTTGGTGATCTCTGGAATGAGGGGGGTTTGGATTTCTGTTGATAGCTATGGCCTGTCCAGAGACTTCAGTTTACTTTTTCAGACATCTACAGCGGCAGTCACAGGTTCTAACCATTTTGGTGTGCTCCCACTGCACTCCTGGAGATAGCAAAGTTGGAGCAAATGTCAGTACTGCTGTCAAGGGGAAGAGTTGCAAACCCTCAGCATCATTTCTAACTGACCTGTACTTAAAGGTGTGGAAAGAGCTTGTAATAATGCCTGCAGAATACAAAGTTTTGCCCAAGTAATACTTGCTTGGTTAATAGTGAAGGTAGCAGAAGTCTGTGTTCTCAGCCCTTTTACTGTTGGGATACCACTCACTGGCAACATTAAGATTCATGACTAGGCAGAGCAGGCATTAGTGCAGTAATGGTGCTTTTTCAGCAGCTTGAGATCCATTGGATTATATATAAGAAGGAATGACAGAATCAAATTCAAACTGTAAATCTGAGTGAATTATATTAATGTATTCTTATAGGCATTTACTTATTTTCATCATTTCCATATTAACAAATGTAAATTACAGTCAAGTCTTTCTTTCATCTCTCGTTTTCTTCTCAGAGTGCATTTATTCTCCATTGAGCTACACCATGACCAATTCAGATTTCTTGCTTTGAAGCTGAATTGTTTGGTTTCCAGTCTGCTCTCGAAAATCAGAAGATAAACCACTTTTGTCTCATTGGATCCTGTAAAAATTACTCTTTCTCACAGTAGATCTTTCTGATTACTGCTTTCTCTGTAAGTTTTGACAGAAAGTTACACAGACTTGGAATTAAGATTCCAAGGGGCTGCAAACATGCTATGTTTTGACTACTGCATATGAATATTTTTAAAGGCTGCAAAGTATGCTGTCAGTCAGAAATGCATCATATAAGCAAAATGTGATTTCTCTGGCTAAAGTGTGAAGGGCTTTATCAAGGGACGCAGATATTTTTAAAAAAGAAAATCCCTAAAGACAGAGTTAGTCTAAGTGTCTTAAAAGAGCTGACAGTAATGTAAACAACTCTTGAGGATATATTGCTGTAAATACTCTTTTATAACATTCATATGCTCCATGACATAAAGAAAAACCTCTTAGGTGGTTATGGTCCAAGAAGTGCAATAAAGATATATGAAAGCAGAGAAAATGGACTTCTAACATGTAGGCAAATTATGGACAATTTGTTAAAATAGTCTCATATTTGTAGCTGCCCCAATGGTGTTTCTACTTGAGGACTGAGTGCAGAAACTGCAGTGCTGCCATCACACAAGTCACAGCAATTGAATTTTCTATAATTTTCTCACAAAATCTTCCCTATGGGTTTTAATTCTAGAGTGCAGTACTTCTGTTATCTGGGTTTTGTAGGCATCATGATCATAACTGTATCATGAAGAACTTGGGGGAAATTTAAATGTAGGCCGCTCACATGGAGTGCAACTTCCTTGACAATAAAGGTGATCATAGATATGAATGGATTATCAGATTGGTGTTTGGATTGCTGTTAGTGGAAAAGAAATATTATTAGTTTTTGTGTTGCAAAGGTAGAAGACTAAAAAAGAAATGCGAGCAGCATATTAAGACATGATTGGTACTGAGTTCTATGGAGTATGCATATGCCCGCAACTCATTTGTAACCATATACTGATAAGAGATTGAACCCAACAGGAAAGTCAAATCCTGCAGACTTCTGAATCTAAAGTATTTGAATTCACTCATGTTGGTATCTGCCAATTCCTAGACATGGAGAAGGAGAATGTCAGGTGGACCAGAGTAGGAGACTGTCCTAAATATGTGTGAAAACTCAGTTTCCTGTAGCATCAACTTGCTTTGAGTTTCTACAAGCAATAGGAAGATATCTGAGGGAATCCTTATTGTTGCCAGTCCTGGAATGGAGTAGAACTGCTGAAAAGAGAAATTCAAGCAACACCTTTCCACATATCTACTTGTTCTCACTGTTTGCAAAGAATGGCATGCTTCATTTGATCATAGCTGGTTTGGACCGTATTCACATCCACTGAAAGAAGGGAGAAAAATAATACCTTTCTATAGGAATCCAGAGTTAACTCTTCAAAGAAACTCATTCACCTTTTCACAATAGAAATAATTGTACCTCAGAAACTCTACTGTTTTTCATGTTTGCCATTATTAGATATAAAAGTGTAGTCATATGCTGACAACTCTGGTGATAGAACTGAGAAGTAAACATACTCTTCTCATGCAGAAAGGCTGTGCTAAAAATGGGAATGGATTATTACAGGAACTTAATAGAAAAAATAATCTTTTCCACCACCATATGGTTGTGATATAACACAAAGTTTTCCTGGCAAGATATCACATTACAGTGGCAGGCTGCCAGTAGCTTCTCTCTTCCTCATTTAAACAACAAAAATATCTAAAAAGAATTCCATGGCTGAATCAGGCTGTTACTTACAAACAGATATTATTGGATGGTATTTAATCTACATGCTCAATTTCTCTAGAGAGCCAGACATTTTCACTATGGTTTATTCAGAAGAGTACAAGAAAATGGCTTATACTACTCTAGGACGTTTATTTGTGGTTCTGGACTTGGAAAGAACAGGTCTTGCATAGCTGAAGGCATCTGTCCTGATTGCTAGTTCCCACTTGAACAAATTTTGATGATAGTGCAAATGAGTATGTCCAACACTGATGCCATTGTGTGTTCAGGATGCATTAGACCTTTAGAGTCATTGAGATGTGTGTTGTGTTTGAACTGTATATCTAGGAAAAGCATCTGATAGCCTTTTCCTGAGGTCTTTAATGAGGACATGGTTGTATATTGGGCCACATCTTCAGAAAGTCAAAACTATTACATCTTTTTTGGCCTTTGTTTGCACAGACATCTCAAATTCTCAATTTCTGAACTGCATATATCTCTACTAAATAAATTGCCATTAGATGTAGTTACTTGTTGACATGAAAGTACATTATCTGTACCCCAGGACATCAGACTTCATTACTGTTTGTCTGGCTTTATCCACCCTTTTGTTTTTGTCTGGTTCCCTGGAGATGATGGGAATGTATCAAACCAAATAACTGTCCTTTAGGTGGCAAAACAATATTTGTAAAATATTGAACAATTCATCTTTTGACAAAATAATACATTACTATGTGTGCAAAGCTTGCTGTGAGCTTTCAGCCTTGCTGAGCATAAGAAAGGGTCCTGTTTTCCTTGTCCTCACCTCCTAACCAACTAGAGCTGAGTGTAGCCCAAATGGATGCTCATATTGTACTACAAATAACTTTCCTCAGTTTCATCTATGTTAGTATTAGTCACTGGTCATTTCATTTTGTGTAGACAGACTAATTTGATTAATCATACTTAGATTTATGTGTGTGCTAAATTGAAATGCATTATGTTGCACAGGTTTTAGGTGCAAGTGGTGTGATGGTTGATGTAATCTAGTGTTCTAAATTAGATAAGTGTCATGACACCTGGTGAAGGTTATTCACAGGTTCTTTTTTTTCATGACAACTAATGTTGCTGGAAACCTCTGGTAAACAATTAATGAGTTCTCTTAGGTGCATGAATCTTTGACCAACAAGTTTAACAAATAATGAATGATGCATGGAATGGTAGATGGAGATCCACATGGCTGTCAGCTAACCTGAGATGCTTCAGTTTTGTTGCTGTAAAAAATCTGAGGAAGATGTAACTATGATTGTGTGTGAAGTACACATGTGTACCTCATCCTCCAGTACCATAAATTTGGAAACCTTTGAAGTTGTTTCATATCTGGAAACAGGCCACTCCCAATTTGGAGGCCACAGATTCTCTGCTTAATTTCTTTGTTCATGTGACTTTCAAGAAACATATCTGTCACCTACTGAATTTAATTTAACAAATTCTTTTTGTCTTGCAATATATTAAACCAAGATTTAGCACTTGGTCAAACACCCCCAGTCTACAGCGTGACAGCTGGTGCTATTATCATTGAAGCCCAAGTCTAGGATTAGAACCCCAGGGCTAACTATAGATGCAAAGAGAAACCAAACCAAATTAAAAAAGAGAACCAACTTCTGTTGTGAACTTCTCCTGAACCTTGTGGAAACAAGCTACCAATCTGTTACAAGCGTGTCAGTGTAAATGATTTTTGGAGTTCTGCAGACAATGATAACAGCATCTTCTCCATGGAAATTCACCTACAGACCCAGGTGACATAGCAGAGAGAGCCTGGAGGGGAGTATGGCAACTGCACATGTGGGTCTCATGAACCCCCTGTTTCACGACAAGAAGATCACTGGGAACAGTCAGCATGGTTTAGCAGTCAACTAAATAGAAGGATAGGTGTAAGATCAAACTCTATCAAACCCAGAGAAGTTAGAGGCATAACACCATGTTCCTTTATGTAACTAATTACTGTCAGCAAAAGTCATCGATCTTCAGGGAGACTAATGTTTACCTGAAGGTAAGGAGGTGCTTGATATGCTGTTGTAGTGGTAGGGCAGCATGAATAGGAAACTGACCACTGTTGACTCCTCTGGAACTATGGCCTGACAGACTGGGATGAGTCTAGAAGAGTCTGACTGCACCGCTGTGCTTGTACTCTTCATATCTGGCTTCTATTGTCTTCCTCTCACTGAGAATATTCATACTGAAAGTATGAATATAGACAAATGGAAAACTTACTGAATCACTTGGTTTTCAGGCAAACTGTGGAACACTAAAGTAGTTTATATCTTGAAAAAATTGCCAGAAGAAAATAGAGACCTTATGTCATTTTTTAAGTCTCTTAAATTCTCTCATCTCAGAACCATCTCTAAAGCAGAGACTTTTTTTTCTTCTTTCCACAGCCCAACTTGATAGTGACAGTTAATCATCCTATTTTCCAGCTATAGTCAAAGCCCAAAGTGGGTGAGGAGAAAGATGCCTGGACCATCATACCAGCCTCCTCTTTGTTATTAAGGGAATATAGAGAAGTAGGAGAAACAGTGGAAAACAGTCAGACCTGCCACCTGTTTTTTACTTGGGGAATGGGTCCATGTCCCTTTGGTCAGTTCTCTACGCTGGTTTCTCATCAGTGTCTCATAGTCTCTTTTGTTCCAGTTAAAAACAGCTATTTTGGATAGATGTTTTTCACTTGAACCTCCGTTCAGTACATACATTTGCCACATGGTATTTGCCTATGAATTCTAGGAGATGTTTATGGAGAATTTTAAAGTGTCCTTAGGGGCCTTTGTGTGTTCCTCATGTACAGTTGCCCAAATGCTGATTTACCTTGACATTGCTCCTGAAAATCTTTTTGACGGGTTTGTGCTACTGTCATTGGTCCATCTTCAGTGGTTGCAGTGAGTATTAATTTGTCTCTGTATGCAGCCATGATATCTCTGCCTTGCCAGACCTCTCTAAGGGACATGCCTGCTTCTGTAGTGTTTAGGTGTCTCCTCAGCATTTGACCTTCCCATTCATTTTAATACCTGGAAAAATATGATATTTTGAAAAGAGGTAAAAAAACCTCACCGCAATATAAAGTGATGGAATTGGGATAAATATTGTGCTTGAGACATATACTTTCTTTGTGAATTTCATGAAGATGGTTATGATCAATTATTTTCAAATCTTTGAAAGAACCTTGCACTTTGATGTCATTGTTCTATATCTCAGGAGTGAAGTTTTATCCCTGTATAAGGATATCCTCTCTGCGTGTCAGCAGTCCCTACAAGGTTATGGAGTCTTGTGCTGTAAGGGAATACATCCACTGTAATCAGCCCTGGCTACCACAGAGTGTATCACTGTCCTTTGAAATCAATACTAGTGTGAATTGATGATGGTATAAGAGAGACCAGGATCTAGCCCCACCAGCTTAAACTTTGAGGAAGATGATTGATGTGTGAAATACAGTGGTGAAATCTTAGCTTTGTTATATCTGATTTCAAGCTAAAGATCTGTAAAATGACCACTTGATTTGTTTGACTGTGGTTTACTGGCATCTATTAGTCACTTAAGAATTCTTAAGATATTCTTTATAACCATCATTGTATAACTCAGCTTATTCTTCCCACCTTTCTCAAATCTTCACATTGTACTCCAGCACTCTAAAAGGTGAAAAAAATTGCATAACAGAGCAGTAAATGTATTTGTCCTTCTAGAACATATTCGACTGCGGCAGAAGTACCTTTTAGTAGAGAAATTGCCATAGTAACTACTCATTTCTTATTGATTAGATGGATAAAAATTCTCATAATATACAAGCAGAGTAACTTGCTGGCATATGGCTTCAGGCTACCCCTGTGGCAACTCTTACTTATGCATTCTTTCCTATTTCTGCATGTAAGAGGGTTTTTTAATGAATTAATATTCCTTGAATTAGACCACAAAATAATCCTTTCTTTTCTGCTAAAATGGCGCTTAAATTTAAAGCTAAATCATATGTACTGTTCACAAGACAGAATATTGCCTCATATTAATTCGTTACCAGATCAGGACAACTAGATTTCACCTCAACATGAAATCTAGAAGGAGAAAGGGGAAGGAAAGAAGGAAGAGTTCTCCACTTCCCCCGCACCCAGGGAGAAGGATAACCAACTTCTCAGAGCTCAAATTTAATGAGTAGAAGAGTTTATTCTAGTATGGCAGTTGTGGTAAGTCTTTGGAAGGTGCCTCTTAAAGCATTCACATGGGTTGCATGAAAAATTTAGTCCTGGTTTTATGTTTCTTTAGTAATACTATAGATACAGCAATGATCTTCAGCAGTGGCATTGTGAATGAATACTAAAAGCAGGGTTAAGCCTGCAATGAGTTATAGCATCTGACAGCTGTCTTGGTTCATGCACTGCAGTTGCTGAGCATACTATTGTCTCTTGCAATCCTGAAAGATGCTCCAGCAAGGCTTCTACCAAGTCTGTTGTGAAAGACAAGCTTTTTGTGAATTCTATCGGGGGCTGAAATTGTGAAGCACTTAGGCAGGATGCCAGTTAAAATTAAGCCAGACACATTCTTCAAATGTGAAGCATCAGTTTATTCAGAATAATCTAAAATGAAAACACAGCAACAGTCAACCAGTTTTTACGTTGTAAATCTATTCTAATGCTATTGTGGAGCATTCTGCAAAGCCTAGGTGTGTTATCTGGCCTGCTTTACTTGGCTAGGAGGCCTTTCCTACATCCCCAGATTAAAAATGCTGAACTAGGGTATCATTTTTACATTATACCAACTTTCAGTTCCTTTATCTACAGTCTGATAGCCTCACTTCAAACTTCTTAGGACCGTCAGGTTTGAGAGTTTTGTGGGGGTTTGTTTTTGTGTGTGTTTGTTTTTATTTGTCTGTTTTTTAAAGAAAAAATATATTAAGAGGAAATTATGCTGCTGTCTTGATAAATTAAGGTGTGCGGTCTCCTTCTCTGGAGACTTTCCAGACCCACCTGGATACATTCCTGTGCAACCTGCTGTGGCTGGGGCGGGGTTTAGACTGGAAGATCTCCAGGAGTCCCTTCCAACCCCTAACATCCCGTGGTCACTTCCTCCTACTCATTTAACCAAATGTAAAGTGAAAAGAGAAGACCCAAATAAGGAAATTTCTGTAGGACTTTTTAGGGTCACCTGCAAGAGAGATTTATCATAGAATGGTAAGGTTGGAAGTGATCTCAAAGATCATTTAGTTCCAACTCCCTGCCATAGGCAGGGACATCTCTCACTAGTACAGCTCACTCAAGGCCTCGTGCAACCTGGCCTTGAACACCTCCAGAGAGGGAGCATCCACAACCTCCCTGGGCAACCTGTGCCAGTGTCTCACCACCCTCACTGTAAAGAACTTCGTCCTAACATCCAGTCTAAATTTCCCCTCTGCCAGTTCAAACCCATTGCCTCTTGTCCTGTCATTGCAAGACCTTGTAAATAGCCCCTCCCCAGCCTTCCTGTAGGCCCCCTTCAGATACTGGAAGGCTACTCTAAGGTCTCCTTGAAACCTTCTCTCGTCCAAGCTGAAGAGCCCCAACCCTTGACTTGAGATCACTGGAATTCCTGTATTAGCAGCTTGGTGGAGATCACTGGAGTGGAAGATGGCTGATATGAATGCTTCCCATACTGGCTCTGAAGGGCCACAGAAGGTGTTTGGAAAATAGCTGATGTGCAGTTTTCTCAGTCATTAGCATCCATTCCATTAGGGATCTCTATGGCTGCATATTACCTGCTGGTGCAATGACCAGTCTTAGGCAAACATCCCTACTACTTCTGTTGTCAGGACTACTTTTATTGCCTCACCACTACACAGTGGAAATAATCTGTTTTCCTTCCTGTCACAAGGAAAGAAAGGCTTCATTCCCCATCGAATAGCATGGAAAAAGATAGAGATTTGAAGCCAAAGAATGGAAGGCCAAGGACTCCCCAATTTGCCAATTTAAAGGCTTGCCTATTTTCTCTTGATACAGAACCAGAAAAACAGGCTTGTGCAATCTTAGATGCCACTGTTCTGTTTTAATACCTTTAAAAAAAACCCTTTATTTGTGAAGGGGAAATAATGATTGGGTAGGTTTCATTTAAGCAAAGAAAACTCCATGGTAAGAATATATTCAGAGAACTTTTCAAATTATCTCTCTTTTTTTTTTTTTTTAATCAGTGTATTTTTCAGAGACTATTCATGTTGTGTATTTTAGAGCCCGAAGCTTTAAGGTATTCATAATATTTAGGTATGTAAGCATTTTAGACATCTGCAGTGTTTTCATCAGCAGAGTTTTCATCAGCAATCTCATGCACTATAACAGAAATAAAAGCTGTACATGTTTGGCGTGGTACATAATATGTATCTAATTGCATATATGTATTGCTGTGCTTCTGTAAAATGCATCCTGTGAGCAGGTATTAAACACATCCTCTCTGAGATTACCCTGTGACTTGCATACTTGGAGGCAAAGGTTCTGAATAAAGAAGAACATAGCCAGAATTGAGAGGAACTTATCGGTGTTGCTGTGGCTTTTCAAAGTAGTGGCTGCAGTCAGAATCTGGCCTGAGTAATTAACTTACGAAGGATGGAAAGGAAAAGCAGCATGTGGAAGATGTAATTAATGGGAACACATAACAGTCAGCTCTCACATAATAAATTGGCAGCTATGCCTGAGGTAACTGCCTTTTATTTGCAAAATACAGTTGGAATTTTTTAAAAGTAACCACACATTTTCTTCCATTTCCACATGGTCCCAGAGAACACAGTACAGTACAAACACAAACAGGAATGCAATAAAATCATGGTGGTTTGGTTTTTTCAGGCTTACGGTTATGATCTTATTTGAGCCAATGTCCAAACCAAAGGAGGAATACATTGTAGCTAAGGAAAAGACAAGCGGTAAAACATTTTAGTGGCGTTTAAAATGGAATAGTCTAAAAGGACAAGGCAGGAACAACCAGATTATATAACAATAAATGGCTAATTATCTATTTGCAGAACAGATTTAGTAATGGAATTTTCCTGACTCAGGTAAATAATTGTTTAATAGAAATATTCTAAAATCCTTCAATTTTGAAGGCTTGACTTTTCCCCATATGAAAGCTTACTGCAGCTTTTCCTGAACAGCACGTGTGGCATCAGTTGTTTTTGAGATATGCCACAAATACTGGCAGATCTTTTGCTTACTGTAAAGCTCTGGAAAGCTGCAGGATGACACGATGGCTCTCCACACCCAACTACTGATTCAGCTGACTCAAAACAGCCTACTGGGGAAAAAAAAAAAAAAAAAAAAAAAGCTGTGCCGTAGTCCTCTCTCTCAAAAAATGTGTGAGAGGAAGGTGAGGAGGGCTTGCAACTGGGGTTTGCCACTGTGACCAAGCTTACAAGCTACTAGACTTAATTGCCATTTCCAGGCTTCTCAATGAACTGCATGTTCCTGCTGCTACATGGCACAAGTGACTCCCCTTTGCACACAGGTGGGGAGATAGACTACCCAACACCTAAGTGCTTTGTTTGTCCATTTGGGTTTTCATTTGGTTTTTAAGCAATCTGTCATCACCCCCACTATCACAATGGGGAGGAAAAGAGAAGTCCAAATCTATTCTACTGTAAACTGAGGGAGAATGTAGCTTATTTTGTCTGAGTGAATGAGGATGGGACCTAGCAGTAACAATCTAGCATTTGAGTGAGTTCTTCTCACTGTAAATCTGATTAGAAGCTTTACTGCTGTTTAAAATGGAGCAGCCAGGAAATACAGCTCTCTGTAAAATATTCCTCCTGTAACTAGTCTCTGTATTGCTGACCTCAGGGGATCTTGCATTTGCTGCAGGCTGAGCCTGTTAGGCAGTTTGTTGTTGAACAAAGCTTCTAAATAGACAGCATGTTTTAAAAAGTAAGTCCTGCAATTTTTGTGCTGATGAATTTAGAATGATGTTCTAGCAAGCTTGGTGTACTCCAAATTAATTAGCAATGATTCTTTTAACAGGATAATTACTATATCAACAAGTGGTAATCTCAAGAAGAATGTGAATAGTCCTGGCTTGCATCAACATGGAATAGATGTTGCATTTCTACCAACTGATTCTAAATTCACCCTGGTGTGAAAGGTTTCAGACAGCGCAGCTGGTCAGCAGCAGCACTTCAGCTTTTTTACTTCTAGACTTAAATTAAAATCCCAAATGAAGTTGTATTCTACTTTCCATATGTCTGCCTTGCAACACCATGGCAAATGGTGTTTTTAAAGTTCTGCTGGAAAAAGGACCAAAATAAGTAAAGCAGGAGGTGTTGCATGTTATTGCTAAAGTATAAAGGCTAGGAAGGGCTATGAAGTATATGAGACTTCCTTCTTTATGGCTGTGTATTTCCTTCTTTTTATAATGGAAGGGCCTGATCCTACAGAGGACAGTAACAGCTCACATGTATAAACACATGTTCACATGTCTGAGGACTGAAATTTTTTAATAGGTTAATCTATCAAAAAATAAGCATATCATTGCTTATCAGACTATGGATAAATACAATATGACTGATGCAGTGGTGGCAGAAATGCATTTATTTATTCCTGAAACCAGGTTCTGGTTTTAGGTAACTGAGGCTTTAGAAAAGGTTTAATTAACAAAATTTAATAAGGGAAATTATCTTAATTAGGTCACTTTGTAGTTACTAGGGTTTTTTTACATATACTTTTCCTGATCTCTATTAGAATGGATGCAGAAATTTGTAAAAGCACCTGCCATTTTCTGTGAGAATATAATTTTTAGGCAGACTTTCAAAAGTCACTTGTCTTACTTTCAGCTTCTATAAGTTAATACCAGAAAGATCAGTGGTCTTACCTTTATCTAATGTGTGTGTTTTTGGGAGAAATTAATAGGGCCCTGTGTAGTTCACTCCAGTTGTGGAAGCAGTAAATCAACAATTAGTAAAGATTACAATTATCAACAGACTAGACAATCTCTGAAGTTACTTCATGGGATTTTTTTGGTGCTTTCTGAAACGTGAAGCATAAGCCTGATCCTATTGCCTGGATTGTTTTGTCGAACTTATGCAGTGCCATTTTCTTTCTAGTTAGATTGTATACCTGTGTAAGGCCACTTTTAAAAATCATACAACGTAGACTCATTTTAAAGTTTTGTCTCAACTGCAAGCACAGTGAAGCCAGAGTGGTGGTGAAGTTGTTACAAGTATTCTGTATTTTTAAAATTTGTTGTTGTTGTTCTAACTGGTAGAAATGGAAAAGCAAGAATCTCTGTATTAAAAAAAAAAGGCTGTGATAAATGCAGTCTTCTAGGTTTAGGTTAGGTTATTCAAACCTAAGAGACAGTCTTCTGTACACAGTTTCATGGGGTTGCATAGTTTTTTAACTGAATCCAGCAAAGGATGAGGTAACGTTTGAAGATTCTTCGTTCAACAGTTTGAAGAAGATGTGTAGATGTCACAATGACAGTAGAAATCTCTCATCTCCATTCACTTGCATGTCTGCACAGTTGTTGCTACTGAAACTGCTCCCATACTCAGTGAACACAGTATTCATCACACTACATAAGAGCCCAAACATTCAAGTAGAACTAAATGCTTCTGCACTTGGCATAATGGATAGGATGGTTCTTCTATTTGAATGTATGCAAGTACATCTGTTAGCACCAAAGACAACAACCAACTTTGTAAGTGTGCCAAACCTTTCTTGACACTACAAACTATTGCTACAAAATCCTTGTGGATAATATAATAGGAAAGTAGTAAAAAACTTCCACACAAATGGATTTTTAAAAAAAAGGAAAGAAAGAAAAGTCCTATTTCTATGAATTTCCTTCAGAAATTTCCCCTACAGCTTAGAAGAAATTATTCACATCTTGATGGAAGAGATGACTTGGGCACTCAAGATATGTTTGATCATAGAAATAGGCTAAACTCTTCCGAAGAAGCTGTGGGAAATGCAACCTCTTTCAAGTCAGTAACTGTGTTCACTGATCTTTTGATGGAGCTTGGGTTTCCTTTTTTTGAGGAAAAGCAACAAACTCTTTCATTTCATTATCTTGGTCAGCAACAGCATGAGTATGAGCTTCATAAGGCTCACATGGGCAACAACTGACTTCTCCTTTCCTGCTCTTCTGCAGAATGGTAGCACGAAAGTCTAATGTTATCACTGCCAAGCGATACAATTGTAGAGTCACAACTAAGATATTCTTAGCTGTAAAAAACACCAGCATCTGATTAAATATTCTAAAGTGACCCATCAAGATTGAACGCACGATGAAGAAGGGGCCATCCTGTATGAAAAGGCTGACCCCGATGTTCCACAGTTCTGCACTGTACCTGCACAGCAGCAGGCTGGGGATCCGCCTAGTTGATGCAGTTGGTTTGCAGCCAATATGCTGTACTGGAAATAAAACACAGTTCTATTAAAATGACTTTATAAAATTGAGTCAGGGTTGTTTTACAGGGCAGCTATAAGACAGGATACCCTGGATTATAAACACATTCAACTGTAAACAATTCAACATAAAGCATATCAAATTTCCACACACACATTAAGCAGGCACTTACATGGTCTGCTGCACAGGACCAAAACCACTTCCTCCTTTTCTATTCCACAAAGCTATCAGAATTTATACACTTTCAAACCAAGAAGCAAAAGTAGATCACCTTTCTGTACCAACTTCCCCAGCTTTTGTTAGATCAATGCCGAGGCTAATACGTATCTTTAAGAAATAAACTACCATGCTGAATGGCAGCCTAAGCTGTAGAATTTAATTCATTCTAGGCTGTGTAAGTCCTTGCTTTTAAAAGATTCACCAGATAGCCATTGCCTTCTCCTTGTGTTATAGTCAAATTAAATCATGCCAATATGAGGTAATATCAAGCATTATGGATAGGAAGAAACTGTGGTTACTGCTTGCCATATAAGACTTGAACCAGTTAACTTGTTCTTAGCCTTCTCAATATGAAATTGCATGCAACTGTTGGAACTTGCACAGATGTGCTCCCCTTGGCTGAAAAGGTAGTGGTGGGCTAGAATGCTTTGTGTCACGGTGTCTAGAGAAGGATCTAGAAAGGTTTGTGTGTGGCAAATACAGTTGCCTTTTATGAAAATATATGTAGCTTAACTAACCTGTCTCTCAGGCAGTGGAATTCATTAGTTTAAAAAACATAGCTACTTGCAATGCAGTAACAACTGTCAAACATTTCAGCTTCCTGAAATTCTATTGTTTGAATCAACACTGAGGGGAAAAAAAAAAAAAAGATGAGGCTCAAGTGGAAAATGAGTTGTAGAATGCAGAAATTTGCCGAATCCATTAGGCAAAGCTTCAGCAGCAGCTAATTTTTTAATATGTTTTTGTGCTACAGTTGTTTAATAGTCCTGACTGTTTTGCTGCAGCCCAATAATAAGTACCTAAAAATGTCTATTTTATATCATGTTTGACATCCAAGTAAACAATCTGCTGCTTGAATAAAAAGTACTCTCTGTGCAGCTGTATAGGACTACTTAAAATAAACTGTACCCATAGTAAATTTCAGGCAATGTGGCTCAATAATTTATTTTTTGACTGGTAAGTTTAATTGAATAGGCAGAAAAGCAATAGCCAGAGAAAAAATGCACTGTGCAAGAGATAATTTAATGCTGTAATTGTTTAAGCACTTTGAATTTATTTGGAAGGTGGTGATGTGTAAGGGGTTTCTTGTTTAGTTTTCGACTTCTTTTTTTGTTGGTGTGGTGCTTTGGTTGTTTTGGGTTGGGGTTTGTTTTGTTTTTTTAAACCTGACTGTTTTGCGTCTTTAAGAGAATATATGTTACCAGTAACAGGAATTGTGGCTGTGATAAATCTGAAATGTGATTGCATCAGTTTTTTCAGGAGGTGAGCTGCTGAGGCTGAAATGCTGAGTATTTTCATAACTTCAGTATCGAAAACAAAGCTTAGTGCTGTCCATGAAGAAATGAAAAATTCCTGGCTAATGAAAATTTCCTGGAATATTTTTTTTTTTTTTTAAATCTATTATTCTAGTCAGCGTGTCAACCTAGTCATCAATTTTATAGAAGATGATAATAATGTATCTTTGGACTAGTATAGTTAACTTGCAAACTTGCTGTGACTGGAGTCCAAAATGGTTAGAACAGGCGACAACTGAAGCAGTTTTCATTATTCTTCTCAGACACAGAGAAGGCCTTTCTGCCTAGGAACAAATAGAAGCCCAAGTTGGCCAAATGCCGGAACTTTTAGACTAAGGTAAGGGTGTCAATCCAAACATTACATGGTCCTTTAGTTGCCCTGTAAGTAGGTAATTTTTCCTGTGCTAACATCATCTGTGCTTTCCACTGTGCAGTTCCCTGTGGTTAACAACTTCCCCGCTCTCCATAGGATCTAGTAACCTACGCAGATTTGAGCCAAAATAGAATCCAAGACCAGATCTAACTTGAGAGCTCACAGTGAAGTTTAAGGCAGTAAACAGGCTCAAATACAATATTTTAATTCCTTTTTTCCCTTTGAAGGTGAGAGTTTAATTGGGGAAATCAGAGGTTATCCAGAAACAATTGTTTCCTCAAAAGAAACCACAATGGGCTTTCTTCAAAAGCCATCCTTGTTAAATGAGTTTTTTTCCACCCAGAGTCCTTGGTATAGCTTGTAGCGTGTGCACAGCCACAAGATATGCCAGAAAAAGCTTACAGCATTTGTTCTTGGCTTTTTTTTTTAATCTGTGTGCGAGTACTAACCTGCAAGATCAAGTGGAAACTGTAACATACTCCAGGTCCATACAGCAAGAATTGCATTTACGAGAGTGTAGTTATTCCTGTGGGAGGGGAAAAAAGTGGTAATAATGAAGATGCAGTTTCCTTATGTGGTAACAAATGTTTCCTGTAGCACTTGGGATGTCATTTAAAAGGTGGGTGAACAAAACAGCGATTGATTAATGCATGCTCTTGACATGTAAGACTAAGAAAAACAGAGGCAGAGTTCCAGCTGTGTAATTACACTGAGTATCTGATGCTAATGATGTAATGCTAAGCATATGGAATTAGGCTTTGTGGCTCAAAGAGGAGATATCTTTACCCTTGTAGTGACTGCACATTTCTTGCAAGCCTGAAGCTCCTCTGCCAACTGGGAAGGACCTCTTTTCCTGCTGTAAAACCTTTTCTTTCATAGTGAAAAAAAAAAAAAAAAAAAAAGGAGTACATCTGTAAGAGAGGGTGAACCTCTTGATAGATGTTCACAGCTCATCTCTCAGTGCTGTGAGGGGTTGATGAGTTTGCTTTCTCTGGGAGAGATCACAATGTTGAAAATTCACACTAGGCTATGCATTTCCCTTCTTATCTTTGAAGAGTGTGTCATTCTATCATGAAGAAAGTACATATGAGATAACAAAAGAGGCAACGTAGATAATGAATCACTAAAGCAAACTCTAGTTACACCCTTGCCGATCTAAACCAATTCATTAATCTGAACAAAATAAGTATCTAGCACTATGCAAATTATTTCTGTTAGCAAATAGTCCTTACCGAACTTCTGCAATGTCCAAGGTTTCACTAGCAAATTCAAGTGTATCTGCAGCTGTTCCCACAAACATGAGAAGCAGCTGAGACAACTGATCCCGGGTGATTTCAACTCCAATGGGGAGAAGCCATCTCCCAACTACTAGTAGCAGTAGAAATGTTTGGTGAAGGGCCAGTGTCCAAACAGTCTCACAGATTGTGGAAAGCTGATTCACAAAGACTTTAGCCTGTTTAAAAGTCAACAAGAGTAACATACCTTAACTTGAGGATACTGACATTACAGCTGTACAGCAGTACATGTACAGCTTCACACACTGTATTAATTCTCAAGCTTGCTTTTATTCTCCTTCACATTATATGAGAGCAAATCATTTCTGTGTGGCAGGCATAGTTTGGAAAAGGCACATTAACAGAAACTTTGGGTAATGTGTGGCAAATACCATTTCTATATACTACTCCTACTTGTGTTATCGTTTTTCATCTGAGTGTAATCTTTCATGGAGCCGTCACCCAGACACTGTCAGTTCTACTATTAAGATTTGGAAGGGAATGGTAGTGGGTTTTCATCTTCACACAAACATTTGTCCTCTCAACACCAGTTGGTATGCAGCACACTGTAGGCCATTTTCACAATACATTTTTCTGAAACTATTATCTTTTTTTCAATATTTTAAAAACTTGTTTTAGTTTTACTTAGTCTGTGAGGAGCTTGCCCAAATAGACATAATGATCTTTTCTAATTGCTTTAATATCATAACAGCTCTACTAAGATTATGGAAAAGTGTCCCACCGTCTGAATGATTCCCTCACTTCCATGAGTGCCATCTCTGGATTGATTGAAGTCTTGGTTGCTGACATTCACCTGAACTGCTTCGGGCTCATTACCACAGTGCTGTTGTGAACAAAAACATCACACATGCATAAATATCCCACACAGGGAGCAGACACACTCTGTGGCTCAGTGAGTCCCATTTGGCTGAACTGCAGAAGGTTCATTTATTTACAAAGGTGTGTGCTCACTGTGAATGTAATTCACCTTGATCACAATGAAGAAATACCTCTTATAAAGACAGGAGTGATGTGTTGGTAGGTCCCTGAGAAAGTGTATGATTGTACTATAAAAGAAGATGTAAATGCAAAGGCTAAAGGAACACGTGACATCTTTGTGCTGTTAAGACAACATTCATTGAATGTGATCTCCTTGCAGCACTTTAAACAGGCTACTGGGTTTCCTACACAGTCTCTCTCTGGCTAAAACAGTAAAATAGGGTAAAAAACTGTCATGGTTAATCTCTGTACTCAATCTTGCTTTCAAAATATCTGCTTCTTATCTCTACTATCCTGAAAAAGTTCTCTAAAATGCCTTTGTTTCATCCTTCTCTATGACTTGCCTCAAGGCATAAATGAACAAATTTGAGGTAGGACATTTTGGTTGCATTCTCTGCTGTGTCACTCCCCTTAACTCCCAGCTTTGCCTTATTCTGCAAGGAAATTCATAATGTGAGAGGTGAGATTGAGCAATAATTAAGAAAAATGGTCCTGTTGTTGCCTGCCCCTGCAGTAGAAAAAAATCTTGGTATTTTTACTTTCTCAAAATACTTGGTTCTTTGGGTACTCTGATGTTGGCTGAAACATGCTTGCTCTTCAACTGCAGTAAACCAGCGGTGGAACCATGTCCTGTCTGAGGTGTGCAGCACTGCACCGTTCTTATGCCCACCTTCACACCCAAGCATGGCTCCCAAGAAACCAGGCTATGATTCTAAAAAATCTGTCTTCATAACAATCTCTTAACATCTCTCTTCATTGTAATAAAAAAAGGGATAATTAGAAAACCAAACCATGCTGTTCTTAAAGACTTTTATCCTCTCCTGTTTGTGCCGGAGAACACCAAATGATTTACATTTCTCCACTAGGCCCCCCACCATTTTATTGCACAGGGAGTGATTTTCTGCAACAACCAGGATGTGCTCTAGTGCATACTGAGTAGCTGTGTTCAGTGTAATACCTGCCAAAGGCAACGTATTCCAGCAAATGTCACATTCTGGGAAATTTCAGATTCCACTGATGCTTTACTTGGTCTCTGATAATGTTGCTCTGTAGCTGGGTGAAGGGTGCCTCTTGCTTGACCTTGTTGTAAATAAATGGAGCAACTTCCCATGGTCTGAATAATCTGGGCCAAAGCCCTACTGCCTGTTCCTTTTATAATTGGTGATAAAGGCTATTAAACAGAACGTTTGCCTTATGCGGACAATGAGTGCAAGAGTGTTGAAAGGTTACGATGCACAGGTGGCAAAGACGGTATTTCCATTTGGAAACGGGAAGTTCTAAGTTCCAGACATGGAAATAATGAGGTGGAGGGGCTAGTACTCTGCCTGGCTACACAGCCTCGTGGGGCTAATCTCTCTAGGTTAGCACTTCAGACAAAGAAGCAGCACTGTTCAGAGGATGTTTCAGAAATTAAACTTCACTAGTGCCATGGAGAAACTTTTTGAAGCTTGTAGAAAAGATCTAAAGTTTTCAGAGAATAGCCCCCAAGATCAAAACCAGTCTTTCTGAATACCCCCTACAGGCAAAGTAACACAGTTGGCTGAGAAGACCGTGATCTAGAAATACTAGGTAACCAGTGTAACCGCTCCAGAATACAAAGAAGTGAATGTCTACCTTGTAACAAGTAGCCTGGGCAGGGCCAAAGGGATTACTAACCTGTGCTGGAGGAGGAAGGGTAATTCACTTTTGCCAGCCTTTGGTTTGTCATGAAGTGTGCATCTAAGTTTGCTCCTCTGCCCCCTTGCCCCATCTGGCAGAAGTAAGAGGAAGGGAGCTATGTTTGCATTAAACCTCACATCAGAGTTTGAGGATTTTTTCGTTTGTTTTTTAAAACCCTATTGCTTAGGCAGCTTGTCCTGTTGCACTTGCTATATGTGCAAGAATTGTGGATATCAGTGAGAGAATTCCCTACAAATAAATCAGGTGGCTGAAGGACAGAGGTGAAATAGGAGCCCATAGCAGCTACATAGTATGGATAGGAAGGTGTGTGGGTGCTGCTCAGCAGATACCATGGCTTTCCCCATGCTAACAACCAAAAGCAGATAGCTCTCATGGCACTGGCACAGGTGATCTGCTACAGGGAGGTAGAGGAATGCACTTCATGGCTACCATGTGACTTGCAAGGAGGCTCATTTTGTTGGTTTTTGGTTTTGTTTTTGGTTTTTTTTCCTCTCCTACCAGCATAGATGTGCAGAGAATTCTGGAATAAATAGAATTCACTTTATCAGTGCCTCTTGTAGGTTCCTTCTATGTAATTTTGCAGCTACTCCCAACTGAGCAGAGGGGTTATTATTTCAGTGCAAGGCTCCACAAACTCTGCCTGAAAGGCACTTCTCAGGACCAGGTCTATATCTCTTCACAATTGCATGCAGGCAGGAAATGGAAAACTGCATCTGTAAAGTCAGGCATTTAAGTAGCCTTTGATTTTTATTTTAAGTATGTTCAGATCTGGGTTTGGCTTGTTTCTCTCCAAATATTGATTGAGTGGTGATTGCAATAGTGATTCGCTTGAAAGTTTGGAGAAGAGCCTTTATTTTCATCATGTATATGCATGTAAATAGGACTGTTGGTGCCAGGCAAATTTATTTAGCCAATTATGTATGTGCAGCGACTTAATGGGAATGTGACAAGGAGAAAGTGAATACTAAGTTTCACAGGCAGTTGATAAACATGGTTTATGTCTTTACTGCTGGAGCCCAGTTACTCCTAAGTATTGACAGTGAATATAGCTAAACAAAAATCATTTTTTAAAAGATGAAAACAGGAAGAAATTGTGCACATTTTGCATAAGTTCTAGCTTAATCTTCTTCCTGTGTTTCTTTGGAGGTGAAGCTTATATCGCTCTGATTTATAAAACATCGAATCGAGACAGAAACGCTGTTGCATGACACAATGCTGTCCTAGCACGTGGCCTCCAGAGAGCGCACTCTAGGTGCATGGGGAATCCCTGAAACACTGAACTCATTCAGCAAATTTCTCTTTGCACGATACTAATGATCTGTTACTCTCTAATAAAAACTACATTAGCTATAACTCTTTTCAATGGGTCCAGCACTGAGATGGTAAAACTGACACTTGAATAGCAGGAGAGAGTACTTCTAATCCCGTTAATGTGTGTGGAGACTGGCACTCTGAGTACACTGTGGAAGAGGCCAGCCCTTCCATGGAGCAGGCTCTGTGCTGAGCAACAGGT
The DNA here is from genome assembly GCA_013396675.1 of Eubucco bourcierii. Taxonomy (NCBI): domain Eukaryota; kingdom Metazoa; phylum Chordata; class Aves; order Piciformes; family Ramphastidae; genus Eubucco; species Eubucco bourcierii. The sequence continues at coordinate 100,991 of VWZE01000377.1, read as the reverse complement.
ACCCTGCTTGCTCTGCTTGATTTGCTGGAAAGAGTGTGGCCATCACTATGGCAAAATATGTGATGTCATAAATTCAAAGCAACCATGACTGCCTCATTTTGTTCATACAGGAAAGATGAAATGTAAAACAGTGTGATGGTTTGGGAGTTCTGGATCCCAAGTACAGATAGACACTGTCCATGATTCTATTTCTTCTTTGAAGGATGGAACAAGGCATGGCTGAGGGACCTGGGGGTGCTCACTGTGGAGAAGAGGAGGCTGAGGGGAGACCTTATTGCTCTCTAACAGCTCCCTGAAAGGAGGTTGGAGCCAGGTGGGGTTTGGGCTCTGCTCTCTAATCTCAGACGATAGAAGCGGAAATGGCCTGAAATTGTGCCAGGAGAGGTTTAGGTTGGAGAGGATGAAAAATTCCTTTGCTGCAAGAGTGGTCAGGGGTTGGAATAGGCTGCCCGGGGAGGTGGTGGAGTCCCCATCCCTGGAGGTGTCCAAAGGTGTGACCATCACACCTGGGGACATTGTTTAATAAGTGTGGTTATCTTAGGTCTATGGCTGGACTCCATGGTCTTAGAGGTCTGTTCCAGCTGAAACTATTCTATGATTCAATGGTTAAAAATAATTACAAGGTTTGCCAAGTATCATTTTACTGACTGGGCAGCCTACATCAGACACAGCACTGGTAGTCAGGTAAGCCCTGACAAAGGAGGTAAATTTTTGCTTTCTGTGGCAGTGATGTACCAGACATTTGAAAAAGTAACAGAGGTATTTGTTTAGCTGAGATCTTATACAACGTTAAGAAAGAATATTTGAGGGGTTTAATGGATTAAGTGATTTTAATTTTCTTACAATTCTATTTTGCAAACAGCAGTTTTTTTTCATTCAGTACAATTAAATTTACTTTATAGTCTCTCCCAAACATGTATTTCATTCCCAAATAGTTTACTGCAAAGCAGTAGTTTCTATGCAGCCAATATTTCACTGTTGATACATGAACAACATTACTTATGTCCAGCTCTGTAGTATTACAGTGAGATTTGACTCTATCTTCAGGAAGAGAGGCTACATGTTAGCACATGCCTTAAATGACAGCATCAACCCAAGCACTTCGTGTTTCCTGTTAAAGATTCAACATGAAATCAAGGTTCCACTTCCTTGAAGACCACAAACTGGTTTTATGCTGTATATATTAAATGTATGGATCTATCAACTGCATAATTACCCATCCTCTTAGCAGTTTAATAAGGAGAATCCCAGGAATGCTTTAGTATGAGAGGTAGTACTAGCCTGGGTGCTGTGTTTGAGAGTAATTGTTAGGAATACTTCCCCTTCTGGAGGTATTGTTTTTGACTCTATTAGATTGTGTGTTTCCAGAACTCTCTATTGTATCTCTCCAGGTATAAACCAAGCTGTTAACTTGATATACTCCCTCTTTAATTCACAGTAGCAGTATATCAATAAGAACAAAGTATGCCATGTTCTAACATCATTTTGGGAAATAAACTGCTGCCTTTGACTACAGAATTAGCTTGTTTCTTGGGCCAGATTTAACTATGACAAATGTTCTCAATATCCACATTACCTGTCTGTGACTGTTTAAGGAGATTTGGCAAAACAAGATGACAATAAATTCCTGCTGCTGTATTTAGAAAAAGCCTCAGGCAGTTTCAGTGTAAACACAATTTTGAATATTTGATTATGCTTCTGTGGGCTCTAACAATGTTTCAAAGGAGAAAATGAGATACTATGTCTTCTTAGTCTAATTTATGTATTTTCTTCTGTTACGTTTTGCTTGTGTTCCTTTCAGACTCTTCTTCTGTGGATGTTAGATACTGCATACGCACAATTACTGGGATGGACTAAATCCCCTTTTCACTATGTGGAAGTGCTCTAGGGAATTGAAAGCAGTTCGCATGAAAAAGTTGTTCACTCGGCATGGGCAGCTGTTCTAAGTGGCTCTGCCCTGGCCCAGACTGCCAAAAGAAAAATTGTCTTTAAAACATTTTGCTGTCTGTTTTAGTCATGAATTAGAACTCAGACACCCTCTCCCAGATTACTGTAGAGCACAAACAATGGAAGGATGTAAACACTGACAGACAAATTATCATGTCAGCTATCTGTGGTAGCAATCTGTGACTACTCTCCTAGAGCGCAGCAAACATGCGGTAATTTAAGACCCCTTTCAATGATACCTGTCTCAATTTTGGCTTGCCTGGAGTTGTGATATCTGCCTGTAAGCACTGTGAAACTCATATTTTATTTTACAAAGGGCTGTAAAGCAATGAAATTGTCACCATCCTGAGCAAGATCCAAGCTTGTAACCTGGGGTTGAAAGACCGTTTTTCAAACTTCTAGTCTTCAGTTCCCCAGACAAATACAAACAAATGCTCCCATTTTTAGCTTGGAGTGAGGCTCATTATTTGATATTTAGGAAATGCACAGTAGTTACAGTATAGCTGTAGATGGATTGGGAGACCCACATGTATAAAACAGAAAATTGGAACAAGACTTGGCAGACTTCTGCCTGTATACCTGACTCCAGCCCAGCAAATAATGCCTCAATTCAAACTAGTCCATCTTGTTGTATAATAAATACCTGAGTCCCATGATGAATTTCTAGTAGCCATAGTGATGGTACTGTGCAAATCAGATATAAAAATATAGCTGGTGAAAACCTGTGAAGGAAAAGAAAAAATAGCTTGGTATTATATCACATTGTAAATACCACATACTCTGTCATTATCTGCATTGAAAAGCATCTTCTGCCTCCTACTATATGGGATATTAAGAAATAGGGCAACTGCAAATAACAGTTGCTATTCTTGCTGAATTCCTCATGCTGTCAGTATTATGAATCATAGGATTATTCACATGCCCATCTCAGATCATATATGGAAGTTTATTTAAAATCTCTTTTTAAGAACTAAATAAATGCACTTTGCTGTTTGTATTTTCATCACAGTAATCTCTGTACTATAAGTAAAAGACAAAAAGCCTCTAGCTGACATGCTCCTGATTTCATGAAGGGCAAATTAATACATTGAGTCATTTCACTGAATGATGCTGGGAGAAGGGCTGTTGCTCAGAATCCTGTGCACTGACACAGGAAAAGTAGAAATAGCATCAGTCTGCCTGAAACAAGCATTTCTTCAGTAAGAGGTCTTTCAGTGAAGGCTGAAATGGTTTATGAAAATGGGTCTTGACCTCGTTTCCCCATTTGTGTTGACAATTGTATAATTCTTCAGCATTTCTATCTCTAAGTTCTTCTCTCCCTGCTAGTCTTCCATGTAACTTCTGATGGTGAAGCTTTCTTATCTTCAGCTTCCTGAGCTGAGTTTATTCAGAAGTACTAGAGAGGACTCGTTACTCCTTCTGCAAGCACTAATTCTTGTGAGAGTTGCTGATGTTTTCTTATTAAACACATGGCATTTTGGGGGTGGGTTTTTTGTTTGTTTTTTGCAATTTCTACCCCTTTTGAATAGGAATGAGGTCTGATGCCACTAATGCTCCATTTAGTTCTGCTGTAGTACAGAGTTAGCATCAGTGCAATGCTGCTGAGATGCACAGCAGCATTTGCATCACATACATGTACTGGCCCACAACAGGGAGGTGGAGTCAAACACAGCGTATTGCTTGGTTCCTTCTATCCTGTCACTGGCACATTCTGCAGTGAATTTAAGTTACTTTTAATAATGAATCTGCAGAAATATTTTAGTCAAATGTTGTTGCAGTTATTATTTGTTCCTATACTGCATGTAGCTTTATTTTTGTAATCATGACTTTTCCAGTGGAGATTAAGTATCGAGGAAATAAATCAGCTCTGCTGCTCAGGGAAAAGTCTGGATTGCTGAGCTGCGATGAGTTGTTTCAGATAATCTCCTCTAAATAAGAGGTTTGGGGGTTTTTTGGGGTGCATTTTGTGGTCAGCTTGGGGATTTTTGGGTATTCTGTGAGATTTCAGCCTGGTTATTTTGGAAGTGAACACACCTATTACTTGAATGCGAGAGCTAAGAGATTTTACAGTACTTCCTGTAGGACTTGAGCACATGAAAAATCCATCCAGCTGGCAGGTTAGCAATACTGAGCTAAAGATACCAGATGAGGCCAGGAGACTTTAGAGGTTTTAACCCTACCTTTCTTTCAGAAAGAGCATTCTAGAGGAAATAGCACATGGCTGGGCCAACAAATCATACTTTTTCTCNTTTTTTTTTTTTTTTTTTTTTTTTTTTTTTTATGCTGCTGTAATAATTTACATTCTTCTGCTAATAATGAATGGAGAAATATGAGGCTTTTGGAGACAGGAGAGACCACTGACACAGTTTGCCTTTTCCTTGGATTAGTGATTGTCTGTGGAGGTATTTTTATTAAGTACAGATAGCACCAGTTCTGAATGCATTTTCCACCAAAGCAGAAAGTTATCCTTGATGCAAATAGATACTGGTCATTTGTCTACAATTCTCACCTATAAATGTACTTAACTGTGCTGCTTAAAGTGCTGGACCACAGCCATTTTCAACATTTTCTTCTAGCTAAATCTATCTCAGTCTTCTAGCACATGTATTAATCTAAAATGTATGTGCATTCTGTATCTATTTTCACTTGGATTTTCCAAAAACTGCCACAGTATATGTTCCTTCATGTAGACTTTACTTTCTCTCCCCAGTGAACTGGGTCTGCTCACTTCATCTCTGTTTCAACTTTACATTTGGAGCTCTGCTGTTACATTTTCCTCTGTCCCAGACTTTATTGCTGCTTTTATTACATTCACATTTAGAGCATGGAACACTTGTGTGAATTGTCACACAACACTGCTTATGTTATAATGGGTTTCACAGGTTGCATTGGGCAGGAATTGAAGATCATTTAAGCAACCCAGAGATGGCTTTTTCTGTCCTGTATTTGTCTTAGGGCCTGTCCATAGTTTGATTTTTTTTTAAAAATAAAAGGTCCTAGTGAAATCTTGACAATTAGTTGTATGACCACTTCCTTTTTACAGAGCATTTGTTTTGGCTCACTGAGCACTGATGCCTGCAGTAATTCTTTAGATGCGTGTAAAAACCCATGGGCTTGGGCAAACTGCTATGACTAACTTTTTTGTTCATTTCTCAGGCAGCCTTTCATGCATGAAAGTTCCCTTTGGAACACCCTCTCAAACCCAAATATTTAAACCATCCTTGCTGTATTGCAGCAGTAGTCACTGCTCATCTTTTATTTGTCACTGAGTTTGGTTCATGCACAGGTGTGGCATTAGCACTGCTGCAAGAGGCAGGGAGAGGGAATGCTGTCCGAGGGGAAAAGGTACAAACCAAAGCATGGCAGGATGGGGTAAGAGATGCAGGGCATCTGCATGAACAGCCTGGAACCCATCACTCTGTACTTCACACGTGTAGTCCCCAATACCTTGTTGCTTGGGAGGTGCCCAGTGGTACCACTGAGGGAGTGCATACCCCCCACTTCCCCAGCCCACAGGATAAGCACAGCTCGAAAGTTGTACCTCTTGCTACTTTTCCCACATATTTCAGCTGTTGGTATGGATACACACAAACTGTTAAAAGAGTCCTTTCCAAATAATATGCTGCAAAAACTGCCCCTCTGAAAGCCCTCTGGATCTGGCTTTGGGTTAGTCAGGACTTTGCCAGTTTGCCACCCCTCACCCCCCAGGTACAGCAGTGAAGAAAACTCACTTGGCAGGAACAAAGCCAGAGCGGCAAAGTGCTTTCGGGAAGCAGCCGCAACAGGCAGCCCCACAGCTGCGAAGTACATGCAAAGAAGCAAGAGGGGCTCCATTGGAGCCGCTGGGATATGCTCACCATTTGTAGCCTCTGCCTTGCTTAAACTTGAGGGTGAGCCCTGTCTCCAGGCACAGGAGAAGATTGAGCAGTGCCAGCAGCCAGTACTTGGAGTCTTTCTTCACTGCAGTTACTCTCCAGACTCCGATGACAGAGTGCAATACAAAGAGCAGGCGAGTAACCAAAGCATTGAGCAGCACGATCAACTCCATCCTGGAGCAGCCCCCTCCCCTTTACCCGGCACCGCAGGGGCCCAGCGCTTTTTAGGAGTCTTGGGAAGTTGCCCTGGGGATCACTGGGAAGCGTGCGCACCACAGACACACAGATCTCTTCTCTTCCATCTCGACAGAGGGGCCCATTATAACAAAAAACAAACAGCCTTGCCCCTCCCCCAGACTTCCTGAAAACTTTTAGAGGGAAAAAANNNACACCTCAGAAAACGTAAAAAGAAAAAAAAAAAAAAAAAAAAAAAAAACCGCTTAAGCTTCCAAGCTACAGCGGTTTGTAGCGCTCAGTGCAGCGCTCACCACGCCAAGGCAGGGGCGTGAGGAACTTCTCTGCCCACTCTCTACCGTCTGCTGAAAGACTCAATGGCAGAGAGGCTTCTGTCTCACACAAGGACCATCTTTCTGTTTGTCTCGCTTGCCGCTGTCATCTCATAGGTTTCTAGCGGGGACAAAGTATGAGAAGCACTGTTAACTTGAATATGCCTTTCTAAAAGCTCCACTGCATCACCGAGACTGCAAACCCTGCTTTCCTTCCACCCCTCTATGAAAGATATAATTCATATCTGAGAACTTTCAAAAATTCTTCATTCAGCATTGCACAAAAAAACCCCCCAAAAAACCACAGAAATGTGATCGTAGTGTCAGTTACCTCCAGACTGACCTTAAGTCAGTACGGGAACAGTTTATAAAGTACAGAGTATATTTAATGAGTGCTTTGGTGTTTCTCAGAGCGATTATAAATTTTATTTCAGTTTACACTAGGGTAACCAAATAGAAATTTCTTCTTGATCAGAATGGTCACTGTGTTGCTCCAGTTTTGTGTGATTTTATTACTGAAGCACTTGGATTGAGATACATCACTGTAAAATACAAATAATTAAGTCCATGTAACATACTGTGGTACTCCAAAGGTCCTAACTTCCTAGCTGGCTTAATTTGAAATATCCTGTTCTACCTTAAACATGAGGAGATATTCTTCTAATAGTTGTGACATTTGTAAAATATTTTCCCTCAATTTCTACAGTCCGAGTTTTCCACACTGCAAAATCAATTTTTTTTCTCTATGAAGCACTGAAGCTGGTGCTGGGCAGCTGATATCCTTGGCGGGGGGGGGGGGAACTATTTAAAAATAACTCTGCGTAGAACAAAAAGAAAAACAAAAGGCCATTACACAGTACAGGTCACTCAGGAAATGCCTGAGTAAATAAATGAACTGTGCAGCATGCCTTTTGAAGCTGCAAGATCAGGTTCCTCACACTCAGAGGAAAATTGAATCAAGTCAAGGGCCTACTACTGATAATCCCCTGCCAGCAGCCACCCTGCCGTATCATGCCTTGAGTGCTGTTGGTTCTCATCCCTTCCGTTGGTGTTAAGGTCAAACCTAGTTGAAGAGGAAACAGGGAACAGCAGAACTGAGAGTCTGCTTAAACAAGATACTCCTGCGTGGGAGTGCTTGATATCTAAGAAATTACATAGAGGAACTGGTATGTCTCATTATTTCTGGAGATCCTAACAATTCAGATACAATAAACTTGGAAAGATGATAATCAATAGGACATTGTCATGTATCATATATTTGTGAGCTTTGTGATTGGTAGTAGTTCTGCACATTAAAGGACATCAGAGCTGAACTGCTTTACAAAGGAATCTCCTCAGTGAACAATTCATACTTAACATCTGTGCAGGTCCTAATCTTAAGTGGGAAGAACATATGATATTGATTCTGCCTAGCTGCCTGGTGGACCATGATGACAACAAACACAACAGCTGAGTAAGGGAAGGGAGTAAGTAGATATGGATGACTTCAGTTATTCAGTCTAGAAGAGGTAAAAATTCCATCCAGACATGGCATCTCAGTGACTGATTTGTGGAGCATCTGGATCAGGGCAGTGCTTGACTTTAATTCGTAGTGGTTTACAGGATCTAATATAGACAGTAACAGATGAAGATCTCCCTGGAAATGAGGATCTTAATGTGTTTAGACTTAGCATCCTCACAGGAGTAAGACAAGCCACTTCTTTACCATTGTTCTTTACCATTTTATTCAGCTTCAAACTGAAAACTAGACACAGAACCGGAAACTTGTTGAAAATGAGACAGATGGAAGACCTAACTCTTTGCAGGGCACATGGATATTGCTTCCGTAAATCACATGGAAGTGCAATGAAAATAACTGTGTATCAAGAAAAAGTTGAGAAACAGTGAAAAGAAACCATCATTGACAGGGTAAGTGAGATTGTGGGAGCAAGAAGACATCCTTCAAGAAGATGAAGAAAACTGAAAAGATGATAAATTCTGGCAAGTTAAATGTACAAACTGGCTGAAGGAGTGTGAGGGACAATTGACAGAAAGCATAATGAGTAAAATATCTGTTATCTATTCAAACACATAGTGAACAGGAAGTTTGCCAGGGAATTGTTTGGTCACTGGGTGGTCAGGTGGCAGAGGAGCCCTCAGGAGGTGATCAGGCTGTGCAAGAGGAGCTGATGAACTTTTGGGAGTTCCATCATGAGTCCAGGTGTACACTGTAGCATGGGATGACACTGACTTCTGCACAAGAGCTTACAGAACTGGTGGGGTTTTCCTTGCCTTATAGGTCCTAGTATTCTTTTAATTGTGTTCATAGTTTCTACTTATTTGCAGCTCAAAGTCATCAGGCTAATTGATGCTAAGGAGTACTTGAAGAAGAAACTTTGTGCTTTTCTTGTTCTTGTGCTCTTTTTCTGAGCATGGAGTTAGATCTGATGTTGGAGGCAGACACTGGAAGAGATAGACCTTTGCTCTGGCCCAGAATGACTGTGCTAATAGAGTGGAGACTTTCTGGTCTCTATGAAATTGACCTGGAGTGAGAGCAGGACAGTTTAAGCATATGGTAGGTTGATAGTGTTGGTTAGATCCAAGCTTAGTGCAAGACTCGTATCTGTATAAAGTGCATGATACACTCTCTCCTCTCCTTTCTTCTGTCTGCAGACTGTTCATGTGGATGCTGAGAATTGTCCACAGCTGGGAATCACTTGAAAAAGCTGTGCCACAGGACCTACCTTTGTGCATTTTGTCTAATTTCTGCTTTTAGGCTGTACCAGTTCCCAAGAAGAAACTAGGGTTGAAGATGGAACGCAAGTCAGCAATACCATGTTGTTGTGAAATTAATGGTCACATCAGCACATAGATACAGAACTGAAACCTGTAAATTGTCTGCTCTCATCCAGCTTGAAGGCCCTAGCTGAACTGCTGCCCTACTTTTGGTCAGTGAGGGAGAATCTAGTGAAGTGCAGGAGTATCTCTGTAGCAGAAAATAAATAAATTGCATAAACAAATGATTCATTGTTTATATAGCAAACATGGTAGGTTTCAGTGCTTATAAGATCAAAAGACCCCTGTTTAGGCACCTGGAAGGCTCCAGTTTAGACAGGAATGGAAGAGCTGGAAATCTTTTGAGGAAGAATTTCAGTACAGAAGTTTGGAGGATTTTGGTGCTCATGTGCAGTGTTTTTTTTGACAGGGAGCTCCAAACAAAGGAGACTGTCTCATAATTTGCTTCTGTTTTTACTTGCAAACTGGGATGTTTTAGCAGTGAAATTTTGGGGTAGTGGCTCTTTGGTGTCTTTCAGTTAAGTGACTTTCAAGATTCGACTTACAATATTGTTGAGGTTTTGGTCCACATAGAATTTGAGATTGATCCCCAAAATGTAAATTACCATGCTTACTCAGAATTTGAAAGTAAAATGAGGTTACTATTTACAAAAGTAGGCTAACTATAAAAGATAATAAACATATACAAATGCTTGTATACATATACAACTAGACAATAGCCTAGCTGCCCTCCTATACATCCCCTGGACATAATTGCTGAGACTGCCTTGGACAAAGCCCAGGGGCTGTTACCAGCTAACACAGTATTACCTCTCCTCAATCCCAGGCAGTGTTCTTACCAATAACCCAAACAACGGCGGCACAGAGGAGAGAAGCAAAGTTCACAGGAGCACAGAAGGAAGACAGGTGAAAGAGAGAGAAAAAATGCTGTAACTCCAAACTGTGTGTAATCTTTTAGACCAATGGAATGGTATAAACATACCTCCTATATTTCATTCAGCTTCTTTGAGAGTTGATCCCCCTGAACTCTCTTTCAAGTTCTCTGGAAAACTTCTATTTAGTATTTAGGACCCTAGTCCTAAAACTGTGACAAATATTCATAAAGAAATAATTATAAGGTATTGAGCAAGTAGCTGTAAGATTCTCAGGATGAGAATGGGTTATAAATTCAGTGTGAGTCAGCAATGTTGTTCTGCTGTGAAGGAGACACACTGAGATATATAAAAAGACCTGTAACATGCCAGATTTGAGTTATTACTTCCACCTTCCTTCATGCTAGGAAAGACCTCAGCTAAGCTACCCTAATTCAAATGATGCATTTCCAAGAGAGAATTGATGGAGTAGAATGTTCAGAGAAGAACAAGGCTGCTGAGGAAAGAAAAATGTGAGTGCTGCTACCTCTCTTCTCACCGTGTTTTGTAGACTGAAAATGGCAAAGTATTCAGGAAACTTGCAGGGAGGCCATTTCCTAGTCCCAGAGCTTAGGGAAGGAAATAAAAGGTTTAAGCAGAAAGAAACATTGCAATTAGATGTCTGGAGACATATCTTGTTAGGAAGGATAGTGAAGCACTGAAATAGATTGCACAGAGAAGTGTCAACTCTCCATTGTCGCAGGCTTTTGAGCATAGATTAGGGAAGCATCTGTCAGGAATGACAGCAGTTTAGCTGATCACATTGGGGGGGGGAGTACTGACTAGGAGATCTCTGGAGGTTTCTCCAAGTCTGGCCTCCTCGGGCTCTAAAGTTTATTCCTTTATTATCTGATTGTCTTGAACCTCTGAGGAAGTTTCTTGCTTAAATTAAATCTGCTTAATTTCACTTCCACTAGGGTTCTTAAAGAGGAGGAAATGGCTCTGTTTTCTGAATGCTCAACTGCAAACTGTGAATAATTATGACAGCCTTATAGAGAGATCACAGTAAGCAGCAATTAGCATATGTGTTGAAACTAATGTGAATGATTCAGTTTTAGAAATAGAAACAAAAAAATCTGTCTGATTCTGGCATAAGTGAAAGGCTAACTCCTGCCGATCAAATGTAAGAGGGGAGAGCCAAATCTTTCAAAACGTGATGTGTGATAGAAGGTACCAACTATAGCTCAGTAGTAAGGGTGTGAAGAAAATGGATAAAGGAGTAAAAAAACAGAGTATAAAAAGATTATCTCTCCAGTAAAGAGCCAATATGATTGCAGAAGCATTATAATCTCTGCAGGAGATTTACTGAGGACTCTGCCCTGGATTAGAATTTGATATAAAATAACTTAACTGAAGTCATACAATTTCTGTGCCATTTGTAGCTGAGTTAATAGCATATGTTCCTGGAGGATTACAGTCAATGATTAAGGAAATTAGGTTTTGTTTGAATTTAATTTAGTTGTATAAAGCTGCTACAATAATTTACAGCTTTGATATTTAATATTTAATAACCTAGATCTTAAAAGAATCTGAGATATAGCAATGTCATTATGTATTGAAATATTATCCCCATAAGTCATTTATATTTGCTAGTTGATATGAATGTTCATCAACTAGATGGGCACAACAGGACCCACTTGATAAAAAACAATGCAGTTTTACAGGTGGTGGTGGTGAAATCTTTATGTATCTGTTACACAGTAAATCATAATTCACTTTAAAAGAAATTTGCAGTCTCAGTTTCAGTAATCACAAGAATATATATATTTATATTTTTCTTTCATCTAATTTCCTATCTTTTGGCATCATGAACATTATAAATCCACTATCTTCTTCCATATAAGCTTGCTTCTGCCCCTTCCCTTTAAAAAAAGGAAGAAAAAAAAAAAAAGCTTTAGCAAACCATCCTGCCCTTCTTCAGAGGAAAGCAAGCATATAAAATCCTCACACCTATCTGAAAATCCAGTCCCCAGTATTTTCAAGCACCTTTCTATTTGCCACTAAGTTTATAAGAGCCAAAAGATGCTAAGGCCCACCTTGTACCCACATTACTAGCTGCAGAATTTAGACTCAAAAAGTTAGTTGTGCAGACTTAGCATCCAAAGCATAAACCTGCAATGTACAAAGGGAGAGAGCAAAAGGCTTCCTGTGGCCAGCCTTGTCCTCATTTTCTCTCTTTCCCCTCTATAACATGGGATGGATTTTTCATTCCGTGCTTCCCTTTTTGTGCTTGTATTCATTCTCTCCTATTTCTTTCTTGGATGGTGCAACCCACCGAATGGTTGGCTGTTTTGGATATCTATCACTTCTGGTGGGCCACTGCCTTTCAAGACATAGATCTGATTCAGGACAGTGAGCTTAGCACAAACTTCATTTTAATGCATTCTGACGAGCTTTTTAGAAAGGCAAGTGAAAGCAGTTACTGCATGGCACTGCAAGTGCTTAGTGGGCATAAGTCTGCAATGTACAGTGGGCCACTGGTCACAGTGTCAGATGGTGTGAGCTGGCAGAGCTCCACTGATGTCAAAACTTCTGCAACCCCAAAATAATGGCACAGAGGGGTATGTTTTCCCCTCTGTTTAAAGGTGGGGGAAAGCATATGAGCAGTATATAGCTCTCTACATTTATACATCTTTGCTGTTGGTTTTATGATTCAGAAAAAAACCCAAAAACCATCTGGAAGGACCATTTTTTTCTTAACTGAGGAAAAGAAAAATAAAAGGTTTCAAGTATTCTATTAGGATTTGTAATTTCTCTTCCAGTCTGGGCTCTATTTTTGGGAACATACAGTAGTTCTGCAGCACTGCATATTTCAAAGAAGAGAATCAGCCTTGTTCTACAGACACCACTTCAAGCGTGGTTGAAACACTGAAAAACTATAGCATTCATCTTCAGCAAAGAGGAAAGCTTTCTATTTTTTGGCTAGTAATCCTTCAAATGATCTTTCTAGTTATTTTCTTTCCTGCTTTCTGGTACAAGAATCATGTAGTGATCCCAGAGGAAAGATTTTGCTGAAGTTTAGGGCACAAGGAAGTGGTGGCTGGGCACAGGTTCCTGGTGCAACTATTGCTAGTGAAGAAGTCAGCTTCTTTCACAGTTGGAACATGAGGCATACAGGTGAAATATTTCAGGCTTTGGAATACAGTTGTCAAGATTAGTTTGTAAGCTAAGATAAAGGCAGTGTTTTTGTTTAGATAGTGGATACCTCTGCGTCATATCTTATAATTAAGTTTTTCATGAGCTGAACTCACTGAAATTTCTATGATAGTAATTATTATGGCACCAAGTCTGAGTTAATGGGTCTGAGGCCAAGTACAACTGGTGTCTTGATTTCTTTGGGCTTGGTGTTTTGATTAATTACAGTCATATGCCTCTGATAAAGTGTAAATAAGAGAGTTTCATCAGTTGACAAAATATTGAATGTATTAAAAACTCAACACTGTAATGCTAGTACTGGGAACATGAGCAGTCAGGTCTCTTATAAAGCGAGGCTGTATCTCAGTTAGAGGAGTTACGGAAGGACACTGGCTTCTGTGCACATCTCTGCCTGGTAAATAATATCTTTGCTGATTCATATACATGTGTGTATATATATTTTTTTTAATTTTTTTTTTTTAAATTACTTCCCCCCCATCTGAAGGTGCCTGTGTGCCTTTGCCATCATCACTCAGAACAATTAACGACAATGCTTGGCTACGGTCCTAATAAGCCACTTTCCTCCCTGGGAAGATTTGAGTCCATTGATGATCTGCATATATGTATATGTATATTTGTAGGTCTCTATTATGTTTCTCCCCTGACAATTGAAGGATTTAACAAAGGAAGTTACTGAAGCTGAATACAAAACTCTTTAATGTTTCTACAAGCTAATTTATTAAGGTGGCTTTTTAGTCTGTGTTGGAAAGGACTGAAAAACTGGACTGCACCACAAAAAAACAGGTTGGCAGATTGGGAAATTATTGCATTAATGCTAACAATGGAAAGGAGAGTGTGTAAAGGAAACAGCTCTCCCCTCCAGAAAAAAATAACCCTCAATCACTATCTGCTAATCATATTCATCATCACTGCAGTAGAAGTGTAATGACATGGGTCTCTGTCTGAGAGCAAGGCTTCCATAAAGCTGTCAAGATGCTTAATTGCATTCTTTNAAAAAAAAAAAAAAAAAAAAAAAAAAAGGCAGCTTGATTAGCAATACTCTTTGAACTGGAATTCTGACTTTCCTGTCCTCTTGTTATCAGGGAACACTTCCTGAGGACAAAAATTTCCACATCTTTGTTGGTTGGTAAAATGTATTCAATTTTGCAAACAAGCTTCTTCCCAAAGGCTGCAGTTTCAGAACAAACCATCTGTTCAATCATTTTCTTCACTGGCAAAAAGAAAGGCTGAGTGCCAGAGTTCTTTTTTCCATGATGTTTACCCGTAAGTTATTAATACCTATCTGATGCATGTAGAGATTTGGTGGGTTTTTTTTTTCTTTTTTTTAAATCTAGTAACACAGTATTGTTGTGTTGTCTGACAATATGAAAAAAAAGGTGAGCCTTGTTTCTGATCACCCACACTGTGCAGCTAACAATGCCAGCTTGTTTATGAATAATGTCATTTGTTCCCTTCTCTTGAGTACTTTATCACACTGACTAGACTTCCCTTGTCCTTTATTTGAGACATCTGTCTCTGCTAATCCTGGTATACATAATGACTTGAGAGATTTGAATGAAGAGTGCTTATGTGATGTAATAGGCATGTGCAAATATCTTCTAGAGTTTAGACTCGGCAGTGTCACAGTGTGTTCCTAATGGTCTTTAAACTGCCTTGAAATCAAATGTCAATTCTGAGTATTGCTGATGGGAAAAGTCACACATGGAAAAGGCAGGTTTGATTTTTTTTATATGTAAAATAAACAAAGAAAAACTCCCACAACAACAAAAGCAACTAAAAAAACCCAAAAGCCTAAGCAACAACAACAAAATTCCCAAATCAAACCCCACAAACAAACAAAAAAACCCCAAACAAACAAAACTCACCCTCAAACCAACTAAACAAAACAGAAATTCTGACAAATGCAAGTGAAAAAACAGCCAAACAAAAACCCCATGTAATGATCCCAGTTAATGGCTATTATTTCTTGTGAATTTGCTGAGCCTGTAAGGCAGTGTTTGAAATAACAAAATCTTCCTTGACAGGAGAATCTTCAGCTTCTGACAAGAAATTGTAAGGAAAGGTTTTAGACTGAGTTTTGTAATTATCTGCTGACTTTTCCATGTTCAGTATGTACTAGTAACAGCACTACAGGATTCAAATGAGAAATCAAAAGGAAAAGTCTGCTGCAGTAGGTCTGGCCTACTCCAGATGGACCCTCAAATTCCTTCACAGAAAATTTTAGGAGCACATCAGAGTATTTACCTTACTAGATGACAGTCAGAGGTAAAACCCAATGAAGTCTCACTAGGTGGTGTTTTTTTTGTTGGTTTGTTTTTTTAGAGGAAAAATTAGTAGTCTTTTAACATTGACTGGGAGAAATGAAAGTTTATCCAAGTGATTCCATCTTTATAAATCCTACTAATTGATAAAAATTTTTCAGTATTCACATCAGAAAATAGGAGCTTTTCTAGCACAGGATGCCTAAAGTTCTGCCAATCCTCCAAGAGAAGTCCTCTTCAGTGTCTTAAAGACAGACAATACAGTTTTGACATGATTGTTGGAGGATTTGAGGAAGGAGATACCTTGTTCGGAGAAGGAGCTTTTATTATTTTGACTGCACCAAATACAACCAAAATCATTTAGAAGACCATTAAAGCACAAAGCTCAAAGAATCTTAGCCCAAAGAGAGAGCTGCCATATTCAGAAGTTCTAAAAACATGGGCCACAATTACATCAGATAGATAGAACATGCTTTACTAATTACAGCTAGTCTGTTATCACAGAATCACAGAATGCCAGGGGCTGGAAGTGACCTTGAAAGATCATCCAGTCCAACCTGCCTGCCAGAACAGGATCACCTATACCAGATCACACAGGAACACATCCAGGCAGGTTTTGAATATCTCCAGAGAAGGAGACTCCATAACCCCCAGTTGGCAGCCTGTTCCAGTGCTCTGTCACCCTCACAGTGAAAAAATTCCTCCCTCTGTTTACATGAAACTTCCTATGCCTCAACTTCCACCTGTTGCCTCTTGTCCTGTCATTAGGCATCACTGAGCAGAGACTAGCTCCATCCTCATGGCAGTCACCCTTTACATATTTATAAACACCAATGAGGTCACCTCTCAGTCTTCTCCAAGGTGAAGAGAACCATCACCTTCAATGTCTACTCATAAGAGAGATGTTCCATTCCCTTGATCATCTTCGTGGCTCTGCTCTGGGCTCTCTCAAGCAGTTCTATGTCCCTCTTGAGCTGGGGGAACCCAGAACTGAACACAGTACTTCAGATGCAGTCTCACCAGGGCAGAGTAGAGGGGAGGAGAACCTCTTTTGACCTACTAACCACACCCCTTTTAATATGCCCCAGAATGGCATTGGCCGTCCTGGCCACAAGAGCGCACTTCTGGCTCATGGTCAAGTTCTGTGTGTTTGTTTTGGCTATGTGGGAAGGCTTTTAGGGACAGGTGTTGGTTATTTGGTGAGGAAGGGAAAGAAAGGTGAGCAAGGACAATGGGGGCCTGATCAAGCTGTCCAGAACTACATACAGCGCACAGAAGTAGTATAAATCACATGGTAAGGTCGTTTGAAATGTGTCCCAAAATGCCCAGAAGCTCAGGATCCTGACTTACAGTACTCTGTGAACTGAAGACACTTCACCAATTCTTTCATTCCTATAGTGAGTCAGGAAATATTTAGTACTTTGAGAGCATTATGAAATCCCAGGCTTTTCTCAAAGTAAGTCTGACTCTGGCAGGAGAGAACTTTGCAACTCTGAGATTAAGAAAATCCTTTGTTCTTTACATTCTCAGAACACGTGGAAGTGATCTGACTCCCGATCTTTGTTGCAAGGAGTGTTGCTTTCTGTGACCTTGAATTGCCGTGATTGTTGTAGAAGTCAGATAAGTGATCCTTACTCAGCTGTGATACACACAGAGGGGTGTGGAACATAGTGAACCACTGGTGCTGCAGAACTGGACATCGAAATCAGTCTGCCCAAAGGGAATATAGATGGACAGGACAGTAGTTTTGGACTGTTCAAATTTCCCTATAAAGTTTCTATATATATATTATAGAATCACAGAATGGTTGGGGTTGGAAGGGACCTCTGGAGATCATAGAATCATAGAATCATAGAATGGTAAGGTTGGAAGGGACCTCAAGGATCATCTAGTTCCAACCCCCTGCCATAGGCAGGGACACCTCCCACTAGTACAGGTTACTCAAGGCCTCATCCAATCTGGCCTTGAACACATCCAGGGAGGGAGCATCCACAACCTCCCTGGGCAACCTGTTCCAGTGCCTCACCACCCTTACTCTAAAGAACTTCCTCCTAACATCTAGTCTAAATCTCCCCTCTGCCAGTTTAAACCCATTGCCCCTTGTCCTGTCATTGCAGGACCTTGTAAATAATCCTTCCCCAGCCTTCCTGTAGGCCCCCTTCAGATACTGGAAGGCTACTATCAGGTCCCCTCGAAGCCTTCTCTTCTCCAGACTGAAGAGCCCCAACTCCCTCAGCCTGTCCTCATAGGAGAGCTGCTCCAGCCCTCTGATCATCTTTGTGGCCCTCCTCTGGACCCGCTCCAACACTTCCATGTCCTTCCTGTGCTGAGGGTTCCAGAACTGCACACAGTACTCCAGGTGGGGTCTGACGAGAGCAGAGTAAAGGGGCAGAATCACCTCCCTTGCTCTGCTGGCCACGCTTCTCTTGATGCAGCCTAGGACTCGGTTGGCTGTCTGGGCTGCATGTGCACACTGCAGACTCATGTTGAGCTTTTCATCAACCCAGACTCCAAGGTAATCATTCAGTCCAACCCCACCTGCTAACACATCTAGGTCAGGTTGCACGGGAACACATCCATCTGGGTTTTGAAAGCCTTCATAGGAGGAGACTCCACATCCTTATGGCCCTCCACTGGACTCTTTCCAGTTGTTCCTTGTCTCTCTGGAACTGGGGTGCTCAGAACTTCTAGGGACTCTGAGATGTCAGTGGAGAAAGTTGTCAGTGGAGAAAGATGTAGAAATCAGGTGATATTAGTGTGTAATGAGAGGTCAATTGCATGACTGAAGAGAGAAAAACTAGGAGCACCAGAACACACAGCACTTGAGATGTGCTGCAAGAGATGTTGAAAGAGGCATCTGTAAAGTAAGAAGGGAGCCTAGACGATGAGAGCTGAAATGTGCTGCCTACTGCTACAAGTTCAAGAATATTCCAGTGTGGTGGTTGAATATGCATTCTTGAAGTTATAGTAACAGTCAGCTCATGAGCCTGACAGGGAACCAGAAAAGCAAGATGTGGCAAAGATTTCATATAGGCAGAATTGAGAGTCTATTGGAGATGCTGTAGGGCAAACCTACAAAAGCAGAAGAGAATGAAAGGTAGCAGAATTATTTAGGATGATGTCATTAGTGAAGGATGAATTCAATACATCTAGCAATAAATGCAGTATATTGTGCAGTATCCCAAAGAGACATCATACATGCTTTGGAGGATGTGAATGAACTATCCACCCATTCTTGGCAAGCTCCACAGTTCTGAAGTCCTACATACTAAGATTACAAAGCTAAACATTTGGAGAGAATGAAGCACTTGGGAAATGAAACTAGAGCTGCATTACACTGTAGATAAATGTATTTACAATCCAAGAGACCACAGATCTGATTTCTCATAATCTGGAGTCCCTGTCTCTCCCTTTTTTTCAAGGCAGTTACCCAAAGGAAATAGAGAAGTCACAGAATTACTGATTCAGAGATGTAGCAGAAATGTTTTACAAAATCATCTGGAGAAGAGATGTTGATGTTTGGTGGTGTTTTGGAGGGAGTGGGCATGTTTGCCTTTTGGTTTTGCATAGTTTGTTTTTTTAGCTGCCAACCATACTGCAGGCTTGTGCAGACCCTGAAATTCATCCTTTTCCATCTTCCTTCTCAGTAATATGAATAGCTATTTAGTACCATCTGTAAAAAAAAAATGTTTCCTTCAGTAGTGCACCTCACCTCTTGTTTTCAGTCTGTCACTACAAGAAGTTAGTGAGGTGGGGAGGAGGTTATACTTACAGTCACACTTGGTGCTATTTACTTCTTGATTTGCATGAATAACACATTTCAAAAGGACGATTTTCTTTAAGAACATGTTTCTTTCAAATCATTATATGCTAATAAGAATGGTAAAAGGAGAAATATTAAGTAAGAGATACCTCATAGAGTATGGGAAATATCATAACAAGTCAAAATAATTAGCCTTGAAAAACTGGCAACTGCTATTGCTATTGCTGCACCAAAGAGGTTAAAGAAGATGTGTCGATGCAGGCATTTAAAGGTATTTTAATACTTCTGTTGTGCCACCCATGACTGCAGCTGTAAAATGTTCACATGTGTAAGAAAAGAGATAAATATGAAATACCTAATAATAACATAAAAACCTTACGTGTCTTCCTTTTGCCAGGTGTTTGTTGTACAACAAAACCCAAACCAAACCAAACCAAAAAACCCTAACTCTTTTAAAACAGAATCTATGTTCCTGACAAACTTGTATAGACTTAAATTGGTGGCTCTGAGTTCCTTCAATCTCTTACATTATCTTCCAAGTTCAAGCTTTTAATGGAGTTTTGATGACTTCCCCTCTATCTGTATGGAATAAACTTTAACCCCTTGCGGCAGGATAGGCAGAACTGGTTAATTGGCATTGTTCAGGAACCTGTTCTAGAGAATGTCTGCATGAGCAAATCTATCAGCATAGGAAAAGCAAACATGCTGTAAAACTTTGGCAGAAACAACTGCTATGTCATGATCATCTTGATTGGATTGAAAGTGGTCTCATGCATTGTTGTGTGCTGGTTTGAAGCCACTAAGGAAGGAAGCTAAGCATCACACTAAAAATAGGTTGAAGAATCAAACCCCTCTTCTGGCTCTTGAGGAATTGTAGACTGAGGAAATGCCTGGAACAGTGTGGGCCAAAGTTAAAATAGCATCTGCGTGTGTCTTTACCACTTGTCACAGATGATGCTGTATCACCGCGGGTTTTCAAGGAGAGCCCTGTAAACCAACATTACATGTGACAAAGGGCAGTTACAAGTTCAGTCTGCACTGCTAGACTAGAGACTAGTTTTCAGACATTTCTTATAAAGAAAAAACACTGCTGCCCAAGTTTAATATCATTGAAGCTTCATATTGCAGTTCTAAAATAATATGGATCTGGGCCAAGAGGTGAAACTGAACATGCTTAAGTAAAACCGTGGGCCTGATCTCCTATCAGGGAGGGATTCACAATGGACTTTGATGAGCAGATGCCAAGCTTAATCAAGTCAACTAGTCTGATTCTGCCTTGGTAGATGGTGATAAGAGGTTGCATTTCTGACTAGAGTAAACTCTTTGCCATCCAGTCCTTGACCTGCTGTTGCCTGCAGAGGACTGAACCGGGCTATGTATATTATATATAGGAAGGTAGCACACATCCTATTTATCTTTCCCTACATATAACCAACACTGTGCCATGCCACTGCAACATAGCATAGTTTGCTTATGGTTGAAGAATAGGTGGGAGAAGCTAAACTTGAGTGAAGTGGCAGTGACTCCAGTTAGCTGACAAGAGCCCTTGTGGTATGACACCTTGGTAGGGGAGTTCAGTGGTTCCTATCCATAAAACCTTCTGACTCTGAGAAGCTCCAAAGAACACGGAAGGTTCTCATCACCATGAGCTCCCTGAGCACATCAAACCCATCTTCTCCACTGTGCTGACTTACTACTTGGTACTGAATCAAACTGCTCAGCCCTTCTATTCAGAGACCCACATCTTGGGCTCAGGCCTGCTAAAAAGTCAGTGGACAGCTCTCCTCAGACCTAATGGAACATTCTTATCATCAAGATATAGGCCTGTGCCAGATGCAGACTTTCCAAAGGGGGCAGTGTAAGACCATGTTAGAAATTTCCCGAAGAGCTGGGGTCCCTCACAGGTCCTGCTCCAAGTGCAAAATACATCTATTTTGATCTTGGTTTCTCTAAGATAAACAAGTAGCTGTGTGCAGATTTTTTCTTCTAATTTCCTACCAAAACAAAACACTTCACTGCAAATGCTTTTCCCCTTGAGGGACAAGAGTACTAATGACACATGACAGATGTTATTCATGGCTGCTTCATATGCTACTGGAAGGAACTTTGGTGTTATGGAGATGTTTATGGCATAAGAAGTTTTAGAATAATGCAACTGGAGCTTATGTTGATATTTAAAGTTAATCACTGGCTTTCAGTTTTTTAGCCACTGAGTTGACAATTATTTCCAAGCCATGTCAAGGACAGATCTCAGGCAGGAAAATATCCAAAGATAGCCCAAGATCAGTGGATTAGTAATGGATTACTTCTGTCCAAGGGAATTTGAAATCCAACCCTTTAATGGTGAGGTATGAGAAGTACATGTATGTGAAAGGGAAGAGAAAATTCAAAGAGCAGGACCAAACAGTGTGCTGGAGCCCCTGTCACTGGACCCGGGATGCGAGTCAAGCTCAGCTGCCTACTGCACTGGAGCTACAGGGTTTCAGAGCATGTGGGTCCTCTGTGCTCCACTCCCACATGGTGCTGAGGTTTATCTACATGGTCTGTGACTCGTGGCCACTTGAAGTTTTTGCTGTGCTGACTGATGCTGTCAGCAATTATGATCATTCTTCTGCAGTTTGCTGGTGTTACTCTGTTGTGCAGACTGCATTTTTTATAGTCTAACTCCAGGAAAATGGAGGAATCCAAGGTAGGGGGATGACTAGGGATGGCTTTAAGAGAGAGGAGCTGGGATGAATTTTCGTATTTTCAGTACATGGACATGAATACAAGTGCTACCGGTGCACGATTTCAGATACGTCTTGAGTGGTATGTGTGAAAATGTAGCAATTCGTGGCATGCACCACAGTTTGCTTGGAAAATACAATATTAAATGGTTTGTGCAATAATTTGGGAGCAAAGGCATTTTTAAAAGAAAATTTGATATAGCTTATTTCCCCCAAGCCATCTGAATAAAATATTTCATTGTTCGATTATTTGGCTGTTGTAAATAATTGTAGGATGATAGAATGGCTTAGGTCAGAAGGAACCTTAGAGATCATCTACTCCGACCTCCCCACCATGGGCATGGATGCCTCTCAACTAGACTCAGCTGCTCAAGGCCTCAACCAACCTGGCCTTGAACACCCCCAGGGAGGAGGCATCCACATCTCCCTGGGCAGCCTATTCCAGAGTCTCACCATCCTTGTACTGAAGAATTTCTTCCTATGATCCTACTTTCCCTCAGCTTAAAACCACTTTTTTGTTTACTTGTCTGCTGACACTTTGTTACTCGGTAGCTTGAGTTCATTTACCTCAGTGAGCCTTCCGGGTGCACAGCAACAGCAGACCTGGGTTACAGGTCGCTGTATGAAGCTTTTTCCACTGATTTTGTTCAGTGTCTGGAAGATGTACTTGCTGTTAAAAGGAAACTTCTGCTGGGAAGAGATGGGACATACAGAAAATGGGACTGGGTTTCAAGTGGTATGGGACTGGGGTAAATGTTGTCATTAAAAGTAAGTTAAAACAGCTATTTCTGAAATCAATTAGCAAGGGCTTTTAATTGGTGGGGACATATTTTTAAGCACCTCTTCTTTAATCTTTTATGATAATCAGGTTCTCACATTTACAATTCAGCAGTGTTTTCTATACAAGTAACTAGATAAAAAAATCTTAATTAGATTATAGTGACTATAGGAAAAAGTTGTTCTAAAAGTAAAATTACAGAGTTATTACTAATGCTGTACAAATTACCACAAAGTAGCTCAGACCAAATTATCCCAGTGAGCTTGCAATTATGGGTACCTGCTATTAATGCACTTGCTTAACTTTTATCAGTTATCATTACTTCCTCAGAAAACAAGAACAAACCTGAATGTTGTGAATATTGTGAGAATGATTAATTGCTAGTGGTAAATTGCTGACTAGCTCCATTATCTTTTCTGCTTTAAAGATTTTGAAAAATCTGTTGATCGGTTTTAGGAATGCAAAAGTTATGCTAATGTAGTATCAGGTGGATTGGTTTGGGTCTTTCTTAGCCTAGTAACATCTGTCCTCAAACTTAGCTAAGTCTCAGAGACTTTCACAGCATGAACAAAGTAACAGAACAGTATTTTAACCTTGATAATTGATTGGTTTTTTTATATACTTTTTATTTTTCTCTCTTTTCCAAAATGAACCCTGAACTCAGACTCCTGAATCCTAATGCTAGGAGGTTGAATCAATGGCTTTATGAATTCTTTAAGTGTTGAGTATAGCATAATTCCCATCATCTGAAAACATAACCTAGAAATATCTGTGTGGCCAGGACAAGAGAGGTGACCTTTACTCTACTCTATTGAGATCCCACCTCGAATACTGTGGCCAGTTCTGGTGTCCCCATTATATGAAGGACACAGAGCTGTATGAGGATAGGCCAAGGAAGCTGGGGCCATTGAGCCTAGAGAAAAGAAGACTTCAGAGCTGCCATCAAATACCTGAAGGAATCCTATTGGAGAGCTGGAGAGGGACTTTCTATAAGGGTGCAACAGGACAAAGGGGAATGGTTTGAAGCTGAGGGACTGGATCTCGGGAAGAAGTTCTTCAGTATGAGGGTGGTGAGGCTCTGGAATAGGCTGCCATGGGGAGATGTTCAAGATCAGGTTGTGTGAAGCCTTGTGCAACTGAGTCTAGTTAGAGGCATTCCTGCCCATGGTGGGGAGGTTGGAGTAGGTAAT
Source organism: Eubucco bourcierii (assembly GCA_013396675.1). Lineage (NCBI taxonomy): Eukaryota > Metazoa > Chordata > Aves > Piciformes > Ramphastidae > Eubucco > Eubucco bourcierii. The sequence goes on along the minus strand of VWZE01000377.1, from coordinate 77,103 downwards.
CTCTAAGCTCCCTTCCAACCTAAGCCATTCTATGGTTCTATGAATTGTCCTGTTCTATGCATGCATACATTAATATATGAGGGAGTATTATGCAGCTGGTGCGTAACAAAAGGGGATGTTTTAGTCTTTCATTTTTCAAGAAACCTCTGTTTCCACAGGTCTTATATATTCTGAGAAGGTCAGTGAAATAAAATGCTAATGAATGGTTCAATAATTATGTCTTATGAAGCCTTTTTTTTACATCAGCTGAGAGTTGGAGTAGGTCTTAATTTTTGCCAATTCAGGAGTGCTTTTAGTCCTGTGTAATCAGAGGCATTTGCGGCTTTAACATAAATTGGAAAGATATAAATTGGAGAACACGTCATTACAGCTGTTGAGTGAAGCAACAGCATATTGCTAAAATTCATGATACTATGTTGCCAGACTCATAATAAATATAGGGAAATCTGGAAATTATCAAGAGATACATTAAATGCTATGAAATGGCTAAAATTGTTTATCTTGGCAGTTCTGAAATGAAGTCACTACATGGATGGATCAACTCTGAAGTACAGCTTGTGAAAACTGCCAGAAACTAAGATCTCACAAGTTTAAAAAAAGCAAAACAAAAAAAATCCCAAAACCAAAACAAAGAAAGAAAAAAGGTTGTAAATCAGCTAGCAAAGAAAGAAGGGAAAAAAAAAAACCCAACTAGATATTTTTGACATGCCTCAGAAATGTAAATGGAGAAGGTATAGTGAAAGACTTTGTTTCCCAGACTATCAGAGCTGTAAGGAATAACCACTTTCTTACAGCCCTTTATCATCTGGGAGAAAAGATGTTTTCCACCTGAAACAATTTTAGGATTCTGTTATTTTAAATTACATTTTGTGTTGTATTGCTGATGAACAGGTAGCACTAGTAAATATTTCTTACAGTACCTAGTCCCTTATTGTGAAACAGAGACAACAGAGAAGCAACAACAAAGGTAGCTACAATTTAAAACTAACCTAGCAACCAAAATGTTTTCATGAAAATAATAAGACTTATCAACAGACTTTATCCTAAATGCTGCAATTTACAGTCTTGATATGGTGCTGTGGAAAGTCCTACTGAGAGCTCTTGGTTAGGCAAGCTTAGTGCCTCACTATGAGGTGCCCCTTCATTCAGAGCACTGGGCTTTCAAGTAGAAGCTCGACTGGAGACCACTACCGCAGGCAAGGGTAGTGTGAAGACAGACAGAAGTTATGTCTACAAGGCCTTTCTAGGCAGTTAAAGAAGTGGATTCTGTACATTTTTTAGACATTCATTTAGGCTTAAGAGGAAAATACGTTCAATGAGGCATTCCTGTGCAGTTCCTATCAAGGCAGCAATCAAAGTCACCCTTGAGCAGCCATGATATCCAAAGCCATGTTCCTCTTCTCTAAAGATGTTCTGGCCAAACATCTGCAAATCTTGTATGTGAGTACCTGGCAAAACAGACGTGCTGTAATGAACTCTCTTTTGTAATTAATTCCTACATTTCATTAAGCAATTATTTGAAGACAAATATGCTTACATGATGTGCTTATCATGTTTCAGTAATGTATATGCACAAGTTTCAATTATTTCATAATAAAATTATAGAAATCATTCTAAATTCAAATATTTCACCAATAGATTAGAATTGAAGCATGTACACTACAGAGGAAGTGGAGACTGGAACCCTATGGGAGTAGCATGGCAATCACCAGAACAGAGGCAGCCATGTAATGCATAAGAATAGTGAGGGAGGCAGTAGTAATGGGACCTAACCATGACAAACACCCTAGGGAAATGCAATGGGAACAAGATGAACATCATGAAATGTAATATTCCTCAAAGATTCCCCTTGATTATTTCTTCTGTGATTGATAAACTGACCAAAAGTATGTTTTCAGCAAACAGCAATAAAAATTACAGAGTACCTCATGATGGCTGTGCTCAAAGGTGTGAAGATTTTTGATGTTTCTTTTGCTCATGTTTCCTTATGTTACAGTTAAAGCCCAGGTGCTTTTGACAGATTGAAATTTGCTCTTTCTACATATTATTAAACATAAGACAAACTGAGTTTTTGTTTTTAAATGAGCCATTTGTACATGGTGGTTGTGTGCCTGCCTTCTTTTCAGTAGCCTCAGGGTCTGTAAACTTGTTTTCTCCCTTTCTCTCCCTGTATTGACTTCACTTTCTCACTGCACAGCTTTAGCAAATGAAGCTGGTTTATGTATGACACAGCAGTGAAGCCTAAGAAGAATCTCCTTGGTTACTTGATATATCCTGGATCCCACTTATATTTGCATGACGCTGCAAGTATAAATAGCTTTGGTGATGGTGGGTGACTGTCATTGTGACTACTCACTCGAAGGTGCTACTACACTGTAATTTTAAAAATGGGTGCTACTGGCTCTGATCCAAGTAAGAAAAACATCTGAGGTCCTTGGAACAGAGGCTGAACATAGCAGCACTGATTTTAAAGAAGCTGCAGTGATGGACATGAGAGTATAACTATGTAAGAATATACAGGTCACCAAGGAGACGACGTTTCAAGTGCTTCTGCTAGGCATCTCCTTTGGCAGTTTTGTTGGCCTAGTTGGGAGCAACTAATGAGGAAAAAACAAAGTGATTCAAGTGACCACCATGTGGCACTTCTCTCTCTGCTTCTCTATGTGAAAATCATCAGATATTTAGTTTTAGTCATTGTAGATGCCTGTTCAATCCTTTCTCTTCCAAACATAAAGCAGGAAATTTTGCATGAGTGGATATTTCTCATGAGAGTTTCAACATTCCCCATTTGGGCTTGGTTGAAATTTCTGCTACAAAAGCTACTTCTGTAGTACTGCTGCTAGACACCATGCCAGAATCAGAGAGAAAGCAGATAGATATCTTAGCAAATATTTCCCAACCAATTGTAATGTATGTTCATTTTGTTTTAGTTTTTTTAGACCAAAGTACGCAGCTGCTCACACTATACCAAGCTAAATCCTCACATTCTGACTACCTTAGCCTTCTCTTTTTAACCTGTGCTGCCAGGTAGCTGCATTTGAGTTATGCTCATAGCTCATTTGGAATGAATAGATTCTAGTTGAGAACTGGCTTCCAAACGCAGTACTAGAATGAGAGCTGTGCTTTGCTTTTTTACGCAGTACTAGAATGAGAGCTGTGCTTTGCTTTTTTTTTTTCCATGTGATTCATATGCAGGGGAAAAATCAACTTAAATGTTGGTAGGCATATACCCAAAAATCAGCTTCACATGGCAGCGCTTTTCTTGTTAGTTCTGTTTTGACTGATCTTGCAGCAAGTAGGAAGAGTTCTTCTATTTTCCTATCAGACAAAGTGCTCTCCTCTCTTGACACCACACCAGCGTCTCCATTTCAGGTCACGATAGGACTGTAGTCAGAGTAATACGGCTGTACGTTATCATTAGAGCTAGTTGGCATAAGTTAGAACAGCCCCATCTGTGCGCTAGCCTGCTCCAACTCAGTCTGCTGAGAATGTTTGATCCATCTGATCCAAACCATCAAGGGTTGAGAGCAAACTCTTCTGTCTGGTCAGAGAGCATCTGAGTATGAGGGAACAATTGTACTTCAAAGATTTCTTACGAAAGTTCATCATGCATATATCACTGCTCATATCTATATGTTAACATTTTGTGAACATTTGGAATTCTTTAAATTAACTGCAGTGGTATTAGAAACAAGTCTGGTTTTTATCTGTCCTGTAAAAAAAGAAAAAAAATGTTAACCCATTTGGACTAAATTTAATAGAATTACAGAAGTCAGACATCTCAGGTTTTCACATGTTTCACCAACCAGAGGAAAAGCTGTCACATCACTAGTACTAGATACCAGGGACAGTCAGAGAAAAGTAGGAGTAACTACAACCAAATTTTGCACATGCCTTACCAGCTGTTGAAGTCAATCACTTGCACCACCAACCTTAAAGAAATCAGTCTGCTAGCTTGCTAGTGTTCCTCAGGCCACAATAAACTGGTTTCACAACACTAACCTTTCTGATCTTTTTTCTGTGATGATTGTTGAAAAGTTGTTTGTTTGTTTGCTTGTTCTCACAGAACACTCTTGGAAATGGTCAATTGCTTGGTATCACTGTGTCTAAATTGGTGGGAATTTGAGGGGTTCTTTGAAGTACTATTACAGTTGCTTAGGATACATTTCAAAGACTTGTGTGGCACTGCAGAAACCGAAGTACAGGACTTACTGAGTAAATGTAGCTCATGTTAATTGTCTGTGGACCTTACTTTTAGCAATATGTTGCATTTCCTCTTCCAAGAGATCAGTGTAGTCAATGAAAAGCTGGTTTCTTTGAATGTAGGGAATAACTGAAATCCAAAACTTACTATCATTGTAATAGACATCTTAGGAACCCTACAGGACAAATGAGATGAGGTTATGTGCATAGGCCTTGTTAGAGTTGACTGACTCTATTCCCTTTCTGAAAAAGTTATTTACTTGCACACATGCAGTGCTACGTAATTGCCTTATATCATTAACTCATTTTTCAGTGCAACTCAGTCTCATTAAAATTGGGTAGTGAGAATTAATATGGCAAACCCTTCTAGAGAAATGTGTTGCTACATGTAAATAGGCAGGCTTACATCTGGCTTTGCTGGCTGGCAAGGCAAAAATTGCAAATACTCTGTTCCAGCAATAACAATTATACTGCATACCATACAACAATATGTCATCACTCCTTACTTACAGCAACAGTGCAAGGTTTGCTGATATTACCAGACCTCTGAAAATACCCTGGAAATGGTTAAATTTCACAAGGACAAACTATTCCACTGTACCCCTGCAAGTCATAAACAGCAAGAATGCTATAATTTCTTAGGTGAGAGAGTTAAACTGAGGTGAGTGTCAGCATGATTTATGGACCTTGATTTGTTTAGCAAAGGGCAGTGTGTCTTTGTGTCATGTATAGGTTCTGCATATCTGCAGAGACAATCAGTATTTAACTCTGTACTGTATTCTTGAGTAATTCCATGTTTGGTACTGTTTGCCTTTAGCAAACATTCTTCATCATTTTGCATTAAGTATTTTCAGTGACTGATGGTTTTCTTGTTCAAGGATTGATAAATGGGAATCTGCTCTTCATCTTGGCCTAACGGAACCCTTGATGGAGTGGAGCTTTTAGTGTTGTTCATTCTATAAGCTTTGAAAAGAGACTGAATGACACGATGTTGAGTCACCAGGGAACACGAGTTACAATGTGCGGCTTGGTCTGTCACTCATTATATAGCATAATCAGCTAAGTGACCAGTTCTGATGGGAATAAAACCACAGTCAGCTGAGAATATCAGGGGATGAATATACTTTGGCAGATTTCTAGCCAAACTCCAATCTAGGAAACAAACCATGCTGTCTTTATGAGTGAAGAGCCAAATCATGGAAGGCTTGAAGAGCAGCAGTGGGAAAAAGAGCAGTGCAGAGAGGACATCCGTATGCAAATTGGAGCAACTACTTTTACAGGTCTTCAGTGTAGCAATCTTTGAGGTCTTCAATAAGAATAGTGGGTTTAACTGTAGAAAACTACATGCAAGCTTAGGTATGTGTGAGATCTACGAGTCAAACCAGTTGAGTCTGTCCCAATAGTATGTTACTGAGAAGGGAGCAATGAGGGAGGGCATACTGATAGACAAAGGAGTCCAGTACCAGTCTACAACACAACTGGGGAGTAATTCTAGTTATTGCTTCCTCAGCAAATGATGGCTCCAAGCCTGACTGCTGCTTTCATTCTCTGCCTGTGGTCTGCTGTGTTTTCCTTGATGGCTTTTGAGCTCCAGGCCCCCATTGCCTACCCTTGTGTTAGGCTGCTGTGTGAGGAAGGCCCCATCCTGGAGCACTCAAGCCCTTTTTCTTGCAAGCCACTGCTGGCCCTGGTTGCAGTGGTGTGATGGTTTGGGAGTTCCCCACCCCCATACTTTGTAAAACAACCCAAACTAGAACTCAGCCGACTGGAAGTTAAGGACTGAAGCTCTCTTTACAGCTCAGCACAATGTACAAGCAGATATATACACTACATACAGGAATATTTACAGAAATATACAAGTTAAAGGTAATACAGAAACACAACACCCCTCCCAGAAATCAGAGACCCTAGGAGGGGCTCCCAACCACCCTTCCACCTTCTCCCCACCCCTGTACCTTACCCCAAGGTTTGCCTTACGTGCAAGGTGAATTAGGAGGATCGGCCGGGGGCGGGGTTAGAAGAAAAGTTGTTAGTGAAGATTAATAGGCAAGGAGAAACCAGAGCCAGAAGCTGCTAGACCACCCCAGATGCTGTGCTATGTCCCCAGAGAAAGACAGACAGAGAATGCCTTATCTATGTTTTGGTCATTTTTCCCAAACAATTTTCAGCAAGTCTATGAGTGAAGTAAACATCACCATGTTTTCTTTTCACAGCCTATAGTGTAATTTTCTCTATTAAAATATTCTAATTAGCCTCAAACCAGCAAAAGTGGTCAGCCTAGCCATGCATTGGGCAGTCAACTACTTCCAGAGACAGAAGAAAATTATGAAACACACTAGTTTAAAGGTGAAGGCAAGGAAGATAACTAAGGTCCTGCAGTTCCTTGCCCAAAAGGAAAATTAGAGGTATGTGAGTAAGTTTGAGGACTGTGAGGTTTTTTATTTGTTGTGACACGGTGTTCAGAAGAGAACAACCTGTTTCTTAAAGCTCTTTGCCATGTATCTAGTTTTATGGACTTACGTGATTTTTATTAAAAAACAAACCAACAAAAGCACCAGAAAAGAACTAGGTCTCAACACAGTTAAAATAAATGAAAACAAAAATGTGCCTTGGAACATCTGAATATTGTTTGTAAACAGTGCTCAACATAAAAGAAAACAATCAAATAAATAAACATTAAGGGTTAACATTTAAGATGTTTATTTAAACCAAAACATCCAGGAAAATGTTAGCAATAAAAGTGTTAAGTGAAAGTGAAGAGAGAACATTTAAAGGAAAGGAGGGGAAGGGAATCCCTTATGAAGTTACCAGGATAAAAATCAAAGCCTTCTGGTGATCATGTAATTTCTGCATCATAAAAAGGTAAGAGATGTTTATTTATTGCTAAGCTAATTTAAAGACTCAACTGAACATTAAATACACTGTTACACTACCAAAAGAAAGTTAGCCATGTCACCAGTGCCCTCCCAGGGAGGTTGTGCATGCCTCCTTCCTAGGGGTGTTCAAGGCCAGGTTGGATAAGGTCTTTAAGAGCAGAGCCTAGTTGAGAGGCATCCCTGCCCATGGTGGGGAGGTTGGAGTAGATGAAGCTCATGTTGAACTTCTCATGAATCAGTACACCCAAGGCTCTTTTTTCAGAACTACTATTAACCCACTCTGCACTGAGCCTGTATTTGTGCCTGGGATGGGTCTGACCCAGATGCAGGACTTTGCACTTTGACTTGTTGAACTTCATGCATTTGGCACTGGCCCACTTCTCAATCCTGTTGTGGAAGAAACTGTGTACAATAACTATACACAACTAGGGGAGAGCATTATATTTGCTATTATTGGCAAGGTGTGAAATAATACTTGGAGATAAATTTACATTACTTTAAGCAAATTATTTCCAAGAGACATGTCTTAAAATTAATTTCATTTCAGTGTAGTTTCTTTTCTCCTATAGCAATTTTTACTAATCTAGGTTTTTATGTTGGGGAGGTGATTTTGCTAAAATTAGCATAGCTAAGGATGAGTTTTCATGCATGTACCCACATACATGCACAATTTCACCAATTGTTGTTAGAAATAAGCCTAAATCAGGCAGGTATATAGGATGAAACTAGGAGGCACCACCCAACACTTAAGCCTGTAAACAGAAGTAAAAAAATTAACACATGAAAAAAAAAAAGTGAAATAGTGTGAGTTGGACTCTAGTTTTATGGCAGGAATGGTCAACTTTTTGCATGCTTTGTTCCTATGGAGGTCACCTGGGGCTCAACACGCTGCACTGTGTTTGCACATCCCGGGACCTGACTCGCTAACCTCATATTTCCTCTCCCCACCCTGACAAAGTGTTGGGTTTATCCCTGCACGGAATTATAGCTTCTTTTCTGATTTTTGTTCAAGTCTGACAAGCCTCCAGCAATATAGGTCCAGCAATTCTTGGCTATTCCTGATTTGAAACAGAGCAGTTCCAGTGATTTTGACTAACCTCTATTTTTGTGTGCTCAGGCCATGTCTCAAGACTTAAACCAGGATGAATATGGGTTGCCTAGTGTGCTATCATTCTAACTTTTTTCTGGATACAGAAGTTTTATTACATGAAACACAGAAAAGTGGAATGAAAGTTGTTTCATTACTTTTTTCTACTGCTGCTTCTTTTTTTTCACTGTAGCCTTTACCACTTTCCAGAGAAAAGTTAAAATGACCAAAATGAATCTCTTGAAACCTTTAATCAAAGTGTTAGAATGAAAACAAGGAGCTTTAAAACTCAGAAGTCTTATCTGCAGGAGGCAGCTAATATCATCTGTTCTTTAAAAAAAGAATTCATATCAAGCTATTGAAGTGAAGTTTCTTTGGGAAAGGAATTAAAGCAAAGTAATAGCTTAGGGCCAAATGCTCTCCTTTACATTCCTTGATTCTAAGAAGAGTCAGGACAGGTGCATAGTACCTGAATGATTACAGAAGATAAGAGCAACAGTGGCTCAGGTCTGCAGCTTGCCACTTCATTTCAAGATCCAGCAAAAGCTTCTTGTTGCTCCCTCACCTTTGATCTTTTAACAGGAACTAGGGAACAGAGCTAGGGGTAAGGATGCTAAGCAGCCAACGTCTCTTGCAATCTTTAATTGCACAAGCAGCAGATCCCATTCCCTTGAATCTCTGTAGGGCCATTTCAATCCTATGCCTTTGGAGGAGAGATGAGGAGGGGCAGAGGCTGTTATGGAAGGCAAGGCAAAGCCCTCTGGGCAGTGAAACAAACTGAGAGATGCCATGTCCTGTCAAATGTGAGGAGTAAGTCTGGGGCTGTGTGTGTGCAGGATGAGAACATAGAGTTTGTCTCTAGATCATCAGTAGCAGATAAAACAGCTCATGGAATCACATACCCAAATATTTTTGGATCAGCGCAGTCTATATTTGGGTAGGTAGCACCATACTGAACTAGTTATCCTGAGCTTGTGTTATATGCTCTGCAGCTTAGGTAGGCCAGCAAATCACTCCATAACACCACCTGAATATCCTGCCATCTATCTGACAGCTCATTGAGAGAATATCCTGTAAAATTGATGACCTGACTCCATTACTCAAGAATTAAATTGAGTTGGTGCAGTGAGGTAAACATTTGTAAGGGTCTTTGGATACTGTTACAGGAAATTAAATCTTCTGCATATAGGGCAATATTTATTTTACATTTTGTGTGCTTCAATAGGAAATGAGCTCATATTTATCTTCTCTCTATAGTGATAGCAACAGAGCTTCAGAGACAGTACAGCAGAAGTCTCCAAAGGTTTTAATCCCCGTTGCCTCACCTTAACGCTTATGCATAGGATAAAGAGGGCAAAAGCCCTTTAAGATGTCCTTTCTGCCTGCAGGTTTATTTGCTGCAATACTGTGGGGGGAAAATGGGGAAAGCAAGAGTGTTCTTGCTGAGGAAGAAGCAAGAACCCAATCCTCATTTTTAGCAGTGGAGGCTCTGCTAGAATCCCAAGGGTGTTGTAATGCAGGCACCAGTTTCAGGAGGGTGGGTTGGTAAGGGAGGTTTTCTGTGGTGAATGAGCAAAGGTGTTTCAGTGTCTAGTACCATGCCACATGTTGCTCTTCTTTTGGAGATTTACTACACTAATGGTACCGATGTTGCCTTGGTCAAGTTCTGTGCCCCACATCTCTGGTGTGATTCTCCCCAACAATGAGATTCCTCTTTGTCTTTAGGGAACTCTCAGCAGCCAGCTCATTTGCTGAGGGAACTGGGGTTGTTTGGCCTAGAGAACAGAAGATTCTGGGGGGGACCTTAGAGCTGCGTTCCAATACCTGAAGGGATCCTACAGGAAGGATTCAGAGGGACATTTCATAAGGGTGGAATGATTTTGGGCTAAGGGAGAATAGATTTATACTGGAAGAAGTTCTTCAGTATGAGGGTCGTGAGACTCTGCAATGGGCTGCCCAGGGAAGTTGTGGATGTCTCCTCCCTGGGGGTGTTCAAGACCAGGTTGGATGAGGCATCGAGCAGCTGAGTAGTTGAGAGGCATCCCTGATCATACTGGGGAAGTTGGAGTAGATGATCTCTAAGGTCCCTTCCAACCTAAGCCATTCTATGATGATTTTCAATGTCATCAGACATAAAAGTACATAATACATCACTCAAGGACATAAACATTAGGTAAACTTATGACAATTCTGGACATCCTTGGATAGATGAATGAAATTGATGTAAGTTCCCACTTGCTAATTGATCTAAGTAACACAATAATACAGAAGTAGGAGTTAAAAAAACAGCCTTTGTAATTTATTTTCCCTATTTCCACCTTCAGATCATCCTTCTTCAATATGAATTAATATAATCTTTAAATACTTCTCTTTATCTGGTCTTTCTGAAGTGAACAGGAAATCATAAACTGGAGTAGAATATAAGACTCACTATACTTCTTATCTTGAACTCCTTCATACACTGCACTTTACTGCTCATTCATATGGCCATAGTGCCCACGACTTAAGACCTTTTCCTCAACAAAACACAGTTATCCTGTAAAGCAAGCTGTGCTCGAGAAAAATTTGCAAGTTTGGACCTTGAAAGGGAAAACAAATAGTGAAATGGAAACTGTTTACAGAGATAGTTGGGTAATATGTATAAGCCAGATATGTTAGAGCTGAGTAACATAATATTTGTTTTTTTCCTCTGTACTGTAACACACAGAAATGTGCTAGTGGAGAAGTTATCTTATTCTGTTTCTTTATTCCTAGCTCAGTAGTTATTTGGGTTCCATGGTTTAAACAATACTTTCTCACAGAAAGCACTTATCTTGCATATGGCCACCATCAGTGCAGTGACTAAATGCTTAATAAGCATAAATTTACTTTATTTTCATAATAGCAGCACCCTGAACTGAGAAATTTTTCAGCTTAGCTAAATGGCTGAAGAGGGGGAGAGACACAAAATGAAGCACTTCACTTATTTTTCACAGCTACAGGGTGCTGAGATGTCAATTTTAACTTTTGTTGTCTATAAAGGGACTGTGATATTCATAAATGCCAGAAGGATCTTCTTTCTTTTCTGTATGGTGGAGGCAGCTATGATGGGCCAAAATATCTGACCTGTGAGGCTCAAACTGAAATGGGGAACATTTCAGTTTAACCTGGTTTAATGTCAAAAGCAAGTAGAGAATGGGAGTGTAGGCAAAAGAGCTCTTGCTCTTTCTTCCTTCCCAGCAGCACACACTGGTTAGTATTTTTTCAGTATACTCATTATATTAAAACATACCTTAATTAAATTCTATATCAGAAACCTCACCTAGTGGTTTCACAACCACCCCTATGGGCATGAGAAAGTGAAGCATCCGGAGAAGGGCAACGAGGCTGGTGAGAGGCCTCGAGCACAGCCCTATGAAGAGAGGCTGAGGGAGCTGGGATTGTTTAGCCTGGAGAAGAGGAGGCTCAGGGGAGACCTTATTGCTGTTTACAACTACCTGAAGGGTGGTTGTAGCCAGGAGGAGGTTACTTTCTTCTCTCAGGCAACCAACACCAGAACAAGAGGACACAGTCTCCCCAGGGGGAGTTTGCCAGGGGAAGTTTAGGCTCGAGGTGAGGAGAAAGTTCTTCACTGAGAGAGTCATTCACTACTGGAATGGGCTGCCCAGGGAGGTGGTGGAGTCACCGTCCCTGGAGGTGTTCAAGGCAGGTTTGGACGTGGCACTTGGTGCCATGGTCTAGTCTTGAGGTCTGTGGTATCAGGTTGGACTTGATGATCTTTGAGGTCTCTTCCAACCTTGGTGATGCTGTGATACTGTGATCTTGTTCTGGCCACACAGAAGTGTACAGAACCCAGGTGCATGTCCTGGTGACTTGTAGCCAAAATGCTGATGTAAGTGTTGCACACCCAAGACACATTTGCAGAAATGTAACAGCACAAATGGAATGTGTTCTGCATGTTGCTGAATTGTTACAGACCTCATCTTATCTTCCAAAGCAAACAATCGGACCAACAGCCTTCATGTTACCATTTTAAATGATCCACCATGAGAGGTGGATCACCAGGTGGAGTTTCTACTCCCAGCCTAGGGACTGAGAGTATTTGACTGTAGTCAATATTTTTATATTATGCATTTTTTGTATAAAAATGTGCATCCTCAGCACCACATAGCTGTCATTAAGCAGGATATTTTTTCCTGGCAGCTCTACAGTATATTAGTATCTATCCAAAATATATTACATTTGCTTCCAATTTGCTAACAACAAATACTTGTTTTCTTTAGATGCCTTTTTCTCCTCAACCTTTCTTTTCATAGGAGTTCCTAAGCATGGTGCAACTGTATTTTCCAACTCATCTGTAACCATGGCTTTATTTTTTTCTTTCTTTTGCTAATGAAAAGAAAAATCAAATCAATTTTATCAAGCTGCTGGTAAAGAACAGAGAGCGTTTACTGTAATTAGGATATTGCATTAGAGAAGTGATCTAAAGAATGCTGCTAAATGTCATTGCTCTTAGCAAAGAAACTGCAGAAGTTGATATGAAAATAGAATTTTGAAAAGAAGAGTTGTGTAGTTTACTTAGCTGCTCAGTGATGTTCACTGATGTACTCATGAGTTGTGTTTTAACAAGTCAAGTTTTCTTTTTGCAGGAAAAGATTAGGAGACTCTTTGATATAAACCAGGTAATTCCTCACTTGCCTGCTCTTTGTTTAGCAGCTGTTACACCACTCTCCATTTCATTTGACAGTGGGCACAATGCAGGTAATGGTGAGGTGCATGATGACAAATACCTTTGTTGTCTGTTTTCCTATTGATTTCATACACCACATTCTTCAAATCACTGTAGAGTAAACCCAACTCTGATTAGAGTCTAATTCTCAATCTGAACTTCATTTTTAAGGAATATAAATTTCCTTCAGAATAAGTCCAGTCCTTCTGTCTTATCTATATGGATGTAACCTGTATCATTAATCTACTGGAACTAGGTGCCTGTCCTCTGGGACACAAAAAATGCCACTATTGATGGGATTGCAGTATTGGAGCCTGAATAAGAATGCCTATGTTCTGCTGAGAGGAAATACCATATGATGATCTGCTCACATACAGCACCATCTGGGAATTAATCTTGCAATCAAATTGAATACTCTGATACCCCTTCTTATGTCTGACAAACATTACACTAGCCTACGTTTCCAAGAGCCAGGCGTCTCCTTCAGGAAAGCATAGTAATTTTTCAATTGCTGTGAGTTGGCAAATATACAACAGTAAAGGTTTGGCCCTGGCTCCTACTTTCCTTGCTTCAGAGCTGGTGAGAGCAAACCTGGCCTGCAGTCAAGACAGAAATGATTACATAGTTCACGGTATCACTTGGATAAAATGTATTAAGCCATGACTGCTCTAGGCTTACTTGAATTCCTCACACCTTGGCTACATGTGTGAACCTACTCATTCTGCACGGAGGAGTATAACCTTCTCTTTTTACTTTCCTGCATGTAAGATAATATCCTCTTGTTAGCACAACTATGTAGCCACATTAGAGCCCCTGAACGATGTACAATGTGAAGGTGGCAGTTTTGTTTAAGGTGTTTTATTTTTTTATCCCTTACAGAAACAGTTCCTTAGATGCCAAACCGTCTGCATGTTATAACATAAAAAATCAATTTCAGGTTGGGTTGCAAAGGAACTTATCCCTATAGACACAAGAGATATATAGTGAATATATCAACTATATCTCTCCTCAGTATGTGCAGAATTTGAAAGAAAAGGATCAAGCAGTTCTTTTAAGTTCAAATGCTGAAATCGATAAATTTTCATCTGCTTCCACCTGCCCTCCCTCCTCTACTATTTAATGATCTCTAAATATCTTTAGAGAGAGAAATGCATTGTAGTATTTTGGACTGACCTGGTCTGAGGATAAAGTACACTCTGCAGAAAAAACAGGGAAAAAAAAGTGAAAAAGAACACAAAAACAAACATTTAGGGGTAATCAAACATGCCTTATTTGTAGACAGACAAGTTATCAAGGTGCAATAGATTATGAAAACATTAAGATCTGGCAATTGGAAGGAAAGAGTGCTTTTGATAGTTAAACATTGAAACTTTATTGAAAAAGGGTTGAGGTGGTAATGAAAACAACATCTGTCTGTGATTACTAAAACGTGATTGCAAGAAGAAAGCGGAATGATGTTATCTCACACTGATTGACATTTAAAAAAACCCTGAAAAATGGACATTAAAAAGGAAAGTTAGACAGATGTAGCAAAGCAACAGCTGCTGGAGATGGACAAGCTTTCCCTAGGGACACATTACCAAGTTATATAAAGAGCCTTATTCTGATTGCTGGCTGCTACAAATCAGCTTTAGCTCTGCTGAAGTCAAACTAGTTGTGCCAGTGCAAAACTGGTGTGAGATCAGAGTCAGGTATTGGATAAAAGCTTTAAGTGATAGAATGTGGCATATTTCTATCAAGAATCTAATTAGTTTGACCTTATGGTCACATGTAGCTGAATTTGTAACCAGGTTTATTTTTTTATGATTGATAGACATACCAAAATACTAGCAGCAAGGTCAGATATTCCACCAGGTGAAACACCCAGAGGACTACTCTAGATGTACAAAGCAAAGGGTAAGCACAAATTCCTCCCATCGTACAGTATCGTGGTGAGAGAAAATCAGTGCTTACCTACTCTCAAAGATATTTGGGGGTAACATGGGGGCATTAAGAAGATGATTTGAGCCTGCTGTACTCCTCATCTTTTTGGAGGTTCCTCAGCAATAGTTTATAGTGGTGGAGGGTGGGTGTTCCCCAAGCCAGGATTGCCTGCCTTTGAGACATAGCCAGATCACCAGCTCTAGAAGGCTGGCTCTCCAACCTCTGCAGCCTAAGATTCTTATGCCTCCAGGCTGGAGGTGCACAGGCTTGTGGAAAAATCGTCAGTCAGATTCTTGGTGTACTGCTTGGACTAGAAAACAGTCATACCAGCTTCCTGCTGCTATCAGCAGTTACAGAACCGATGCTAGTATCTGCTTTGCTGAACTTCTCTCAGTGTGAGAAACTCCTCGTGTGTGTTTCATCCCCAGCTGAGTAGAAATAAACAAACAAGCAAATAAAGCCTCTAAACATAAAAAAGTGCTTTCCAACCAGCCTTCCATATTACATTTTTCTGAACAATGTCTTTGTTTTATAGACAGATTTTATTTTTCACTCTAAACTGTGTAACACAATCCATGTGTTAAGAGAGAGCAGTTCCTCAGTATCTTTCTTAACTTGCTCTAAAGAGTGTGGGTGGGGGCCACTGGATTCTGGTGAATAATCCCTTATCCTCTGCATCATGGACAAACACTGACTGCAAGACAAAGAATTAGAAGTGAGTGTGAGCAAAGTTATAAAGCTGTGTTATGGAAGGAGGGACATAGGAAGCAACAAAGTATTGGAAAATCAAAAGGCTGTTGGTAATGAAAATGTTTTAACACTTTTCTTTTTATATGACACACACACACAAAAACAGTATTTTCGTAGCACTCTGATCCAATTCAGAGAAATTGCGCAAAAAAATAGTTGGGAGAAGGTTAACATTTAGAGGTGAATTTGCATGGTCTGCTTTATATAGCAATCTTGCACTGGTAGAACTAAAATCAGAAAACCCCCCACACACACCTCACCCCACTTCAGAGCAATTTATTGTGTCCTCTCCCTATTGCTGGCAAACTGTAAGTACCCTAGAGAGACCAGCCGTCCAGCAGGAACACAGAAAGTCAGCTGCCCCAGCAGTGCTAGCACTCTGTTAAAGCTGCCGGAGGAACACAGGATAGAAGCACGGAACAGAATTCCATTCAATTTTATCTGCTCTCGGAAAAAACACAAGATTAAATCAGTCTCACCACTGCTAACTACTGGCTAATGGAAGGATGAATTTTCTGCCTCCCTTTCTCACCATTAATTGCATGCTTCCTTTGCCAACTATGTGTATTTTGTGCTTCAGCAAATTTCTTTTAAGCTGACAGGAATTCCAAGTAATTTCTCTCACCAATTGGGATTTCATCCTGTTTCATCAAACTTCTTAAGCTTTTTTTGCTCTGGCTTTCTGATCTGTTTCGGAATCTCCTCTCTTTTCCTCTCAGACTCCTTCCAAGAGCTTGTTGTACAGTGGTTTCCTTCTGCAGGAACTAGATTTATAGCATAGAGGGATCTGCTTTACAGTGACCATTAGTCCTTGGGTATCAACATATACTTTTTATGCTAAGGAAAAAGAAAATCTATTCATTTTTCATATTGAATGCTTTTGTTCAAAGTGTGGTATCAAGATGAAGGGGGTCACCAAACTGAAAGCTGTCATATAGCAGGACTTTCTTACTTTACAGACAGAATAATTTCAAAACAGATTATTTGCCTTGCGAGAAATAGCAAGTGTGCACAACCCCTCAATAAAAGATTCTTTTCAGGAAACCAGAAGCATCTAGGTAGTCCTGAGGTTTTAGGTGGTAAGGCAATGGCACAAAATTAATCTCCTCCTAATTTGGATCCATTCATCCTAATTGATTTTAAATCTATTTTATGATATCAGGAGGCAGCAGTTGTATCTGGAGGCCTGGCACTTGTCTTGGTTATCTAATGCTGTCTGTAAGTCTTCTCTGTCTGCTTCTCTGAACTCAGGAATTCTCACCTTTAAGTTTATCACCTTCACAGAAATGTGTTGTAATTGGGGTTTTTCTAGGGTGGGGTACACATATGGCAATGTCTGCTGATCATCCCAGAACATATCAAAGTGGCCAAGTGTAAGTAGCCCAGCATGTACTCTCCCCACAGCCCAAGTTGATACCTGAGCGAACACCAATCTGTAAATCATAGAGGGGCATCGCCCTCCATGGCTTTGATACCAAGCTGGCACAACTTCCTAGAACTAGCTTGCATCCAGTTGACTTGAAATGCAACCAGAACTGCCTGTTTCCATAGATCTGCTGCCTTTACATGTTTTTAAATTAGCTCTATGATAGGACAAGGCCATCTTGAGAGCATTATTCATACAAT
Organism: Eubucco bourcierii; assembly: GCA_013396675.1. Classification (NCBI taxonomy): domain Eukaryota; kingdom Metazoa; phylum Chordata; class Aves; order Piciformes; family Ramphastidae; genus Eubucco; species Eubucco bourcierii. Next base: position 59,930 of record VWZE01000377.1, on the reverse strand, counting down.
GATATTTCAGGTCACTGTATTTGTTCTAACATTGCATGTTGCCCTATCATTTTCTTGGCATTTACACAAGCCTATTTTTCTCTTTAACCATATATCAAAGGTACCCATTTCTGATTAATTTGAATTATGGCTCACTTGGACTTAGTAGGACTCTAAAGAAATTGTGGCTGCTTTTGAAGCATCATTTCAGTATTTGATTGCAATTCGAGTTTACTACAGCTGGTGTGAGTTGTAAATTCTCTCAACATTCCATCCTTAATGAACGGCTCATCAAATTACTGATTTCTATTTGCTGTGTTTAGTGTTTGAATCTAAAATAGTTCAGAGCCTTGTAAATAGGTTCTAAACAAAAATTCGTCTTCATTTCATTAGGTTTGAAATATGGAGATCAGTCCTGCAAGATCTATAACATGTTGTCACTCAGTGTTCAGAAGTATTTTATGGCTTCTTGCTTGTCTTTTGTGTACTTGAGATCTACTCCCTTTCAGGAAGTCAGCATTTTTCTGCCTGGTTGCAGTCTTATGGACTTCTTGGTTTGTTTTTTGGTTTTTTGTTTGTTTGTTTTTAATGAGGGTAATGATGTATATCGTGTCAGATTGCTTTGGGTATTGAAGATTGCATAGTTGTCATTGGAGAATTTACCTGTGTGATGATACAATTACTATTTTAAAAATTAGTTCTTAAAACTTACTTCTTTGCCAAAAGTTATCCCTCCTATTTCTGAACAATGTCTAAAATAATGAACTATTGAGCTGGAATGGAGTCTACTGCTTATATTCAAACATTACTTTATAATAATTTTATGCATCTTTACATAATGAAGTGCTTTGGCATTCATTTCATGCAGTTATATTTGCTTTTTGACAACAAACTAAACTGTCACTGCTGTATGTAGCATTCCAAATGCCCTCTACCATTCCGGTCTGATTCAATTCAAACTCGTGTGGTTGTAATTTAAATCAGAAATATAACATTAAGCCATTTATTTGAAATATCAGTTTCTGAATGCTTAACCCTTCCCAGATGGGATACCTGGTGTAAAGAATCGCTACTTGCTACTGTCTGTCAAAGGTCTTGCTCCCTTTTAATCCACAGCTGAATCTCACCCGCAGTTTGCAAGTCCCCACTCTTCTTTCCTTCTCACACACAGTGATCTGTGACAATAGAAATAATGTTCAACCTTGTTTTGTCTTGTTAACAGCATGTGGTTAGAATATTGTACTGCCATTTCAGTAATATTTTTACACTTGTCCCCCACTGTCTTGGCTGGCTGCCAGCACAGTGATTCACGCCTTGTTTGTCTCCAGATGTGATTATTGCTTTTCTCTTCTGGATGAGCTATCTAAATGAGTTCTTTACAGATAAAAATGCTGGAGTTCTCAAATCAGGGACTCAAACTAATTTTCAATGAAAACAAGCATAAAAATTCCTAAAGGAATGGAAAACACCTGGAGAAAATTTTTATTTGAATAAAAAAAGTTGAAACTAAATTATCTTGGCTTGTTAAATAATGATGTAAGCTAATAGAGATTCAAAACATGTAACTTCATCTTTTTACATGCAGCTTACTTGTCTATGGCTCTCAGTATACTTAGTAAAACCTCACATTTGTATGGTGAAGAGACAGCTTAAATGAAATGTTTTTAGAAGCCATTGATCTCTTCCCTCTTTCGCTCTAAAAATTACTTTAACACCTAATTTATGATATGTGGAAATTCAAGGAAGTTAGAATGTTATATTACTGATCAGTGTTAGATTTACAAATATCTTCTCCTTACTTTCCCCAAGTGTCTGTGAACAGCAGTTGACCTATACAAGTTAAGATCAGGCTTGCTGGAGTTGAACACAGATTTAATCAAGCTTTAATGACCAAAGTAAGGAATTTTTAATAATTAAAAAAAATATAGTTTTTATCCTCTCAAGCTTCCCCCCATGCTCCTGAATTTCTTGGTTTTAAAATGTGCATTGCCTCTGACTTCAGTATGAATTATGCACTAACACAGTTTTCCATAAGATGTACAAGAAAATGCATTATTAATTTGCAATACATATGAACATCTTTAGAGGAAATGACTTGAACTCAGACATCTGGAAAATGAAAATATTATGTATTGACCTAGTGTAATTTGCTATGATGCTGGTAATTTCCTATTCATTTGCCTTGATACTAGTGAAAAGAGCATTGTATCTAAAACCAGAAGTGCTTGTACTGTATTGTTTAGAACAGTACTCTGAAACCAGAAATGGCCAAGGAGACCCACCGCAGCGATATCTGATCAAGCAAGGCACATTATAGCTCCGTTGCCTTTATGAATTCAGGGTCAACATATTTGGAAGGCATCTTCCCTTCTCTAGCAGCAGGAATCATAGAATAATTGAATGGTTTGGGTTGGAAGGAATCTCCAAAGGTCATCTAATCCAACTGCCCTGCAGGGAGCAGGGACATCCTCTACTAGATCAGGTTGCTCAGAGCGTTGTCCAGCCTCACCTTGAATATCTCTAGGGATGGAGGCTCAACTACCTTCCTGAGCAACCTGGTCCAGTGTTCCACCATCCTCATGCTGAAGAACCTGTTCCTAACATCCAATCCAAATCTACTCTTCTCTAATTTTAAGACATTGCCCCTTGTCCCATTACCCCAGGCCTTTGTAAACAGTCCTTCTGCAACTATTTTGTAGACCTCCTTCAGATAATGAAAGGCTCCTACTAAGTCTTCCTGGAGCCTTCTCTTCTTCAGGCTGAAGAACCCTGGCTCCCTCAGCCTGTCCTTGTGGGAGAGGTGTTCCAGCCCCCTGATCATCTTCATGACCCTCCTCTGAATCCAAAGTGATACCAGTCAGTGCAATGATGCCCCACCAGCTTTTTACAAAGGAACTGTACCCATTAACCTCTGAAAGTCCCCGAGCAAGGCAAAGAGGACTTTTGAAGCTTCAATGACTGAAGAACACATGAAATAGCAATGTGCATGTCTAGCTTGCAATTCTGCTTATGAAGAGCAGAATTGTGTGCCGCTTGTTCCTTAGAATCTGCTAGCTGAGAGCTGCCCAGATCCGGCCCCAATGTCATTGTTTGTATTGTACAGAAACATGAATCAAGTCTGTCAGCCCTTTGATGTCTACGCCAAGTCAACAGTGCAGTCGTCGCAAGTACTTATCAAAAACCCTTCGGATTGTCTACCAATGAAGACAGAACAATTTTTGTCCCTTTGCTTGTTTTTATCATGCTGTGGAAGATTCCTTTAGAAGTTATGTTTGTTTGTCAGATGGAGAAAATAATCTTGTCACGTGCTGTTATTAATTACAGATTTTGCGATTTTACAAAGTTTACATTTTAATTTTTCACTTCAGGACACAATGTCTCAAAACCCATAAAGTAAACATTAGAGTCAGCATTGGGGTTTTGTTTTGGTTTGGTTTGGTTTGGGTTTTTTTGTTTTGTTTTTGTTTTTTACTTTGGCAGTTACCTAATTGGATATAGCAAGTCCTTCCAGAAGCAGAGATTTGGACAGGTAGACATTTACTGAATCCCAAAATGCAGTTAAATACAAGCCATCCTTACCTCTTTATGGAAGAATATTAAGCTGACATTGTCAGTTTAATTTCATCAAATGAAGAAATGTCCTTTTGCTCCAGGGATTCTAGGAAAAGGTATTTTGAGTTTTGGTCATTATGCCAGGCATAATAGTCTCTCTTCTTCTGAATCAGTTTTAAGATCTTAAAACAGGAAAAGCAGCAGCCTACAGAAAATAATATATAAAAAAAGCCAATACACTTTAATTTTACTTGTATGTAATGGACAAAAGCTCTGAGACAAGATAAAACTATGGGAAAATTCCAGTACTGGAAATGAGGCTGTCTTTGTTTCTGTACCTGTTAATCTGACAGCTTTCATTAGACCCACTGGTTTGGTTCTGCACTCTTAAAGTTCAAAGCAGTCCTAACTGAATAATCGCTGATGATGTCACGGTTTATGACAAATGGTAGGGCAGAGACTAGATTTGGATGCCAAAACACTTTGGTTGCAGATATGTGCAGTTTTTTGAATGATGCATCTTCCTGTTTTGTACAGGAAATGGCATGGTCCAGAAGAGAAATCAGCAGGTTAGCCTAATTGATCCAGCCATGTCACATGTTCTTCTTTAGTTATGACCATCCTCTTCCTTGCAGACATCCCTGAAGATTGTCCCTGGAGATGATCCCAAGACCTGGGACTACAGGGCCATGGCTCCCCTAGTTTCTCTCCCTGCAGGACTCCAGGGATCAGGCAGTGAGTAGCCAATTCTCAGCCGCCTTGTTCTTGCGCTCAGTGCCTGAGAACTGTCTCAGTGTTGCTAGTGCTCACAAT
>VWZE01000377.1:0-55114 GCA_013396675.1 Eubucco bourcierii | reverse complement strand
AAGTGGTATATAAAGAAAAAAAAAAAAAAAAAAAAAAAAAATCAACTGCACCAATTAGCCACTCCCACAAGCCCAGTTCCATTGAAACAGTAACCCAAACCCCTGTGGGTTTATATAATGCAAAGATTTCTCAATTGGATTTGATCCAATTTATTTTCAGTAAGTTTCAGGCAGGAGTTAATTATATTTTTTTCTCTGCTTAAAGCATAATAAATAAAGAAATAAATTTAATGGATTTATTTGCATTTTTCTCTCAGTTGTCTGTGATTCATGCTTACATCCTGGAACACAATACATAGATGAGTCATACAGTGAAACAGCCTCAGCATAGGAAATTACACTGACATTTCACAGTAACATTGCTTTCCCAAACTGAAACAAAGATGGGCCACTACTAATCACAGATAAATCTCCACAGAGATAGAGTACTTGTTTAAAAAAAACCCTCCCCTCTGCATATGCAAAACCAGAGCCTGATTCAGAGTGTATGGAGTACACCCATTAGTTCTGATGATCCTGGGGATCCTTTCAGGCTCACTGCTTCAGTTTAATTATTTTTTTTTTCCCTAGGAACAAGATGTCTTGAACTTTGGTGTTCTGATTAAGAATTAGGGTTGTTATTTCTGTCTTGGAGCTACATGTACATCTGAAGTCGGGAAGTTTGGCATCAGACTTCATGTCTGGTACACACAAACTGTTACAGAGCACACACTTAGGGATCTTTAAAAGTGGCTTGCTGAGAAGACCAAAGTCAGATGTATGTGCCAGGGCTATGTCCCACTGAAGTGGAACTGCTGGTGTGACAGCCAATGGCTGTCCTGAGTTTGACAGGAAGCTAAGCATTATCTGCCAAAAGAACTGTGGTCATCAAAGCACACTGTCTAGGGAGATCAAATTACTACTTATCATACAAAGCGTTGTACATTATTGTACGCTCTAAAATTCTGGAGGCTCTTGTGAGGTTTGTCATTCCAGACAGGAGGAATGAATCCCAAGAGCTTCCTAGCCTATCCAGGATACTCCTAAATTATGGAAATCGTAGAAAGAGAAAGAAAATAGCTTATCAACTGCATCTGCTGACTGGCAAATCCATTTTAATTCCCTAGCCTTTTAAATAAATGCTACTCGTGTATTGCAAAGCTTGCAAGAGGAGGAACTAAACATACCAAGATCTGAAGCTTTGTACTCAAGAGGCTAGATATCATTCAGACTGTGGTTTCTGAGTCCAAATATGAGTGAACCACAAATTTTCCCAAATCCTGGAAACACAAGACTGCATACCTTTAATTGCTGGTATGTAGTTTAGTTGATTAGTGGTTTTGGAGCATTAGTAAAACTCAGAGACATGAAGACCAGAGTGTATGCATGAGGTATCAGCGATTATGTTATATATGCATCTGAGAATTGTACTTTATTCAAGTCAGGATCTAATCCAGCTCCCATTAAGTCAGTGGGAATTTTGCCAATGAAAACAATAGTAGCAGGATCTGGCCAAAATAATTTAATCCACCCTCTTCAGCTGCTGTGCTCGCAGCAAGAATGTTGCCATTAAGAAGTTTATATGGACATAAATATTCACTTTAATTTCCTAGAGTTTGTCTACTTGCTTAAAATTCCATTTGTGATTAAAAAAAAAAAAAAGAAAAAGAAAAAAAAAAGAGGAACACTGTGTTACGGCTGCATTTTAATCACTATAGGTTCAGGAATAAATAGAAAAACAGCTTAAATATTTTATACAGATTATATTGCAATCTTGAATTAACAATTCATTTTGGAATTGGTTTTTTTTTTCTTTCTTTTTTTTTTTTTTTTTTTTCTTTCTCTGTTGGCTTACTTTTCTTCTATTGGTTCAGGTTTCCAAGCTGCTATGTGAGGGTGACTGATGGGTTTGGATTTTTTTCTCCTGTAACTGCATTCTCAAAAATTGTCACCATGCACGTTATGTCACTGAACCACATATTGTCTCATGCTGTGATTCCATTCCAAGAGGAGGAAGGGTTTAAGGGTCTGTCATACTAAGACCATATTTAACAGGCTGCTGCAAACTTTTGGAGGATGCAGGATACTAAGACAGGGAAGCCTCCAATAGCTGAAGAGGTTTTGAAAACAGTATTAAAAGGTATACAAAACCAGACCCTGCTTATCAGTGCTGTCCATTGCCCATGAACTTCAGGATTGGAACCAGTTGATTGTGGTTTGTTTCCATGAGAGCTTGGGAGTGAATTGAGGCAGAAGCAAACCAAACAATATGGAGGGTGGCTGCCATTTAAGAGTAACCATGGGTTTAATAGTACCTTACATTTACAGTGACTGTTTCCTGTTCTAGCTAACCTGAGTAGGGAGGATAATCGCATCTTCCATGCCTCCCTTGCCTTTATTCCCTCTTTATCCCGATGCCCTCACAACCTTGTAATATCATCTTGTCCTTTATTACTAAAGTCAAAAAGCCACTGAAACCAACTCTTCTCTTCCTTCCTGCCTTCTCCCTTCTCTTTTCTCCCTTTGAGTCTGGCAGGGCTTCCTCCTGTTTCTGAATCTTTGTAAATCTTTGGAGGTTAAACTAAGGCAAAAATGAACCCGCATCTGTTTTAATGCCCCTTTATGACTCCACACCAATGTCTAGTATTCTCATTCCTGTTAGGAGAGCTGTTGATTTTCCTATCTCAGTTTTAAGTACCAACCAAAAGCAGATCTCTGTGAAATGTGGGCCAGGCAGAGGGGAAAACAGGAGCCAGCAAGGTGCCTGCATATTCTTGTTGCCCAATGATACCAGTAAGAAACTGTGTATCTAGACCCCTATCTTCTCATATGGATTTTATCTGTTTCTCGTTCTTGCCAGGTTCTTGGATGTGATCTTGGTGGTGCTATCCAAACTCTTCTCTGCCATTTCTGCTGACTTTGATATTGTGGTTCATTTTTGCTTTTCCCTTGTTGCCTAGTCTTGGGTTTTATGTCTGTGTCTGTACTGCAGTGCAGAGATACATGCATTAGCTATGTATTTCTTTAAAAAATATTAATACTGTAACTGCAAAGGCTGTTACCCAGGAAATATTTGGATCATTCTGCAGTACATATCTGAATCCTATTAGTGGGTAGTGAAGGTTACAAAATTCTCATACTCTCTCCTAAAAATATTTGGAAGGATTTTATGCGTCTCTCTGCAAAACCATTTAATTCTGCATTCTGACTAGCTGGTTATAAAGTTTATTGTATATTAGATTTGGGTTATGAAAAAGAGACAGCAAAATTCAATGGATTGAATTAAAATCCTGAAGGGAAATGAGATATAAAACATTCCTCCTGGATATACTGAGTTATGAGTTCTGTGACTGAATGTTGTTTTCTATTTATATTTAGTGAATTATTTATTCCAAACAGATTAATTACGAAGATGACTCTGAAAACAAAGCAAGTTCTTTCAGTGCTGTAGTTGCTTGAATTTTCAGTGGGGATGATGGTGAGGTTTTTGATTACCTAACTTATTGAGAAAATCCGTGAATCTTTATTATACTACTTAATGGCCTGGAAACACATTACAACAGCACAGTATCTTATTTATAGCTATAAAGAGTTGAATTACTTTTAATGAGACATTTGCATACAATTATTGCAATCACACTGAAATGGAACCACTACCTCAGCACATAATTGAGACTTTGACTGAAGAACTCTGAGGATTTTCCTTTGCAGCTGCTGGAATAAAGGAAATTTCTGACCCCTTCTCTAGGATGTGGTACATGCACTAGCACTGTTTCTGGAAGGAGGGAGCCCGTGTTGTTGCAAGTTAAACTGTAAACACTGATTCCCTTGAGAAGTCCAGTAGGTTTGGTGCAAAATATGAATAATGTTTTCATGGATGTCAGCTCTTGTAGTAAGTCTGTTTTCTGTTTCAATTAATATTTTGCATAAATCAGTGTCTCAGTAAAATAAGCAATACCAGACTGAAAAGAACACAAGGCAACCGTAATTAAGCCACATGTTTAGTAATGTGCTGAACAAACAATGGAAAAAATTACTCTTTGGTTACTAAATCAATTGTAATCAACCTCATTCCGCCCACTCATCCACCTCTATAAGAGGATAATACAGCTGTGGATATCAGGAACAAATCCAACAACTAAATTAATAAAACAAAATTGGTGGTTCAGCTCCACATGTTGGCATGAATGTATTACTCCCTACAGCTTTATCTCTACAAACATCTTTTTGCTCCCAGAGGGCACTTAAAAATACATACTATTAAAATAAAGAAATTACTCAGCCTTATAGCATCTTTTAAGAGTTTCTCTGCCTGCTACCCATCATATTTCAAAATATCTGACTATAGCTAACAAACTACGTATCTCCAATGGTCAGATATAACCTATGGGTTTATATTGCTTTAATCTATGTAAAGTGAATAAAGCTTCTAAGACAGGGGATTCAGTGGCATCAAATGGTTGTGATAACAAGGCAGTATCATTCTGCCACTTTTGTGACAATACCAGATAATACAGGGTTGTCATTCATCAAACCTTCTCTAACAGATGTGTCAGAGAACAACCACTTCCTGCCTACCAGGGTGAAGGGGTGGGTTTAACATCTCGTGTAGCCTGAAGCCAAAAACTATGTTCTTAGCTGTGTGGAAAGTTTGGCAGCTGGTTATGGCTGCTGGCCATTCTGCAGTGGTGTATCGCATGTTACTGCCAAAAAAGGAGTGGTTCTGATAATCGGAGAATCATTTTTAAAAGTAACTACTCTGTATCCTTGCATTTACTTGCAATGAGGGAGCAAGGCAGCATCCTTGCAGGCAGCAGGAGAGGGAAGTCATTGTTTAAGGCACTGATGCTCATGTACCCTAGGCAGCTCTGCTGTGACTGCAAACTAGCCAGAACAGAACTGGGCCACAGTTTGAATCCTGAAATTTTAAATATGTTGTTACACACAAACTTTGATGGAATACATACACAGGCTTTTACCATCCATGCAAACTGCAACATGGGAAAGTCAGCTGAGTTACCAGTGACTCTAGATCTGATTTTCTGGCCAACTGCAGCTTTCACATGTGGTATAAAGCATTTAGGAATTCATGGTGGGCAAAAAGCACGCATAAAGTGAGCTTACTGCTTTATTTTATTAACCTAGCTATCAGAGGGTTTTTAAAGACTGAAGTATTAATTACAAATGAAAGACATCCCCTTGCCCACTACCTGGTAGTTTTTGAAGAGTAGAGATGGCATATGGGCATGAAGGAGTGAAAGAAAGAAGCCGAAGTTTCTAATTCCTGGGCTGAAATTCCCTGAAGACACTTGTCCAAAGAGGGAAAATCCAGATCTCCAGAGACTATACCTAAAGGATATAAAACTGCATTACTTTTCTACATCTCTTATTTAAGATTCCACTAATCAGGATTTCCTGGCTAAATGAATGTCAGCTAAATCTTAATTTTTGTTGGCTTCCCACAGTGTAGTGATTATTAAGTCCAATAAATACCTTCTACAAATACATATACCCAATGCTAAAAGAGTAATTCTTTTTATAGGAATAAAAGCTTTACAGCTTTACTTGTAGTTTATAAATTTTAATAATATCATTTTTAGTAGATTTTTGTGAATGTAGAAGATACGTAGGAAGTGTATGTAATTATTACATAATGAAATCAAGAATTTGAAGGAAGTAGAGAGAAATTTTGCAAGAAAATTTAAATTTGCATGAAAGGTTCACATAGATATAGAGAGGTGACTTTTAGAAACACTTTCAGGTCAAAGTTATATTAATGCCTTGATATTTTTGAAAACCTTGGGTGACATTTTTATAATGAAATCACTTTATAAAACTCTGTTAGTGGCTTGACCAAGCCCACAAAAATCAGTGAGAGAAAAGTTAAGAGCTGGAAATGAAAGTCATTATTCTCATTTTTAAAAGCGTTCTGCCATAACTAACCTCTGTGTGTGTATTGGAATGATTTTTGTTCCAGATTTCTTGACTCCAAAGACATGCAAATGTTGCCCAACTGCCTTGAAGTGACAAAAGGCTCAGCTTTGAATATTCAGTGGACTTACGCCATAAGAACTGTGAGTAATGATGAGACATTGGGCACAGATGTCACTGGACCATGTTAGCTGAAGTGAAAACTGTAGCAGCAAGCTTGTGCTCTCAGGGTACCTGCTTTGAACATTGGGTGATAGAGAAGACATTAACAGCTAGATAAACCATTAGACTACAGAGAAAGTATCATAGCATGTAAAAGCAGTCAGCATCAGTTTGCAACCTTCAGTAGGAAGTGGAATAGGACACGTGCCTTAAAAGCCCAGTTATTTCTTCCAAGATGGCTATCTTATAAGGTGGTTGGAGTAATACAGAGCCTGCAAATGATTTTGGTATTGGAATGCAAGGCTAATCCCTTGGTGAAGAATTTCCCTTCTAGGGAATGAATGGGGTGCAACAATGCAGATGCTGCTGCACAATGGAGAGAGAGGTTTACTGATGAGAAGCAGCTGGCTAAGGCAAAAACTCAGACAAGTACATATTTCTATACTAGGAATCATAGACAAAAGGCTAATATAAAAGGCTAAATATTCTCACCAAACCTGAAGGCATTCCGCTGTCAGTAGCAGCCTAACACTTCATTCCACCTTTACTTTAATGGCAGATGAAGAATATGTGAAATAACCTTTGTGACCGTATGAAATAAATCCAGATGAAACTGTGTCTACAAACTTTTGTATGGCAACTTGCTCGAGGTGTCAGCACTGTGAGCTGGTAGAAGCGGTCACATCTGGCTCAGTGTCATCAGCTGGCAAGCAGCTGAATATACTGCTAGCACTCATTTAGTGTTACATTTAAAAGCAATGCCAAGAAGAGCTCACACAACTGAAGGATGGGAGGTTGAAGAGGACGTGAGTCAGCTATCCTCCATGCGGCCAAAAGCCGCTGCATCATGTATTGCTGCCAGTGCACTTGCGGTACATGTACCACTCCAGAAGGACATTGGTTACTGCTGGGAGGGAGATGCTGGAGTTGCTGCTGCACCTTGTTCCCTGGCACCCTACTAATGGGTGACTGTAATGCCACTGTGCCACAACTCCTCTCAGCTTTGCCCCCAGAGTTGTGCTTTGACCCATTGAAAACTTTTGTGTCTTGTGGTGGTGCACTGTGGAGTGAGGGATGCTCAGGGGAGCATCTGATTGTCTGCTGGCTAGACTGGCAGACTGAGATGTGGGGTATCAGCTGCTTCCTAGGAGTGGAAACATTGTCCTACTGAAATCACATCAAGCTCAGTGGTGTTGCAGAGTGTTTATATGCATTCTAAGCAGAGTGAATCAAACAGAAGTAAAAGATAAAGAGAACAAACGTTGACTTCATGAAGATTTATAAAATGTCAAAACCCAGGAGAAAAAATTACAATAATGATCTAGCAGATGAAAATAAGTTGTGCTGCATTACTAATGGACAGTTTACATTACAAAGCCACTACCCTGTATTACACAGTATGAATACATTATATAATGTCCTCCGTATCTCCAGTGGATAAATAACATTAGCACAAAGCCAAGAAGATTTATGGCAAGAATGAATCTCTCTCTATTACTCTTTTCCAACTCAGTTTCTGTAAGTATTTCTACTGTGTATGAACTAGCCAAGCTAATTCCTGGAGTAACTCCCTTGGCTCCGGTGGAAGCACTCCAAAGATGATTTTGTAGCTGTTCGCTAAAATAGGTCATACATCCAATAGATGGATGTTATAAAACAAGTACTCATGCTAATTGACAACGGCATCATCCCATCACCCCAGAGCAAGTGGATTGTTTCTAGCCTCCATTACAGTTACCCCTGTTAAAGGCCAGTTGGTTCTTTTGCTTTTCTGTTGTCTGTAGTCTAAAGCAATTAGCTCCTTGAAAACTGTTTCCTTTCATCTGGAAACACACTCTACTTCTGCTTATATTTTTAGACTTGCTATAGGCTAATGAGACTGTATTGGTTTGAGTTTAGCTTCCCAGGGGACTCAAAATATATCTAACAGAAACCAATACAATAATAGTAGGATGCCTTCCCCTTTCCCACCCCTTTTTTGGAAAGAAAGAAAGAAGGGAGGAGACATAAGGGGTAAAACCACCCAAAGAACAGTCTTGCTACGATTTGGAAGTGAAAAGAAAAAACTTTAACAATAAATAAAAGGTGTATAAGGTAGGGGAGTTACAAATAGGTATAGGAAAGGAAAACAAGAAGATGCTGTCCAACCAGGTGGATGGCAGTGGATGGAAGCGATGCCCACTGTGTGGTAGACTGGCCATGTGGTAAGACAGGATCAGCAGGAACAGTGGTATCATGCACGCAGGCCACAAGGAGGGAGAGAGGGAGAGAGGGAGAGGGAGTTGCCCTGTTTATATAGGGGGTCCAGACAGGAAGTGGGAGTGGGCTAAACACTACGCCTAGGGTTGAGCAGATATGGGGTCAAAGCTCATTACCAATCTTCTGCCTTGTAACACTGGAAAGGTAAACCAAAAATGTAAAAAATATTTAATAGACAAAAAATATTGTAGAATCATAGAATTGTTTGGGTTGGGAGAGACCTCCAGGGTCATCCAGTCCAACCCCCCTACAGTGAGTGCATCCTCCACTAGATCAGGTTGCTCAGAGCCTTGTCAAGTCTCACCTTGAATATCTTTAGTGATGGAGGCTAAACTACCTCCTGGGCAACCTGTTCCAGTGTTCCACCACCATTGTGGTACATAATTAGTTCCTAACATCCAATCCAGAACTGCTTTCCTCACTACCCCTCATCCTATCACTCCAGGCCTTTGGAAACAGTCCCTCTGCAGCCTCCTTGTAGGCCTCCTTCAGGTACTGGAAGGCTGTTATTAGATCTCTCCAGAGCCTTCTCTTCAGGCTGAACAACCCTGGCTCACTCAGCCTGTCCTTGTAGGAGGTGTTCTAGGCCCCTGATAATTTTTCTGTCACTCCGGTGAACTCAATCCATCAGGTCCATGGCCTTCCTGTGTTGAGGGCTCCAGAGCTGGACACGGTGCTCCAAAATTCTAATGGATTTAGAGTGTTTGCATGTTGGAAATGGTGCTTGTACATTCAGACAGCAGTTGCTCCTTCTGGCGGAAATCTGAACATTGCTTGGTGAACTGTGTCTCTAAATGAACTTCATGTTGTGGGCAGAGGTTACATCAGCATATTGACAGTTTGTGTATGTTTCTGGATCTGCTGTAACAAGCTGTTATTTTTCTTCATAACGTGTTTCAGATCACTGCAGAATTATCACATCATCGTACAAATGATCAATGCTCTTTTGAATCCACAAGGAAACCAAATATAAAAGATAACTGCATATGCACAATTTCAGAATTTTAAATGGGAGATGCTGCCAAAGGGCTCATAGGAAAATCCTCATACATACTGAGGTGAGAGAAATGTCTTTATAGTTTTAAAATTTCAGAACCTTTGTTTTCCAGAGTGCCCCACAGCATTAATAAACATAAAAAAGACACACACACACTAAAAAAAAAAAAAAAAAAAAAAAAAAAAAAGGTCAAAGTTGTGTTAATTATGCATGCACAGAAGTCTGGGAAATGTAGAAAATCTTGAAATTATGAGAAAAGAGTTTGGTGTTCTATTTAATATTTAATTTCACGAACACTCCTCTAATTAACAGAAAGCTAGATTGTGCCTGAGTTTTTTAAGATGGATAGGGACTGATAGTAAATATGAACACTTTCAGCCTTAAAGGAATAAAGTGAAGAAAATAGCAAGCAATCAGAAACAAAAGTTACATTACACGCCTAACTATTGTGTCTGTGTGGCCGCTACTACTCCTATTATAATGCACAAGAGAATTTGAAACCATTTAGATTTGCTTTTTCAGCTGACAATCTGCCGCAGGTGCTGTGCTATTATAAATAACTATTCAGCTGTTATGCATTATTGTCTAAATCACCATTTTGAACCTGAAGAAAAAGCCATACAGCCCATAGATCAAATCTCAGAAATTGGCTCTTGTTTACAATGTAGTTATTTTAAAGGACGAAAATACCCAAGAAATCAAACTTGCAAAGAATTTTAATTATGCTACTTGTTCCTAGGAACAGTATTAGAGTTTTGCATTTCAGCACTGTGTGCAGGGGAAATGAAATGCACACCACCTGTTAACAATATAGACTCTGATGAATGTTTGGCTAAAAATTGGCTTCTGTTTATATTTTAAATTATACAAGGTGGAGAGGAAGAGGCTTAAGTCCATTTCTCCACAACCAGACAACTATTATCAATTTAGCATAATGATTTGCATTTTATTAACATCAGGTGAAATCATACTGAGAATTTTTTTTTCATTGGTACAGAAATAATTACGAGTTTTATCATTATTACATAAGTGATAATGGGGTTCATGAATAGCAGCAAAAACTGTAGGCAAGACTGAAAAATGGTTTCCATTATAATCCCTTACTTGGAGCTTGTGATTTTTGGTTTTCATTTGGCATCAAAAATTTACGTGGCTGAGTTCAACTTAAAGAAATGCTTTATTTGGATTGAATTCAATTTCTCTATATTCTCGACAAAATAACATTTCACTGCGTCTATGAGAAAAAAGTATTTCTCTTATATGTATCAACAGCTCAGTTACCGTTTAAAATGTGGCAGAGGCAGTTAGAATTTAAGTGGTAATTTATCAAGAGTAATGTCCTTTTTGGCTTAGATAACATGGAAAAGGCAGTTACCAAAAAGTAGGAGATAAAAGTTAAAGTCAATTTTGTGTAGAAAAGCCTATATCATCTCTTGAAGCTAAATCTGGTATTGAAGATTGATCTTCTTTTAATCAAGGAGTTTCAATATTTACATCAGATGAAGTAAAGAGGAAGAAATCACAGTTGAAAGAGCATCCCCAATCCTCCATTTCTGGGACTTTGCATTTTTACTGCCTTTAAATTCTTGCTAATTTTATTAATAAATAATGGTTCAGTCCTATCATCCTTGTGCAGGCTGAGCTCCTCTAGATTTTGCTGTAAATTGATGAGCTGTCCTGCTCATGTGGATGCAATGCGCAGTTAAGGAAGCCTTGGATTCAGGATGATAATGGGCGAGTGCCTTGCTGGTTCCCAGCACACCAAAAAGTTGAGAACAACTGGAAATACCACTCATGAAGCCGAACAAAACCTCGCCCTTCTGAAGACAAATGCTATCACTGTGGGGTTCCCAGGGAACAAAGGAAATTATGGCCTTTACAAAGTACACAAATGGAAGAAATACTTTGTATACAAGCTCATAGCTCATGTAAAGAATACAACAAACTTCTTAGTGTAATTGATTAACTCTAAATAATGTCCTTTCAAATGCCATCCCCAGAAGCAGTTTCTGTTGGAGCTGTTTTTTTCTCCTTTTGCTACAGATTGTTTTTAAAGAATTATGGGAAATGACAACAGCAGAACCAAAGTTCGATTTTTCACAGATGAAGCTACAAAATGCATGAAGTAATGTAATCCAGTCAGACAAGTGAGTAAATTATATCATGGTTGCAACAATGCACCACTTGCTGAATATCAATGAGGATACATTCCCTTCTTTAGAGTAAAATTTATATTTGCTGTTAATGTAAATGGTTCTGAATGTCCCTGATAGTATGCACACAGATGCCAAACAGCATTAAAACTTGAGCAGAATCTTGTATGTTTCGTTTGCAAGGAAGAGGAAGACTATGTTCACAGATGTTAAAATAAGGAGAGTGATTCATTTGCATGCTTTGCCGTAATGAAATTCCATTAACTTTTATCATCTTCCTTCAAATTTATCTTTAAGCAAATGAGAAAAGCATAAGCTCATTTTCAAGGAACATAGTCAAACAGTGTTCCAAGGTTTGCTTCTAAATTTCCTAGGGTAAGCACATGGGTGACTCTGCTCCCTTTGAACCTAAATATGCCATTGTTCTTCCTAACTCAACAGTCACAAATATCAACAGAGTACGTGTGGCTGTTAAAGCTGAGGGAAAGGCTGGTTAATGTGAGCTGTAGCCCAACCTGGCCCTCCTTCAATCTTCAAGCTACAAGAGACTGAATAACTCAAGAATGGGTTAGACTAGGTAAGACTAATTAAACTTTCACTCTCCAAGAGGCTAACTTTACCTTCTGCCTCAACTAAATCAATAAATTACTTTGATAAATATCTCAGGGAAGCATTTGACCCCGGTTGTAGAAGAAATCCATGGATGTCCCACATGACATTGCAGGCAGAGCAGTTAAAGTGATACTCTTAGCACAAATATATGTGCTGGCCTCAGGTCTTCTGCTCAATGAGTTTTATTTTTACTAGGAGTAATATACTTAAGCTCTCTAGAGCTCTGCAAATTCATTTTTTTACATACAACTACATAATCTTTTTGGAGTGAATATGAACATTAACTCCTCCTTGCAGCTCTCTATAAACATCTGCTTGCACAGCAGATATTTCAAATTCAGAACCCAGGAAGGAAAGTGCTCCCAGGACTGATCACTGAGTTATATACCCTTTTATTTTAATGTACTCTGCCAAGATGAGTCCATAACCTCAAATGAGTCAGGGAAGAAAAAGGGAAGAGCAATAACAAACAGCTTCATCGTAATTTTAACCATATTGCCTAGTGATCACAGAATAACCTTTATGCTTAGATATTTAAGGAGACTACATGGACACATTCTTCCTGAGCATGCTCATCCGCTCATTGGGATTTGTACTTTGTGATTCCAAGCACATGAGAAGGAAACATGTGTGCCACCTACCCTGATTTTATTAGTTTGTTCTGGTGGCAGGGATGCAGGGGGGTTTTTGTTGTTGTTGTTAGATTGCATTGTGACAGATTTCCCATGCTTGAATAGACCTCACTCCGTAAAATGGAGCTATGCTTGTCATTCTAACTCTCCAGGTATTGCTGTTACAGTTGTGATCCTGCTCCAAGACATCACTTAAACATTATGTTATATCTCAGCAATTCAGGCTTGCCAGTCCTTCTTAAATAAGTAAAGAAATATCAAGACATCTTGGAAGTTGTTTGTGTAATCTAACAAGCAAACTGTTTGCAAGTGTACAGAGAAAAAATATAGTCAGTTTAAACTGGAAGTAGTGACAAGCTTAAAGTTGCATGCAGATCCAGGCTGGCATAAAAGTCACAGGGCTTTTTCTTTTCTTTTCTTTTCTTTTTTTCCCCAAAAGACAGTTTCATAATCCCCAGTATAGGAGCAAACATGTGCTATGGGTAATTATAGTCTCTCTGTTGAAAATCCCCGTAATTTCAGCTGGATGTATTTTTTTTCACTTACTGCCCTAAATTGTTCCATGTTATTCTAAAAGCTGGTTAGCATCATATGGAGAAGGTGGCAAAAAATCAATAGAGCTTCACATAAAGACATCAAAGAAATAAAATATGAAATCTCTGAAAGAAATTATGTTCCCATTTCAGGGTAAAAGGGCAAGGACAATGGAATCAGTGAATTTATATTTTCTTACAGGCTTTGCTACATTATTAAGATGTAATAATAGTTGCAGGCTTTTACTTTACACAGTTGTACCTTTCTGTGTTCTTTGGTCTGCCAACAGAATCAAATTCAAAATGAAGTTTCCACTTTCAAAATGAAATTTGAAGACAATCTGCCCAAAAGACAAATCTTTTGTGCGAATTTTAATACTCCAGTTCATGCAAACTTAACATTAATGGTAATTTTTATCTTTAAGAAAGACACAGAGAATCAGAGGGAATCTGAATTCAAAAGGTAGTCTCAAGAAAAAAAATATATTCATATGTATTATACAAAATATACAATGTAACTATATGTAAAACTGTATTGAACAACTTCTGTCCCTGTTTGCCATCATAATACATTTTATTGTTTTAGTCCTTCTGGTAATTTTCCTTACTACAGTAATTGCTGTGTTCTGTACAGCTTTGTCCTCTTGAAGAATGTAGGTCCCAGTCCATGACTGGTTGCCTTCCTATACATTGTCAATAAACCCAAGTGCCTACATTAAGCTTAAATTAAAATTTTTGCTCATTCTCACCTGCATACAAGACTTAAAAAGTCAATTCCTGTCTCAAGTGGCTTAGAGTCACTGAGTGGTTAGAACTGGTCTTGTCTTGCATTTCGGAGTTCTTAGCGATTTGTTCCAGTCTGCATGCCGATTGTCCCTCAGATACATAAAGATTTTGGTTTTGTTTTAGCAACTGGTGACTGTGACCTTAGGTGTAGGTGCTCTGAAACAGCTGTGCCCTAAATTATCTTTATCATTTTATCTTATGCATCAGGTCTCATAGTTCAGATTCTTGAACTGGTAGAGAAGAGAAAATCCTGAGCTTTCTTAGCTTGTATTGACACCATACTGAAATGTTATGCACATTTACGTTCTTGCTACAATGTAATGCATAGCAAGGCACTGTCTTGAACTACTGGGTTAAATAAATTTCTATTTCTTGAAGTTCTTGTTGGCAAGAAAAGATAGAGGTCAACTGGAGATGGACTACATATCTTTTAAAGTATTTTCTATCTAATTTTTAGGATTTCTACGAACCTCAGTTCAATTTCTTGGCACTGGATATAGCAGTTTTTTGGCTAAGATCAAGCATAGAATCAATCTCATACTTGCTTTTATCCTCTACTGAGCCACTTCTTTTTATGGGGAGAGAATAATGTAATTATCGATAGAGTATATTTTACTTCTTTCATTTCTGTATGCATGTTGTTTTGAATAATTTAAAATTTATGATTTGCTAAATGTAACTCATACTTTATTATTGCCAGGATAAGTACTAATGTTAAAAATCTCTCAAAATCACTACCAAATAATAGGGATTTTTTTCCCTTACCTATTAATTAAACAGGGAGGAATTCTGAGCTAGACTGTATTAAAGAATCATAGAATCATAGAATGGTAAGGTTGGAAGGGACCTCAAGGATCATCTAGTTCCAACCCCCTGCCATAGGCAGGGACACCTCCCCCTAGTACAGGTTACTCAAGGCCTCATCCAGTCTGGCCTTGAACACCTCCAGGGAGGGAGCATCCACAACCTCCCTGGGCAATCCGTTCCAGTGTCTCACCACCCTCACTGGAAAGAACTTCCTCCTAACATCTAGTCTAAATCTCCCCTCTGCCAGTTTAAACCCATTGCCCCTTGTCCTGTCGTTGCAGGACCTTGTAAATAATCCTTCCCCAGCCTTCCTGTAGGCCCCCTTCAGATACTGGAAGCCTACTATCAGGTCCTCTCGAAGCCTTCTCTTCTCCAGGCTGCAGAGCCCCAACTCTCTCAGCCTGTCCTCATAGGAGAGCTGCTCCAGCCCTCTGATCATCTTTGTGGCCCTCCTCTGGACCCGCTCCAACACTTCCATGTCCTTCCTGTGCTGAGGGCTCCAGAAGTGCACACAGTACTCCAGGTGGGGTCTGACAAGAGCAGAGTAAAGTGGCAGAATCCCCTCCCTTGCCCTGCTGGCCACGCTTCTCTTGATGCAGCCTAGGACTCAGTTGGTTGAGTTCAAAGAACAAAATGGCAGCATCTCTCCCTAAATAACTCAGGACTCTGTCCATCGAGCTGTTAATACACTGAAGTTGTTATCCTCTGGTACTTGCATCTTATTTTAATTGGATATTGCCTGAGTAATGGCAGAATTAACTTTTTGCTTTTAAAAACAGTTTCTCTGACAACCTGGGATTTATGTGTTTCTTTTTCTAGTACATAATCATGCCCTGAATTTTTTTCTAAAGATACACAATATGTAAAACAGAAAAGCATTACCTAGAGGGAATACTGTTCCCTGGATAGAGTATCTGCAATGAATGTTCTAAATGAGCCAGGAGAGGATGATTAATTGCTAAGTTAATGCACCTCGGTACAATAATGCATTACTCCTTATTGAGCCGTGTAGCATTAACTCAATGTTGCTTTCACAAATTACCCATTTGTTACTAAGAGGGTCAAACCCAAATACTATGTGCAAGATCTCCATACAAGCGTGTGTTTTCTTGATCCGTGTCCCACAGGGCAAGAATATAAGGAATTTGCTGTTGTCAGGGCTGGCAGCCAGGGGAGCTCTGTGTCCATCTGATGTTGTAACAAGCAAGGCTCTGCTAAGAATTTCCATCTGCTTTTCCTCCTGAATCTGTCTACATATAATTTCTGTGCTTTGTGATGCTCAACTAAAGGTGAGTGGGAATGTGTTTGCAACTGAACATCATAGGATCCCTAAAGCACAAGGATGTGTGAGTAGGCTTGGAGTTTACAAAAGGTTTATCTTTTTAAGAAGGCTTCTGAAAATTCCTTCCTGTTCTTAAATTCTACTGCTAAAATGCAAGGGCCTCTACAAACAAGTAACAAAATCAGATTAAATCACCTTGGTTACTAAGACTTCGAAGGGCTCAGTGGAATATTTTGGAGCCTTCTTACAGTAGCTGCTTTTTGTCCCTGCTGCAGGTGGCCTCCACCATCAAAGCCCTGTAAAGCTTCATGTGCAGCTGTGACTTTCTTTCCTCTTCTGACAAGCGCTTGTGTGATACAGGTGAGCCTGGTCCCTCCTCAGAAAATGGGATTATCACAAGGAAGAGGAACATATTTCTAGGAAGACAATATTGTAGTTCTTTGTGCAGGAAGCAGCTTGGAATTGCTATATTCATGATGCTTCAGGGCATCATTAGGAAAATTAAAATCTGAGGACCTCATAGAAGTTGAGGAGTAACTAACTCTTCACCCAGCTCCTCCCAGAGCTGAGCATAAGTAGGCTATGTTGTTAATAAGCTAGATGTGTCCCAGGTGCTATGAGCTGAGAGCTTTAATCAAAGGTGGAAAGAGGAGGAAACTGTTCCCTCCAAGGTATGAAGGTGGTAGGTGGCAGCAGTGTTGTAAAAGCAGCCTCAGAAACCTGGATTTTGGTTGCTTCTCAGATAAGTAGAACAGCACTTACTGTGTAACACTGTGTAAAGCCAGGTTTTCAAATATGGTCTGTTTAAATTAAGCATGCTAGAAACAGACACTTGCAGTGCACTAACAGAACTACACCAGTGGAGAAGGAACTCTATAGTAGGAGATGTTCTCTGACCTGGAGTGCTGTGACCATTAGCAATCACAGAAAATCTAGCATCATTGTCTGCAGTAGAAAAGGACTAGATCAGAGTTTTAAGTTAGCCACTTCTGTGTTACACTTGCAGGTCCAGCATTTGAAGGAAATAAAAATGCTGCCTTAAATATATGCATACCAATATGGCTTTTGTAAGCACAAAGAATCTACATGAAATTAGAAGGAATGGCTTAGTGCCACTGTTCAGTCTTTCAGTCTTCTTGGTTTGTCTTTTGGGTTGCATAAGAAAGAATACAGTCCTCTAATACTGAGTAAGAGAAATTGAAATAGCTCCTTCTAAGGGGTTTGAGCCTCCCTGTCTTTTTCATAGAAAATGTTCATGGAAGCTGGTGGGCATTTTCAGTACCAGAGGAATGCACAAGCTTGCCTGTTATAACTAGGTAACATGAAAATGAACATACATGTTACACTGCATACAAATATCACATTTAATTCCCCGCTTTTTACACCTTACTGTATGTGGTGCAGCTCTGAATAATGTTCTTATTTGGTTAGATTTATACAGACAGTAAAATGGGATGTAACTGCAGCTGTACTGCTGTCAGCTACAGAGCATGGCACAAATTGTAGGAATTCACAGTGTGGGCTCTACACAGAGCTAAGCAATTCTTTAGAATACTATGAATAATTCTACAAAACACTGCAGGACCCAGCTCTCTGAAACTCATTCAAACAGATCTCTGACTCTTTTTGGAAGCATGATCAGCCTATGCGTGTCACGGAGGATCGGGCTGTTTGAGCAGGAAGAGGAGTTACATACATGTTGAATCTCACACTAGAAATCACAATCTTGGAGGGTAATGGGTGGGTTGTCATTTCTTGTGATTCAGACAAGGCGTAGATACTGTACTTACAGGTTTGCACATTTTAAGAAAATTATGTTTACAAACTTCAGAAAGTGGCAAACTGCTCAGGAACAGTAGCAGACCTTGAAACAGCTGCAGAAATCCCAGGAGGTCCTTGCTTTATGTGAGGCACCACAAAGAAGTTGTTTTGTTATACCAGTTCCCTTAGCACATCAATAAACTTTGCAAAATAACTTAGCTTTTTCTTTATTCTCATTACTGTTCACTCACCAAGCGCTTCCATTTTATCTGATCTTGCAGGTAAGTGCTATTACTCAGAATTGCTGTTGCTGCGAGTCTGCATGCAACACAAAGCTAACAGAGAAGATGTTTCAGCTTAGCTTAGTTTATTAGTTCCCCAAGTTTAAAGAAAAATATGAAAGAATAATAGGACGAAGAGGAGAAAACAGAAATAGGATATATCTTGTAGTAAAAATGCAGTTCAGTCTCTATATCTTCCACTTAGTACAGTTACTAAATTATACCTAAATTATATATAAAATACAAACATTTAAGCCCAGATCCTTGACTGGAGTAACTCTAGTTCTCCATTGGTCTTGATTTACACCTGCTGCTGACAACTGACCTACAATAATTAGTGCTGACATTCTTGGACTGGATTTAATGTATTTATTTCAGATGTGGTTTTCAGGAAGCTGAAAACGTCGAGTTGTTGTTAGGGTAACTGCAGAGATAACTACATGATGCTATCCTTACAACTGTTACTCAAACAGTGCTTACAGTAGTTGTGGCACTATTTGGATTAGGAAAGCTGCAAGATCTAAATTAAAATAGGCATGGCAACATTGCTTCATGGCACGTGATGTTCCTAAGAAATTGCCTTGAGGCAGTGGTCACTGGATTGGGAAGGCAGACAAGGGCAGCGGCCCTGAGGTGGCATGGCACTTGGGATGGAGAAATACTTCAGGTCTTCTCTGCCACCTTCTCACAGAATTGGTCTTCTCACAGACTCTGTGGCATTGTTTTTAAATAAACCATGCCCTTACACTCTTGTGCCTTCCACCTGTGGTGCTTGCCCTGTGAACTCTGCAGCTCACTAATGCTGGTGTAACAGTGATTGTACAGACCTGCCGCTAGAACGGACAGGACCGAGTGGAGTTATTAGCAGATGTTTCCGTCCGCATGCAGGCTCCTT
This sequence comes from Eubucco bourcierii, assembly GCA_013396675.1. Lineage (NCBI taxonomy): Eukaryota > Metazoa > Chordata > Aves > Piciformes > Ramphastidae > Eubucco > Eubucco bourcierii. The sequence continues at coordinate 36,044 of VWZE01000377.1, read as the reverse complement.
CCTGGGTGCACGTTGGTCCTGCCTGCTCCGAGCCCATGGATAACGCTGGGCTATTCTCAAGGCGCCTGCCCACCGTTTCCCCGCTCCTCAGCCGCCGCTGCGGTGACAGTGCTGCGGAGGGGAAAGGTGACTCACAGTCCGCGCATGGATATGGGTGATGGCCCGAGGACCCAGGATGGGGCGTGGCCAGGGCAAGGGCAGGCGGCAGGAGCCCGGGGGCAGGAGCAAGAGGCCGGGTCCCACCTCCGTCACCTAGGCGACGGTAACGCCGAGCCTCAGGCAACATGGCGACGCCGAGGCAGGTACTCCCCTCCGCGGCGGCTCTGCGCGCGTACTCGGCTGTCGCCTGCCTTTCACTGGCGCTGGTTCATCCTGCGGCACCAAGGGGCGGCGTAAGAGGCTGCGGTACCTGCGCTTTACTTGCGGTGGTCTCGCTCCTTTTTTAGCATTTGTATTATAGTTGTATATTAGCTAAGCTTCAGCGAAGGTAAAAAGTGTGGAGTGCTAAAAATGCAGCGTGGGTACATATACCTGCGTACGCTGCGTCCCCAGGAGAATGGGAGGGAGAGCCCCTCCAGAAATGAGCGGAGGCCTCGGTAGCACAGGCGCGGCCGCTCCCTTCCTGCGCCTGGCCTGGCCTGGCCTGGCCTTTGAGCTGCAGCCGGTGAGATTCTTACCCGGCTTGCCAACTTGTCGCTGTGGTCGGCAGTTTTCTGTCGGTTGTGGACTCTCGTTTTAAGCTTATGGCTATTTCTTGGCTTCTTCGTGGTAGTAGAAATCTCCCTGTTTTTGATTGTTGAGCAAAGGGAACGCATTTTCCCTTCAAAGAGAAGGTATCTGGATGTTCCCAGCAGCATCACGGTTATGTTTCTGCTCACTGCTTTAGGTAGTGCTCTAGAGGATTTTGCAAGTCCATATCTTTCTTCTTAATACCTGCCTTTGTCCTTGGCTTGGCCTCCTCCCTGTTGGTGGTGGGGGTTTTTTTTTTGGTTTTGAGTTTTTTTTTATTTTTCCCCTGTGTTTTGTGCATTTCAGTTTATTTTGATTTCTGACAGGCTGTACTTTAAGGGAAATACAAGTTACTCTCCCCCTCCCAATATATGAAATGTTGTGTCTCCTCAGACACAATACCTGTCTATGTAGTTGTAGCTACTACAAGATAATTTTCTTCTGGTTGAAATGCTTTGTAGTCTTAAATAGCTTCGACTCTTTTGAACAGTACTGTGACTGTTTTGGAAGTGAAAAAACACTTTCAGCCAGCTTAATGGTTGCATATGTTGGTACAAAACTACTCAAGTGACCGTTGGTACAAAAGGTTTTTACATTCCTTAAATAAATACATAAAATGTGTTATTGCATACTCTAATGCTTTATGAAGAATATATGCATTTTTCACAGTATTCTCTGTAAATATTTTGGCAGTTGGACGAGTGTAACACTGAGGTAATGCAGTCAGATCACGGTAAGAGGATACAAGGTGTACTGTATGGGAAACGACAGGCTGTCAAAAATATATTGTACATCCATTTGAAATGTACCAGTGAAATTTGTGTCAGTTTTACTTCATGTCTTTATAAAAGGAGTCTTTAGAGGAATTCAGTGCACATTTTTTCAGCGTATTTTCTGTTCCTTATGTAATAAATTTGTTCTGTTTGCAAGAGGTAACCTTTATGGTATTTGCTGTTATCCTTCATGATTTATTTTTATTGTAAACTCTGTGGAATCATGCATTTTTATAAATTACATAGTCTACACTTTTGGCTGAAGTTGGCTTTGCATATATAATCCGTAGGGAACACAGTGTTTTGCCACTATTTTTACTATACTGTTTCTTAACTCTTGAGACAATTCTTTTGATTTAAATACAATATTTTTCTAATTGTTCTGACTTGTAAGTACTTTCAGGAAAAAAAAAAAAAACATAAAAAAAATCTGAGTCCTGATCTTAGCTGCTTTATTTTTAACAACATTTCTTCCAATGAGTAGTCTGCAGCTGTGAAAACATTACTGAAGTTTAATGACATAATACATTTGGTCATCCATAAATCTTGATGTTTGGACTGAGATTTTTGAAACATGTTTTATTTTTAAAAGCACACTATCAGCATCTGTTGTGTATGAGGGTCCTCTGAAAGCTTTCCTTCCATATAAGCTTTTGTCTTTTACATTTGACATATCTGAATATTTTGCCTTTGAATGTAGTTGAAATTAGTGTTACTACTTTTATTTCTTCATTTATTTGACAACAAAAGAAATATGACTAAAAATAGGAACTGTTGGGTTTTAAGTTCCCATTGTAGTAGTGGACAGGTGGGGGGTTTAAAAAACAAATAGGAACAGAAAATGCATTTCTGTTTCTGACAACTATTTATGTAGACAGCTTCAAGATTTTCTGTTTCTGAAGTATTTGACAGCTTGATAACAAAATGTGTATAATAATACAAATATCAGCCTGTGTTACTGGTGTGGTTGTTGCTTTTGGTTTGGTGGAATTTTTTTTTTCCATTTTGATTAAAGTTGCAACTGATACACAACTCTCTCAGGGTACATCTGTACTGCTCTGAGCAGTATTGCTCAGGCAGAGGTAGCTGGGCTAGCTTTAAATGAGCTAGTTCAGGTACTGAAAACTATCTAGCTGTGGCAGCAGAGTTTAGTCCAGTCTAATCTCCCTGATGAAGTGAGGCAAAGGCGAGTCTTGGGTTCCTTATGCTATTTGCTATAGTTGAAGATTGCTAGTAAACTATCCCTTTTGTGAATATATTTCTGAATGCTGTCATTTTGTAAATCATGGTGTTGTGCTGTTAAATGCAAATAATAATATCTTATTGTTGAATTGAGTGTTAATCTGGGGGTAGGAAGGCACTGCAGAGAGATCTGGGCAGGTTAAATTGATGGGCTGAGGTTAACAGAATGAGGTGCCAGGTCCTCCACTTTTGTCACAACAACCTCAAGCAACACTACAGACCTGGGGAAGAGTGGCTGGAAAGCAGGCTGTTAGAAAAGGATTTGGGGTTGCTGCTGGATGGCCAGCTGAACCTGAGCCAGCAGTGTGCTCAGGTGGCACACAATCTCTTACTCTCACTGTTGCGTGAGTAAGGCATTGACTGGACGGTTGCACTCAGAGGGCAGTGTCTTGATGTCCAGATGGTGTCCCTTAGGGGTCTGTACTGGGACCGCAGTTGTTTAATGTCTTCATCAATGATACAAACGTTAGGATCAAGGCACCCTCAGCACGTTTACAGATGACACCAATCAGAATGGTGTGGCCGATATGCCAGCGGGATGGGATGTCATCCACAGGGACCTAGCCAAGCTAGAAAACTGGACCCAGATGGCCCTTACAAGGTTGAACAGGGTCCTGCACCTGTGTCAGAACAATACCCATTATCAATACAGGCCAGGGTAGGATGTGATAGAGAACAACCCCACGGAAAAGGACTAGTTGTATGCTGGACATAAGCCAGCAATGTGCACTTGCAGGCCAGAAAGCCAATGGCATCCTAGGCTGCATCAAGAGAAATGTGGTCAGCAGATCGAGTGAAGTAATTCTGTCACTCTGTTCTGGTCAGAACTTCACCTGGAATACTGCATCGAGCTATGGGACTCCTAACACAAGAAGAACATGGATGTGATGGAGCAGGTCCAGAGTAGGGCCAAAAAAGCGATCGGGGGCCTGGAACATCTGTCCTATGAAGACGGGCTGATAGAATTGGGGCTGCTGAACCTGAAGAAGAGGATGCCCTGGCGAGACCTGATAGTGGCCTTCCAAGACCTGAAGGAGACCTACAAGAAAGCTGAGGAAAGAAAGGCCTGGAGCAATAGGACAAGGGCCAGTAGTTTTAACCTAGAGTGTGGTAGATTTAGATTGGGCATTAGGAAGACATTCTTTACTATGAGAGTGGTAGAACACAGGAAGATGTTGCCCAGGGAGGTGGTTGAGGCTCCATCCCTGAAGGTCAGGCTTGATGGGGCTCTGGGCAACCTGATCTATTTGGGGATGTCCCTGCTTACTGCAGGGGAGTTGGAGTAGGTGATACCTAGAGATGCCTTCCAACCCAATGCATTCTGTGATTCGGAGGGTTTTTTTGCAATTTGGTGTTTAACTACATCACTCTTCTGCTCGTATTTTCTCCTTCATGGTGGTTTGTGAACGCTGTGCCAGGAGGTTCAAGGAACCTCTTTTGGCTTAGAATATCTGGTTTGGTATTTTGATTGCAGGTTGTTGACAATGGGTGCCCAAAGCACTTGGAATACCTTACTGGACAACCAGAGGTATTTTATACATGCAAAACAGCTAAAAAATTTTTGAAGGGAAAAAAATCCCACAGTAACATAACTCTCTAACCTATACTTGAATAGGTTAAGTTAGCTGCTGAGAGTGTGTATTGGTAGGATTGGATGGTGTTTTTTTTCCCCACCACATAAGGATATTGTTACCAGAATTAACTCGCTTTGGATTACCTCAGTCAGTCACTACAGTTAACAGTAAGATGAATGTTAAATTCTTTGACATCAGGGCACAGATATAGAAAATAGTGTATTTTTGGATTTTCAGTGCTGACTAAAGACAAAATGGTATTCAATCAAAATAATTACAACATTTGAGTTGTGTGTAGGTTCTGCCCAACTTACCACAAACGTGGGATTCTTCAAATAATTCATGGACCTTCACTACTATTTTAATTATGTACATTCTCTCACAGTTCCTCATCAGTATTTCTTATTATCTGCTAATCTGTGGTTGTTTTAGTGGGCAGTGATGCCACAAGTCCATCTTTATAGTGAGTAGTAGCAAAGATAGGACTGCATTGATGGGGTATGTTGCTGCTGGGAATACCAACTGAGTGTTGAAATGGTGAAATGGGAAGCAGTTACCTTGCCACATAAATTGTGTATTTTGATGGGCACATTACAGACATGTATCTGCAATACTGAGTTACAACACCTTAAGTATCTCTAAAGTTTGAACTGCAAACTTTTGTTGGTTGAAGAATCATAGAATGACTTAGGTTGAAAAGGACCCTTAGAGATCATCTACTCCAACCTCCACACCATGGGCAGTGATACCTTTCAACTAAACTTGGCTGCTCAATGCCTCATCCAACCTGACCTTCAACACCCTTAGAGAGGAGGCATCCACAACCTCCCTGGGCAACCTATTCCAGTGTCTCATTACCCTCATGCTGTAGAACTTCCTGAGATCCAGTCTAAACCTGCTGTTCCTCAGCTTCAGACAATTCCCCTTGTCCAGTTGCTAGACAACCTTACAAAAAGTCCCTCTGGATCCTTCTTGTAGGATCCCTTCAGAGTACTGGAAGGCAACTCTTAAGGTTCCCCTGGAGTCTTAATGATCCGCATAGCAGAGGTGTTCCAGCCCTTGGATGGTCTTTGTGGCTCTCCTCTCTGGGGGTCACTTCAACAGCTCTGTGTTGTTCTTAGGATAGGGATATCAGAACTGGTCATTAGAAACACATTAGAATGTGTTTCTAATGCTAGAGGACCTTCAAATGTTTTGAGATTATAGGTGACTAAGTGTAAGGCACTTGGAATTATTTTTAAATCAATTTTTATAATTTTATATAGCACAAATACTGCTGTAATACACTGCATACTAAGACTTTAGCATGTTTTTCCGAAGGTTCTTCCTGCGTTTGTAATTCAGAGAATGAGATGAGCCTTTAGCCACCAGCCTGTTAAGTGCTAGGCCTGTTGGTACAACACAGATTAGAAAGCTTCATACTGTAGCAAGCCAGATACATGCTGGAGGCAGGAGAAAATTCCATTTTGGACAAGCTTTTCCTGACATGATGGATGTTGCCTGATACCCTTCAAGAAGCAGCGAGAAATTTGTTTGGATAAGATTTTAGAGAGTTCTGATAAAAAATGATTTCTAGAATGTTCAACTTTTTGCTTACTAACCTATTCCTTACAGTGTGAGATGTAAACAGTGGGAGGAATAAAAAAGACTTTTGATGCACCTCCATTTACAGTACTACTCCTGTGATGTTGAATGGTGGAGGAGTGTCATGAAGGTAGCTGATCAGAACAATACCACTATGCCTTAGGCTTTCTTACACTTTTCTTTCTGAAACAGTGCTAAGTTCCTCATGCTATACTGATAAAGTCCATCTGGGGTGATAACTGTAAAATGTTAACATTTTTTATTAAGCAGTATCATCAGCAAAGTGTTGACTGACAGGTAATATACCATTTATATAACAGTGCAAAAATACATAGTGAAGTATCCTGTGTGAGAGAGATGTAGAAGGATTAATTCCATTTCCAAAACACTAGGATCAGTTAATTCTTTTAATTCAACTCTCACAAATTGTATAGAATGTTTTGTTCAACGTATTTCTAACACCACAGGTCACTTCAGGAAAGCATTCTTGTCCTAATTATAAAAAAATAATATATTTAAATATACTTAAATACTACCACATTAAGCTTTTTTTTTTTTTTCCCTCTCTCCTAACTAGTACATCCAACTTCAGTTATATTAACATTACCAACTGTAGGAATACTTCTTTTTGTACTGCACAAATTATTGCTAATAAAACTAATGTCATGCTCCTAACTATGTGAAGGAAGCCTTTGTTTACTTTATTCCTGTTGTTCTGCTGAGATATTTTACCAGAGACTAAATTTTTATGGTTGGAAACAGTGATTTTTGCATGTTAAAGTACATGTGAAGGTAGTCTAGTACTTAAGTACTTAATTAGAGAAACAAAACTCTAGTCTGTCCACTAAAAGTTCTTTGTCGCTCACAGTCTTGTTTTGTCTGTCTTGAAGGCTGTAATTCAGCTAGTCCCGGAGTTTTATGTATGTCTTGCGGTTTGGTAGCAGCAGGGGGAGTAGTGTAGCTTTTTTTGGGGGCTTTCCCTGACCAGTGCTGGAGTTAGTTGATTATTAGCCCAGAACAATACTGTTCAGGCTAAAAAAAGAGCTCATGTTAGGCAACCTTCCACTTCTCTCTCTCCAGGCAAGCTAGAAACATAATTCTGCAAACCTTGCCTTGCTGCACTTTTGTACTGTCCAAGTCCCACAGATGTAGAAGGAGTACGAGATACAAGAAAATTATGATCAGGTTTTTGTGTCCTGCTGCAGGGGCAGATCAGGCCAATTAGATTCAGTCATGAGACTGAAAGGGACCTTTGGGGCATGAGCTGGTTCAGCTGCCTGCTCAGATCTAGGCCAACAGTGAATGCAGACCTGGGTTTTGTCCAGTTGAGTCTTCAAAACCTGCAAGGATGGAGATTCTTGCACCTTTCTGAGTAACCTGTTCTTAATGCTGTTACTGAAATATTTTCCCTTATTCTGTCCCATGCTAAGGTGTTGTAGATCACTTCCAACTGAAACATTCTGTTATGTGACTATTGTACCTTGTTCCCATGGCATGCACCTCTGCAAAAAGACTGCCTCATGTCACATTTTAGAATATGCTTTGACATCTCATTTTGTCACCCACATACTTGATTGTAAAACAATTGTGGGGGTTTGGATTTTTTTTCCCTATTAATTTCTTACTAAAATCAGCCTCTGGCCAAATGTTACTGTTCAGTGACACGTCTTTGTAAGTCCATTGCATTGCTGGTTCATGCTTAGTTTGTTATTCCCCTATAATACGTACACCTTTGTATTTTCTGTAGGGAACTGCTGTCTGTATAACAAACACACTGACCTCTGTCGGGTCCTTGTATGTGTATTATTGNTTGTGTTGTAGCAAACATCTTTCTTTTTTTTTTTTTTTTGGTTGCAGAAGGAGCCAGTACAGTGAATTTGGAGATGCCATCAATTACAGCGTGAAGAGCAAATAATGTACATAGACATTACTGTGCTCATAGTATCCTAAGCAGAAACTGATTTTAAAATTTAATTATTGTGCAATTCAGTATTGTCTTGGTGAAATCTGGATTCATGGTGGAGGTTTTTTTCATCTTTAAATTTCTGTTGTTTTTACTTGCAAGCTAATGTAGTCTTGTGCTGCATGTGATATGTCACTTGTGTTCCCACATGAATTTAAGATAAAAATACTATTTTCCATGTATCTGCCTAGGTTTTCTCTAGTGAAAATGTGTTAGGGTATTGTGTTGCCATATAATTATAGCTGTGTTACATTTTTGGCATTTGCAAGGGATTAATTCAGCTTACTTCCTCAACATAAAATTGTTATTTAGATAAGTTACTGACAAAGTGAAATAAACATTATATTCCTATATACATATGTGTGTGTAGGAAGAAGATGGAGATCAGACTGCCATAGGTGGAAAGAAGATTTTAAATCAGACATTTCTTTCTCTTTCCCAAATCACTGCTTTGACAGAACAGAATATGGAAGAAGTTCAAAAGTAAGTGGCAATGGTAACAGTGCTAGAGCCAATGAAATAATGAAATAAAAATTAAAGACTTTGAGATTTCTTTTGAGGTGATGATGTCATTAGTCTTTAATTGTTCAGTTAAATCATCGATATGTAATATAATTAATGAAAGCTAGGAAGAAATGCTGTTGATCTCGGATCCATTTTGTTTTACTGCATTTCCTATATATCTTGATTTTTCTTTGGCTCCTTTTGTTTGCCCACTGATATTTTACATCAACGTGGGTTTTAAGTTTACAGTAGTAGAAATATGCTGTAAATTAAATACTAAAGTGTAGATAAGAACAAACCAGTGCTAAGATTTAATTATAAGTCTCACTTGGTAACTGCTTTGCTAAAATATTTAAGATTCGGTACTGTAACATTAAGAAGGTATCAGTAGGTAGCCATTATGGTGCACTGGAGAAATAGGAGGCAGCCAAAGACTTCTGATGTAAAGCCATCTCATCTTCCTTGTAGCAACAGTCTACTTAGTTATTAGTGCTTAAGAGCAACTAGATTTAGGAGGCCAGGAGTTCAGCCTGAGACACTAGGCTTATATTTTAAGGATGGCATTTTTCAAAAGTACCCAAATTTTTTAGGAATACTTTTGTCTGTTAACAAATTCTTCATGAATTGAAAGCCAAGGGGTTGATCCACTAAACTAGTTCTGGAGGAAGAGAATAAAAAATTCAGCTTTATCCCTCTGAATAGAGAAACAGTTTAACAAAGATTAAAATATTATTCCTGAAATATATTCTATTCTACTTATTTGTTCTACTGTTCTGAGGAAAGGAAAAAAAAAAAGTCTTTCTGTGACTTTTTTTTTTTAAGAGAACTGAAAAGAAAATTTGTTCCCGTCAAATAATAATAAAACTAATTCTTTCATTTACTGTTTTCTCCTACACAATAGGCCTCTTGTTTTAGAGGAGTCCGAAGCATACAGCTCACTAGAGACTAAAATGTACTTAATGATGCAATTTATTGTGAAACTTTCTCATTAAGATTAGTAGGAAAAACATTGAAAGATCATATGTTTCTTCTTACTTTCAGCTGATCACTTATATATATACACTGTACAAGTGGGATGTAAAATACATGCTACATCTGACTTGAAAGAGGATAGTAACAGTATTTTATGCACTCTAAGCAGTTTAGCAGCAGCATTGAAATTTTGTTAGTTTACTAAGGTGTGTGATGTCTACACAAAAGAGCAGTTTGAAGGCCACAGCTAAGGTTAGAAAATCAGAGCAGATCTGATTCATTGTGAGAACTTTGATAATTTGCATTCCTATCTATCATGGAGTTTTCTGCTGCTGTCCATCTCTGTAGGACTGGAGCACCTTCTGTGAAGGAAGAAATAGCAGTCAGGGTAGCTAAGAAATCTAAATCCACCATCGTTTCCTAGTCATTTACAGATACTGTTGTATCTATAAATCTCTTGAAGAATATTGAAAATATGAGTACTGGTGTTTGTTAGCAGCATCAGAGAAAAGCTAAATCCCTGAGAAGCTCTGATTATGAAAACACTGAGTTGGCAGAAGCTTCAGAAAGAGAGGATATGGACTGTTTCAAACCTTGGAAAGTTCAACTGGCCACAGTCCACTTCTATTTCAGTACACAGTTAAGTGTTTTTAACCGACTTGCATGTGTGCAACCATACAAATTTGTCATGCAGAACAAAGGAATACATGTTTTAAACAAAATCAGATTACTTTGTTAGCTCTTGCAACCTTAATTAAAAAAATAGAAATTCATCTTATCTGACTGTATCTCTACTGGCTTTTTGAAACCCAATTTGAAAAACTAAAGGTTGCCTATCAGTCAGTTTGAGATTAATGCTGATTTTAGGATGGAATGAAAACAGTCAGGGGTGGGGGGGGGGGGAAGACTGCTCCTTTACAGGGAACTGGTAACTGATCACAACTGGCACACACATGATCAGGTGTAGTTAAGGAACCAAGGGTTGCTTTATGTAAGATATAACTGTTAGAGATGTGGCTGAAGTTGTACTGGAAGAACTGTGCACTGCAGTCCTAGACCTGATCCTCTCTCTTCATGTGGAAAAAAGTGCACAATTATTCTACAAGACATAACTAATTCTGTGTTTGGATAGAGTAGACATAAATGTGTCAGCAACAGCATGGTCTCCTACAAGGGAGTTTATTTTTTCATTAATTTTTCAAGTTAAAGTAAGTGGAAAAATTTCCACAGTCTGCTAGTAAAATAAGATGAGGCTCTTCTTAAATGTCTTGACTATTATGAAAGTGAAATTTAAACTTCTAAATATTTTAGGTACTACCAGTAATTTTATACTACATTATTTACATTAATTTTCAGATGTAATTTTTTTTTTAGAAGCTACATGAAAAATAATCTCAAAAGAGAAGCAAAGTCTTATTAGTAAAGTAAAGCTGTCTTCATCGGAATGAAAAAGTGGTAGCACAAAGTTTTCCATTTCACCCTGCAAAGTCCTTCCTGAAGAAACACTGATTTCTATCTGAGATTTTTCAGTGTATTTCCCTTTGGGTTTTTTAGTGCTCTTATTTTTGTTGTTTCATTAATATGATTTAAAATTTTAAATAGTGTCTACTTAGGTATAAACTATAGGTATTTACTTTTTTCAGTTGGTATGTCCTCTGATCATTCTGTCTAGAAACTGATGTAGCTGACTTCCAGGAAGATGTATACCTATCTATAATATTAATTATTATTATATTTTAAGTATGTAATTATGAGTAGACTAAGTTAAATTCAGAATCTGTAATTGAATTTTAAATTTTCATTATTTTACCCTATAATTTCTTCTAGAAAGCTGGAAGAATTTCTGAATCTTAAACAGTTAAAGACATCTTTGAGAGAAGATGTTTTGCTAGATTATTATACTGCGGGGTTTTGCTGGGCTAAAGAAATGAACTTCAGTCTTATGCAGCTCTCACGATTCATGGATTTATTACATTTTGTGTTGGAGAACCTCAGTGGTAAGTATAGCTAAAACTTGTAAAATAAATAATCTGAAGTGGAAGGCAAGAATGCTTTCCATTTCATTTTAATAAAGACATATTTAATTACTAGTAATTGTAAAATAATTTACTTTCCTCTTGAATGTCAGCATGTTATACATCGTACCTGAAAATAATTCTTACTGGAAGATGTTAAACTTCTGTTAGAACTGTGGTCTTTCTGTAGAATATCCTATTCTCTCTTTCTCTGTACAATGTATATGGTACAAAAGGGTCAAGTCCTGAAGAGACCTTGTCTTTGCTATGGTAAAATAAATAATAATTATAGTAGAGTGGGAGCAAGTTGCTCCTAAATTCCAGTTCCAACCGTCTCACTGACTGACTCACTGTAGCCTTGGGCACATTTCTTTCCTGTTCAAGATATTCAGTACATCCTGTAGCATTACAGCAGGTGAATTAAATTTATTTTATCCTTGGAGGTCAACTCTCAGACAACTTTCTATATGGCAAATACTGCACTTCTGGCACAAAATATATCAGTTAACTAAAGACTGGAGTGGGAAGTAAACTGGCGTCATGTCCAAAGATGAAAAATAGCAACAAAAGGACTGTAGCTCCTGCGGCTGCAAGGAAATTTGCAACAAAGTGTGTAGCTTGAGTCTAGTGGGAACAAAATAGCCAGAAAAAATGGTAGGAGCATCCTCTAAAACCCGCTTTTCAGAGATCACAATGCTTACTTAACATTCACTTTGAAGGTGATTATGTTGCGAAAAGTCCATCCCAGAGGAAGAGTGAAAGGACTCAGCAGTCCCATTCAAAGAGAAGATGAATGTTTAAAATCAGGCTCATAATAGTTATTATACTTTTGCATTGTAATGTAATTCAAAGGCCTTTCTGACTTGGAAGTTTGACAGAATATGTACGTGCTTTATGATCATTGGAATTCCAGTTGTCCTTCCTGTCTCCAATGAGAAAGTATCTTAACATATGCTAACTATATTAATATAACAATGGAGAAGAATGGAAACATGTCAGAAATTAGTTTTATGAGACTATATGCAATACATGCATCGCAGACAGGCTGGTAGCACAACTGATTATTAAAGCTGACTGACATTTTTCAGGAATGTGAACTTAGTTGCATAAAGTTTGCCAAACTAACTGTTTAAGCTGAAATTTTCCATGGCAGTGTCTGCCTCTGATTAATTTTTATATATAAAATTACAACTAAAACAATTCAATGGGCTTGCAGACAGGGGCTGTGGAAACAAAAGTGTTATTTTGTTCCTTTTAATTTTTTTTTTTTTTTTAGCAGCTCTAATAGCCCTATACTTTCAAGGACAGACCTAAGGTTTGGCAAGCAACTTTTGTGAATTGGCTTTTTGCTGTCCTGTGAAAATCCATTTGGATTTGGCTGAGATGCATGGTTTTAAGGGAAAGAAAATACAGTTTGTAAATGCTTACAGGAGACTTCTTATATTTTCCTTGCAGCTAAGTACCCTGAATAATCCATTTATAAAGTATGCTGTAGCCCAGGGGTAAGGTGAATTTCCTTGTAATTACTGTTCTCAGCTGATGCAAGTTCCAAAACCAAACATTTCAACTAAGAGCAAAATACTAATGTCTTCTGTATTAATGACCATTTGCTTTCCACTCCCTACACTGGACCCAAGCGGCCTGGAGAATTAAACTGGTTTGACCATAATAGCAAGAATAGCACGGAGCAGGAAAAATGGATTTAGAGAAAGAGGGTAGTGTAAACTCATTTACAACTGGTAAAAGAAAGAGAGGAGAACTGAGATTTGGAAACTGGAGACCAATTGTTTTGGAGCCAGAATTAATTACTTGCATGATTTGATTCATCTTCTATACACTGGGGTAAAGCGCACCTCACCTCACAGAAGCACTGTGAGATCCTTTCTGAGAGAGGTGGTTGTGGCTGAAAATCAGATGTGCAGAGGAAAGATTAGCTGGTAGTAGACCTCAGCCTGAGTATTGTGACTTCTCATGATGTTGTTATGTGGCTTCACTTCCCTACTAACCGTAATATTTCTGGTTCTGTTACCCTTTCTCATTTCCCATGGTTTCTATTTCCTTCATGCTCTATTTCTTTCTTGCTTCTTCCATTATGGTTATTTATATCATGCTACCTCTGTTACTGAAAACCAAACTGAAATTTTCAGGATTTGATTGCTGTACCACTAAAAGGCAAAACTCTAAAGATCAGAATCTAACAAGTTTTTTTAGTTTGATTTCTCTACAAAGAATCAAGGAGCAGAGCAGTAGAGAATTAAAACAATAAGGAAAATAAATCTATTTTACCACTGGTGGATAATTCCCCATTTTTCACTCTAGACTTTTTAGACTTGCAAAGAATAAGTAAATTGTGCATGAGACTTTTTGAAACTCCACCATGGTTCTAGTGGTGGCATACTCTGTCCACCAAAGAAAGAAAAAGAGAAATCCTTTCTTTTTAAAAGTTTAGCCAATACAGATAAATTTCATAGTTTCCTCTTAAACAAGTTAACAAAAGGAATTTAAATTTGAATGTGGAACTGTTTTGACATGTGGTTTTGATTTCCAGGGTAAAAATACAAAGTAAGTATCTATTTTGGGGGGTGCAAAAATGTCTTCAAGTCTGAGAATACATTAGTATACATATTCATGTTTAATCAATTATGATTGTAAACACTTAAAATTTGTTTCATTACCTTTTTAAATATTAACTCTTGTATTAATAGTTTGTGTTGCAAGAGGCATGGCCAGAAGAACAATCTTTTACAATACATAAACAGTAGTATATCTATTTTAAAGTTAAACATACTGTGCACCTCAAATTTACATACTGTTCTACCTGTGGATTTGTTTCTGCATAGTAAGAGACCAGGTCATAGTACCTTAAGCACCTGTTCTTGTGGTCCTTGCATTATGAGGGTAAGTTGGTGATGCTGTGATGGAATTTTAATAAACATTTTGATGAGAGGAATAATAGCAACATACAAAAATATTTTGCTGCTGTTGCTTTTTAAGTTTATACATGGCTTATAACTTTCTAAGCTTCAAGGAGTTTTATAACTAAAACAGGCCCAAAACTCCACCCAGTCATGTTTATACTTAGTTTTTGTTCTTTGCAGACAAACATATGAGCATTGGAGAAAATTTAAAAGAACTTGGAAAAGCAATGACTGGAATAGAAGAAACTGATTCAGAAAGAGCTGGTGACTTGAATTTCTTCAGCATTGAGCAAACCAAAGCAATCATTGATTACTTGACTATCAGGTATTTATTTCTACAGAATTCATTATTTCTTATTTGAGTAATTTCACATTGGTAAAAATTAGCTGATAAAAGAAGTTAGAATTATTTAATTGGATATGTTTCTACTGTGCCAACATACTGCATACACAAACTTTAAAACATTGAGAGAAAAAAAAAATGCAAGTATCAGTGAAGATCTGGCCCAGGAGATAAATTTAGACTGGAAGTTTACAAAAATGTGATATTATGCTGGAGTGCTTCTTTCTGGTTTTTGTTTTGGGTGATAATAGGAAAAGGGAAGAGTAGTGTACAGAGAATATTCTTGGTTTTCTTTTAAAATATTATACTTCTAGATTCCAGCTGAACAAAATCCTAGGTCTCCTCTATAACTTTTAAGTATTTTTCAGGCCTTGACAGCTGTAGTGGTCTTCTTAAGTAGTTTAAAGTTTACCAAACTAAGACTACAGTGATACATGAGTCAAAAATGTTGCATTTCAGAGTTAACAAAAGGTCCTACATGAAAAGGTTTTGTGGGAAGTCTCAGTTCTTAAACAGAGACACAGGAAGAGATACAAACATCAGTAATTTAGTGCTTTTTTTCTGAGAAAAAAAATGAAGGGCCTGATAGCAGCCAATTGCACCTCTCCATGTAAAGCCTTAACTGTACAATAATGTATGAAGACTGAAATCCCGTAGTTAAGGCAGTGGCTGTTTCCAGTATATGATGAACAGAATGGCTCTCAAGCTGTTGTACCACCCTTGAATGCTGGGGCCAAGGAGATGAAACATGGTAAAGGTACTGTTGTAATATATGCTCCTACACAGTACTACATCTGTAGCCCTTCAACCTATTTTCTAACTTGAATGGTGGTTAGAGGGAGAGATTTGGTCACAGATGAGCATAAAAAGAGAAAAAGGTCATAATTGCTTCATCGTGGAATTGTTGGAATTTTCTGGCTGTTCTTTTGCTAGTAAAAGTTAAACATACCAAAAAAGTGGGGGTATAGAGTGCTTTCTTGGATGCAGAAAATTATTTCCTCTTGAAAACAGACAAAAATACTAGGATGTCTGATAATCTTCCAGCTTAGGGTGTTCAGATTCAGACAGGATATATAAACCCATAACAGGTGATTTCTCCTATAGTTGAACTTTGTGTCTTTCCCCTGATGTTTTGTTGGGTTTGGGTTTTTTTGTTTGTTTGGGTTTTGTGGGGTTTTTTTGTTGTTTGTTTGTTTTTGTTCGTGGAAAATTAAAAAAAAAAACCTCCAGGTTCTTCCCATATGAAATGAGAACATCTTTTTAAATCTCAAATTTCTGTAGTCAAAGCAAACCGATGTCCTGCCAAGTACTAGCCCTAAACTAAAAGGAAACTTGGCATTCAAGAACTCTCACTCAACTTCTCTTAATTCTTCCTTCCTGTCTGTGCCTTTTGTATAATTAATTGGAGCAAATGTTGTTTCCAAATAGCATGTCTGCAGCTCTTGTGGAAATTACCCATTGGGAGATATCTCATCCATGAAGTAATCCTTTCAAAATTGCAAGAATTATATCCAAGAGGTTAGATGCTCCATTCTACTACCACCAAAATAGTAACTGGGTGGGAATACAGCAGAAGGTTATTACAATCACAAATACGTGATTGTATGTTCAAACTACTCAATTTATTGCAGGTGTGTGTTATTGTGGGATGATCTTGAAGGTCTCTTCCAACCAGATATATTCTGTGATATGCATCCAGTTTGTACAGTCCATTATTTCAGTCATTTGAATATATTTTTCTAAAGAAGAACTGAATCAGCACATTTTTGTGGGCATATTTTGAACTTTACTAACTCAGAAATAGGTAGAACTGAGGTTTTTTTACAATTCAGATTAATGTATTACTTCAAGATTTTTTTCTTGTTCACCTTTTCTGTTTAATTTTAAATGATAGGTCTATAGCTTTTTTTTTTTTCTGCTCAAGATAGTATGACATGTTTTAGATCAGATCACATTTTTACAGATGAGTTATAAACTCATGGGATTTTTAATGGAAATGAGGACAAATGCTTAACCACATTGACACAAACTGTGCAGCAACTATAATGACACCTTCAGGTTTAGTGGAAGGTGACAGTTATCATCTTTTTATCTTGTCTCCTTGGGCAAACACACATCAACATAGCTCTTGACATTTTCTTTCAGGAAGCAGTACAGCTAGGGAAATATGTCATTGTTAATCACCTTCAGATATCCATATGACATCATAAGGAGGACTATTCTTAACAATCTTTCTTACATGGATAAAGTTATTTTTGTGTAATTGCTAAAAATGTTGGTATGATTTTTTTTAGTTATTCACAACAGATACAAACAAAAAAACATTTTATATAATGATAGAAGAAAGAAAATTACACTTGTGTTTCAAAAGAAATACTGTTGTATTATTTATGTTATTTGTTTTGAAGAACATTAAATGGAGGATATAGGATTAAAGGTGCCTGGTTGAACATCATTCTGTTTAAAAATGATAGAATGGTTTGACTTGGAAGGAACCTCCAAAGGTCGTACAATCCAACCCCCCTGCAGTCATAATGGACATCTGCCACTAGATTAGGTTGCACAGAACCTTGTCAAGCTTCACCTTGAATATCTCCAGGGATGGAGCGTCAACTGCCTCCTTGGGCAACTTGTTCCAGTGTTCCACCACCTTCATGGTAAAGAGCTTGTTTCTAGCATCCAATCCAAATCTACTCTAATTTCAAACTATTCCCCTTGTCCTCTCACTACAGGCCTTTGTAAACAGTCCCTCTCCAGCCTTCTTGTCAGGCCCACTTCAGGTACTGGAAGGCTGCTATTAAGTCTCCCCATAGCCTTCTCTTCTCCGGGTTGAAAACTCCCATGTCCCTCAGCCTATCCTTGTAGGAGAGAGGTGTTCTAGCCCTACAGTCATCTTTGTGGCCCTGTTCTGGACCCACTCCATCAGATCTATGTTCTTTGTACGTTGAAGGCTCCAGAGTTGGACACAGAACTCCAGGTGAGGTCTCACCAAAGCAGAAAAAAGTGACAGAATCGCCTCTCTTGATGAGCTGGCCATGCTTCTTTTGATGCAGCCCAGGGTGCCATTGGCCTTCTGGGCTGCAAGTGCACACTGTTGGCTCATGTCCAGCTTCTTGTCCACCAGCACCCTCAAGTCCTTTTCTGAAGGGCTGCTCAATAAATAAATAAAATTCAGAAATGACAGAAGTATTGAGTTATATTTTTGGAAATATTGTAGATTATCCATACCTGTAAAATAGTCCATAAAATATAGCATATTGCATTTAGAGGGCAAGGGGAAGAACCGGTTTTCTGGTGCTGTAAATCTGGCTCTTTTCCAAAGCACTGGAATAAATAAAAGAAAAAGTTTTGAATGTTATATCCTACCAGTGCAATTTGGAAGATATATACTTTGTGTGTCTGTGATGGTCATAAAGTTTGGGGTTTTTCTTTTTCAAATAATCTCAGTAAGAATTTTACCACATAACAGGTGTGTATGCGAGAGGACAAGTATATCTTCCATAATTGACAAGAGTCATTCCCAGATTAATTCCTGAAGTCTGCTTAAACGTAATTCCTGCATCTCCACTGAAACACGGCAGGAATTCTTTGGTGAAGTGCTGCAGTAAAAATGCACTGCAAATGAAATGGCAAATATTTTAATTAATTGGCTATGTGCTTCGGGCTTTGGGGGTAGGAACTTGTAGTTCATGGTAGCCAGATTTCTGATGCAAACTGGTAAACAAATTTGGTTTTTAACTAATGATAATTGAATGACAGCATTAAATGTAACTAGGATAAGATTTTTATACGGCATTTAAAGCACCAAATGCTCAATGAGGCTGCCATAATACTTCTCACCAAATAAGGAAATGAGTCTGTATATATGTGCAAGAACATTTGTGCCCATTTGGATAAGACACATTTGAAAGTTCTACAGCTGCGTTTGACTATCTGACAGAAAATGTACTCATCTTGTAAGAGAGACAGGCTGTGCCACCATTTTATTCTCCTAGTTCTAAACTGCTTTCATGGGCTGAAAGAACTGCTGTTGGCACTTCAGCACTGTTTGAATCAGAGCAAATCATCTCTGATCTGCAGTATTTTATGGAACCTCTGGTACTGTGGCAGTGGCCTGTGGCAACATTTAAATACTGGTGGTGATTTAGGGCAGGCCAGTCAGCTAAAATGGTGTGCACCAAGCATCAACTCCCACAGCTGGCTTCCCTGTTACCTCCCAGAGCCAGGACTGTATTTCAGACATCTATCTCCTGTGGCAGCAGCCTCTCACTTTGCACATGGCTGGCTGGTCAAGCCCTTCTGGTGGCCGTGCCAGGATGTGAGGCTGCAGAAGTGGGAGAAAAGCCTCAGCACCATGATGCAGCCAGCCAGAGTGGCACATGTAGCGGCTGTCTCTCTAAGAGCCCTGAGTAGCACCACGTGTCCAAGAGCAGCCTGTGCTGGGTTGTGTGGGTAGGGACTGGTATTATAAACATGCTTTTATGGCACTAGCATGATATCCCACAGCTTGAAGCAGTCCTTTAGCAGTATCTAGGGAATTATGTGTCTTGGGTAGAGTAGTTATTTTCATAGAACCATAGGAAAACTGAGGTTGGAAGGAACTTCTAGTGCCTGTCTAGTCCAAAGCTCTTCTCGCAGCAGGTGTCATTATTCCAGATGTGACCTTGCGAGTGCCAAGCAAAGAGGCATTGCTGTTCCAGTCGATGGCTTTCTCAAGAAAGGAACCTGTGTGTCGTGGTTTGAGGGGTTCCAGGTTATCCCAGATTTCCTAAAAAAACTACAAAGAACAAGATATGTCCCAGGGGATGAAATAGTCACTCCCAGATATCGTAATTATGTTATTTAATTCCATAATCCTGCAAATACCTTAAAAGTAAACATCAAGGTCAGTTCACTCTCTTTTCTCCCTGCCTTTCAGCTCTCCAGAGGGATCCTTATCTGGGTAAATATGTAGGGGTACCCCTTAGGCTGTGGGGCCTTCGAGGCCTACTTGGACCTAATTGGGAGACAATGGGGAATGAGAGAAAAACGAGCACTGGGGGTTTGGTGGTTTAAATTTGGTTGGGGGGAAGGTTTTGGGGGAATTCTTATGTATCCTGTATCTGTATTAGATGTTAAGGATTCGTGTATGCTATATCTTTTCTTGTGCATTTTTAAATATAACCTTTCCGTGTTCTCCAGTTCAGAGTGTTACTATTTTACTGCCCTTTTTCCTTACAAAAAGAGTAAGTAAGATAATATCAGTCTGTTATGCTCTTAACCAAAAAAATACCTACGACACTCTGTCATAGCTGGAAAGCACAGGAATCACTTAGAGGTGTTCCCTGCAAATATTGCTGCATCTTTCATGGATGCATCAGGCATGGAGGGTGCTAAACTCCTGAAATCACTCTTCAGCCTGAACATCTATGATCTGTGTTTTAAATCGTAAGGCAACATGACATGACAGAAGCCAGAAGTTCTGCATTGTGATTTTAAAAGAACAATTAATTGTAACAGATGGACTGTGACAAACCAAACTTTTGATTAAACAGATGCCATATCTTCGATCGTTAGGAAAGGGAACAAGGAAAATTATTTAAGACACGCAAAAACCCCACCATGTGTGTTTTAAGGAAGATAAATATTGTGTGCCATTGAGAAAGTCTAGTGTTACTTCTGTTGTAATACACAAACCTCAGGTGTGTCTATCTCAGTTTTTAGTTTCTTACAGGAAATATTGTGCTGGTTTTTGCACCATGACCTTGAGATAATAAATGTTTCCATTCTTTATTGTTTTGGTGTTCCAAGATCAAGCTTGCTCCCTAAACTGGCAACCCATCCAGAGTTCAATTTCATAAGCAGAGTGAATGCATTTTTAAGTATCATACTGTGTTTGCTTTGGTCACCTCTTAGTAAATTCTTTAAATTAAATACTCTGCACTTTGTACCTGAAGTCACGACATTTCTTTTTAAAATGTGGAGTATTACCATGCTGGAGAGTAACTCTTAATTGAACATAATTTTTGCTCTTGTTACCTTTCCTAAGATTTACAGCTGAAATAGTACTATATTCTCTTGTTTTCCAGCTTATTTAAACATTATAAACTATACGAATATCTCTTCCACAGTCTTAGAGAAGAACTTGTGATGAGTAATGAGGTAAGAAATTTATATAGATGGAACTCATTATGCAGAATTATTTAATGAATGCACCGTGGCATATGTTTTATATTGCTCAAAGCAACTTCATGTCAGCGTTACTGCATTACTAACATAAAATGGCTGATTAAAGAATACAAGTTAGATGTTTTGATCCACATATTCAAGATTAATTTTGGATTTCAAAAAAGTGTAAATGCATTGCTTGGTTAAGATGTTAGTTGTGTTAAATCAGGAATACTTTTGTGTATATTGATGCATGTAATTTGAATTAGCAATGCATGAGCCTGACTCTATTTTAAAATCAGCAATCAAAATCAGAAAAGGTTGCATATCAAACCTAGTCTGACCACAGTCCTAATATATCTGTATATACAGGGGTTTGTTTGTACTGTAGTCACCAACAGTTAATTGCACTGCCTGGAAAGAAACAAACTAGATATAAATTCAGCATTTTGAAAGCATTCAGGTATTAATGGTGAATTGACTTGACTATAAACTTCGTCATGTATTCTAACCTACATGTGAGAAAATACTTAACAAAATGCATTGATGTAGGATGTGCCCCTTAATCAAATGGACAGATTCAGTTCATCAAATGAACCTTCCTTTAGCCTAACTGCATTTTGAAGATATATGTTACAATACACTGAAAAGGATTTACATTTACAATTTATACTAGGGGACAAGTGAGGCAACAGAGAGACACGCTAGTGGAATATTTTTGATGGCACTTATATTTTAGGTTATCAGTATACAGTGAAGTTAAAATTCATGTGCTGGAAAATTTTCGTTAACACTTTCAGATGGTGGTTTGTTTCTGTAAATGATGTGGGATGGTTTCTTCCCATGTTGCCTTTAAATAACCATATTATTAAAAAATAAGGGATTTTCCTGGCATTGATGCAAGTATTTAGAAGTTATTCTCATAATTTGTAATGTGAGTTGAAATTCCAACTATGATGAAATCAGCGACAAAACTGTCATTACCTAAATAGAGCAAGACTTCAGCAATACTGTGTTAGGGTTAGGTTTTGTATTAGCTAATGATATCGATGACTGGTTAGTACTTTGTAATAAGTAATTTTTTTTTAATGATACTTTGATTAAGTAGTTTGTAGTGTCAGTTTGGGTACTGTATCTTATCAGTTCTAGCCTAGCTTAAAAGAAATGTCTTTGTGTTGTCTTACAATGCATGTCTGCATGGCTGATGTCAGTGTACACTCTTAACAGCAGCCAAAGAGTGGTTACTCTACATGGTCTGTCTGCTAGGGCATACCACCTCTGCTGAACAGACCACCTCCACCTCCATAGGGAATGGCAAAAATGTACTTCTGTGAATTACTTTGGTGATGATCCAGCTGAGGAACAACTGTAATCTGCAATTGTAACTGTCACAATAACAGTTGTGACTATTTTTAGCTGTAACTCTTTTACAACCATTTCATACCTGTGTACCAGTTCAGTTTAGTCTGTCTGTTTTGTATTCTGAGCTGCACAGCGTAGTCTTTAATTTTTCCAGCCACACTGCAATGCTCAAGAAAATCAATACTTATATTCCTGTAGAGTTTATTTTGATAGGGTGATACATTGTTCTTCAATAAGTAACACTTTATGGCATTGAAACTATACATAGAAATTTATGGCATTATTTGTTCTTGGTTTATGTGTTAAAATGTGATGAGAGGTGAACCCAACATAAACTTCAAATTCTTTTGCTGCAAATTTGTTATATTTAGAATTGTTGTATTTAAAGTTATCCATAAAGGAGAGCATTAGTTCCGTGTTTGCAGTCTCTTAAATGAACAGCTTAAACCCTAACAAGTTAATGGAGTTGATGTGGCTTGGTGTGTATGGCTGTGGCTGGAGCATGCTTGGATAGTGTACTCTGCAGTACATCTGTGCAGCGAACAGAAGGGGGCAGGAGATCAACTGGGAAGTCTGATACCAAAGTCTGACTGCCTTCTTGCTATATGTATCAATGTCTTACCAAGAAAAAAAAAAATAAGAAAAAAGCCCATGTAGATACACTACAGCTTGCAGCTCAATGTAATCCTTACTCTAAGCTGAGAGCTGCTAATGTCTAAAAAATTTCCTTTAGCTCCAACAATAAAAGTTTATTCTTTTGGAATGGGGGACTGTAAATTATAGTAGTCAGATTTGTCCAAATAACAATAGCCATGGTGTTCTAAGAGCTTATTTACAGAATTATCTCCTTCTGCAAGTGAAGGCTTTGAGGCACATTGGTGGAATGACTTGCTTGAGCTGAAATGGCTTGCTTTAGCTCAGTGAGTAAATTTGTGCTGGAGCTATTACCTACTGAATAAAAGCTCAGTAGTCTAATGAGAAGGCCCACTTCTTTACAAGAAATGCAGCTCCAACAAATAAAAGCAGTACTTAGTGTTGTAATGGATATCCTTTTAGAAAAACCACAGTACGTGTTTTCCAGAGAGATCTTAGAGCAATGAATTGTAAACTCACTGGATTTTATTTTTTCTCTAGCACAGGCAATTATACAGTGTTCTCAATCAGGTTTCCTTTTTGATCTTTCACTGCAGCTATTTCCAAATGACCCTGTCATTTCCTGTGTAGAATAAAATCAGACAAGAAAAGGGAAATGACTCAAAACTCAGATTATGCATACAATATCTGTGGCCATGCCACTTAACAAAATGTAAGTTGCTTAAATGTGGCATTTAATTAGTGGAGCTTCACAGTCTGCTTAATATTCTGCGTTTGATGCAGCTAGCATAATAGAACCACCTTTTTAAATTCAGACAGTATTTAAGTCTTTAAAAAGCAACAAATGCCTGGCTAATTTAAATATATTTTTACATCGACTAAAGCCTTCAAACTAAACTGCCTGAGGTGATCATATTACCTAGGAAAAAAATAAAAGAATTAACTGAACGACACAAATGCTTGGTTAGATGATAAAAAACGGATCGTACATCTAACCTACTTTGGCAGTATTTAAAATTTAAAACAAATCCCTTATTTCTCCTTCATTCCAGATCTACAAAGACCTATATATTATGTATGCATGAATACCTGTTAGGAAACATGATGGTACAGAGAATTACTGAGAAGTGTTAAGACTGCCAAGTAAATTATTTGCTTTTTTTTCCTGTTGCTATTATGAGCAATTCCCCACATTTAGAATGATTACAGAAGAAGCACTGCTTTAGCTGTTCTTTGGCTGTGATCCACAATAAAATGCATATAGTACTAACTCACCAGATTTCTTCAGGAATCTTCTTGTTAAAGGTACCATTTTTTCCTTTTGCCTGTTCTGGAGGTTTTCCTCTCTGGCTGTGATTTAGTACACCTATATTAGCCTGCAATTTCGAAGAAAGCCAAAGGAGTAGAGACTAAATCTTGATGTGCAGGGATTCAGTGGAGCAATTCCTATTAACACATGTCAGATCTTATAACAGGGGTTTAAATTGTTAATACATGAATTGTATAGTTTTTATTCTTTTCTGTTTCTGTGTTCGGTTAACTTATTTTGCTTTGATAGGATGATATATTACAGCACATCTTGTATTTTTTTTTCTCACCCTTACAAATTGTACCTTATACTGCAGTTCATGTTTTTGCTGCTCTGCTCTCTGTTGTGTATTTTTGGATGGAATGAGGCTAAGGTCTTTTGGGATTATGTCTGCTTTGAAACATTTCCTAATAAAAATAATGTGGTTGGTAAATCTAGTTTTATTCCTAGTTGCTTTAGCCAGCCTGATGGAGTAATCTGCTATTTTATGGCCCAGATGACTAGCTAAGTTTGACTCTTGAAATAGTAGTGTACAATGTAATTTTCTTTGGAGATGTCATAGTGGGTCAGGTTGCAATAAAAATATCGAAGATTAAGTTTAATGGCAGTGCAGATTCAATATTATAGCAGTCACTAGATATCATCCTCTGTACTTAGAGTTCCAACACAGTTTCCAATAATGCCTTCTTTCCCAGTACTCCTTACTTTCTGAAACATTAAGCCTTTGGACTGTGTCTGGTCTTTATCCAATTGTGGGTTGGGTTTTTTGAAAATGCGAACAAAATCTCTTCTGTGTTTGAATTTAAGGGGATGGATAGGAAGAATTGACTATTTGAAAGCTAATAAAGCTTTTTTTCTGATGGTAAAAGACCTGAAGTCTGGAGTTTTGACATGTAATCTTCATTAGGTGTTGCCTGTTTAGATCAGTTAATCAATCATTGTTTAAACAGATTTGTGCAGTGATTTCTTTGAGAATTGCATTTTCAAAGTATATGAAAACAGACTATTTCCATAAGCATATCAGTTCACACTAGAGAGACTCATTCCCCAGCTAATGGAGTGCATGCTTTTCAAAGACTGGAGGTTTCAGATATTTGTAATACTTAAAAAACACAGAGCTGATTTTTTTTTCTAGCTTTGTTTTGTAGATATTACTATGGCAAAAACATTAAGACCACTTTGAAGGATATGAGAGCATCAAATGGAAGTGCCTTCCTCAATTGTCAGCTCCAGTGCCACTTTCTATAAGAAAACATATGTAATCCTCTTCAGAAACTTGTTGAACTCCAGCTTAAAAAGTTAACTTTTTTTGGTCTTTTCCAGTTAGAAAGCTACCCTGGTGCCTGGTTTGTGTAATAATTATAAAACTTCTACTAATTTCCATTCTAAGTGTATTCATGACAAGCTTATGTGCATTTGTCCTTGTGCCAGAACTGGCCAATTTGTGCCAGTATTGATCTTTAGTTCTTACTCCATTCCCAGTGTTTATTTTTCTAGTGTATAAAGAGACAGCAATCTTATTGTCAGCCTTCATTTAGCTAAACCGGAAAACTCAGCCTTCTCTAATCTTTGCTTTTAAGGCACACTTTTGATATATACACTCTTACATATGGACTAGCCTCCAGTCATCCTGTTGACCTTTTTCTATGATTGTTCTACTTTAAAGCAGTTGTGCTTGAACTTAAGTGACCAAGCTGACATAATATTGTTGCTGAGATAAAAGCAAGGCCTTCTGCAATATCAGCAGTGGTTTCTTTTCCTCTTCTGGCAAATAGTCTACATGAGAAGTCCTAGCATCACATTTTATGCTTGTATCATGTGACTGTCTTGTCATAGGTCTGCTGATCTGGTTCTTCTTTATTACTGCATTTTCCAGCTAAGGTATTCCCAGTGCACANAAAAAAAGTCTCTACAATGTCACCTCGCAATTTATCATTGAATACAAGAGTGAATAGTCTTCAAGGTCACAGTCCTGTCTGTGTGATATTCCTGCCCTCTCATGAATTGATCATGTCTCTTTCTTTTGTCTAGAAAATTGGTTATTGTAATTAATCTGGCATCATGTAGTTTTGATAAACTGATGTTACATTATATCCCTCTTTAATTTTCTTACCCTTCTTTTTTTTTTTTTTTGCTTCAAAACATTATTTTTGTTCCTTGAACTTTTCCTACTATGAAGATCACAACTACATCTTCAGGAGTAGATTTGTTATTTTTTTAATTATGAATGTTTAAAACTAACAGGAAGAAATTTAATGAAATTCAACAAGGACAAGTGTAGAGTCTTGCACCTGGGAAAAAACAACCCCAGGTATCAGTATAGGTTGGGGACTGACCTGTTGGAAGGCAACGAAGGGGAAAAGGATCTGGGGGTCCTAGTGTTGACTAGGAAGGTTGACCATGAGGCAGCAGCATGCTCTTGTGACCAGGAGGACTAGTGCCATTCTGGGGTGTATTAAAAAGGACCTGGTTAGTAGGTCGAGAGATGTTCTCCTGCCCCTCTACTCTTCCCTGATGAGGCTGCATCTGGAGTATTGTGTCCAGTTCTAGGCCCCCCAGTTCAAGAGGGAAATGGAGCTGTTCGAGAGAGTCCAGTGCAGAACCACAAAGATGATTAAGGGAATGGAAGATCTCTTATGAGGAGAGACTGAGGGAGCTGTGGCTCTTTAGCTTGGAGAAGAGGAGACTGAGAGGTGGCCTCATCAAAGTTTATAAATATGTAAAGGGTGAGTGCCAGGAGGATGGAGCCAGGCTCTGCTCAGTGATGGCCAATGACAAGACAAGGGGCAATGAGTGGAAATTGAGGCATAGGAAGTTTCATGTAAACGTGACGAGGAATTTTTTCACTGTGAGGGTGACAGAGCACTGGAACAGGTTGCTCAGGGGGATTGTGGAGTCTCTCTCTCTGGAGATACTCAAAATGTGCCTGGACACGTTCCTGTGTGATGCGGTATAGGTGATCCTGTTCTGGCAGGGGGGTTGGGCTGGATGATCTTTTGAGGTCCCTTCCAACCCCAGCATTCTGCGATTCTGTGATCATGAGGGTAGTGGAACACTGAAACAGGTTGGCCGAGGAGGTGGCTAGGGCCCCGTCCCTGGAGATACTCAAAGTGAGGTTCAACAGGGCTCTCGTCATCTTGGTCTAGTTGAGGATGCCCCTGCTGACTACAGAGGCGGTTGGACTAGATGACCTTCAGAGGGCCCTTCCAACCCAGATCACTCTAGGATCCTAGGATTCCATGATATTTACAGTATCACAGTATCACCAAGGTTGGAAGAGACCTCAAAGATCATCAAGTCCAACCCATATGTCCTTTGATCTTAAAATTATATGCCTATAATCCGAGAGATCTTGAAGGCCTTGTGATTAGCTTGAATGAAAAGTGAAGTTTGTTGGAATTGTATGCAGTACTAATTGAAGTAGTTTATCTTGCACTATAGAAACCACCCTTGTTTTTTAAAGATTGTCCTTGCTTATACTCAGTTGGCAGTAGTGGAGCTATACTGTCTTTTAACAATTAAGTTTCCATGTAGACCACTTGCTGTTGGTCTTCCATAGCAATTTTAGTAGCAGGACTGTGCAACCCTGAAAGCCAGTAAAAACTCTATAGAGAGTTAATGGAATTCATAAACCAGTGCTGAGTAGTTTTACAAATCTTGCTTTAGAGAATGATTGAAAAAAAAAGGTTTTAATATTATTTTCTTAGAAAACATCAAAGACAAAACAAACCTGCTTTTTAATTCAATAACATGCATTAAGTCATAAAAGTAAAAATTTAGGCAGGAAAAATGCCAAATAGCTGTCAACTGACATAGACTATGCCTTCAGTCTGCTGAGCGCTATGGTTCTGACCCAGCCAGTGTTTAAACAATTACCTCTTTTCAAGCACTTGGGAACTTATATTTCAATGAACCTATTCACATACAGAGAGTTAAACTGAGAAGTGACGGGGGTCACATTGCTTAGCTCCCTGGAGGATGAAAAACTAAAGACACTGGAGCAAAAAGGGGTTTGAAACTTCATAACTTTTTATTGCAGTTATACAGTTTACAACGCATCACATTCTTTTGGCTATATGATGTTAAATAAGAGAGAGAGAGAGGAACAAATCTGAAAGTGTTGGCAGTAAAACATTTCTGGAACTATGCAAGAATTAATATATACACAGATGTGCTCTTTGAGTTTTTTGATTGTTTAGAAATTGGCTTGATTTCTGTCTGAATGTGTGTGTAAACATATATCATTCTGATAACAGTAACAGCTTCTTTATTTGCTGGAATGCAGGTCAGCAAGGAATGCAGACTTTGACTGGAAGGATAGACAGTATGTTAAGGACAGCATGGTTTTGCTGTTCATCAGAATGTTGTACAATCCAAAGGACTAAGTGCTGTATCAGAAGGCTGGAGCACATGTTTAAAAATATTTATCAATCAATTTGTAAATTTTAATGGAATACTGAGACTGACAGAAATGCATTGACTTGGCAGAATGTTAAAGTGGTTAAACAAAGTATCAGAAGGTGGACAATTGGGGTATCAGTTTCCTTTTACTTTTCTAGTCACAGAGCTGTTGGAGAAAGTGCAGACGAGGGCCACAAAAATGAGGATAGGCTGAGAGAGCTGGGGTTGTTCAGCCTAGAGAAGAGAAGGCTCCATGGGGGACCATATAGCTGCCTTACAGTACCTGAAGGCATCCTACAGGAAGGCTGAAAAGAGACTTTTCATAAAGGTGTCTGGTGATGGGACAAAGGGGAATGGTTTTCAAGCTGAGGGAAAGTAAGTTTAGCCTGGATTTTAGGAAGAAGTTCTTCAGTATGAAGGTGGTGTGACTCTGGAATAGGCTGCCCAGGGAGGTTGTGGGGTGTTCTCCTCCCTGGGGGTATTCAAGGCCAGATTGGACGAGACCTTGAGCCATTGAGTCTAGCTGGGAGGCATCCCTGCCAATGGTGGGGAGGTTGGAGTAGATAATCTCTAAGGTACCTTAGCCTGGCCTAAACCATTTGATGATTTTGTTTCTGAATAGCTTACTCTGTTGATACCCTTTGGGAGTTCTTTTTTTCTTTACTTGAGCAGCATAAACCAAAATAATTAGAAGTGAACAAAGATCAGTAATTTTGTTTCACAGAAGACTCATAGATTTTTGCAATTTGATTTAATTCCAGTTTGAAACAAAAAAATAAACACTTTTAACAGAACTGCTGTTCTTATATGTCTCTGTTTAAACTCCCTCACACCAAAGCAGTGCTTTTGAAGGCAATCTCAGTTCTATCCTGGCACCATGGTATGGTTGGCTCTGCTGAAACAAGGTTCATAGGATTCTGGGATCTGTGATGTGCCCTGAGTATCCTTAAGGCTTGTTGCTAGGAATCTAGAAAGCAGATTTCTAGGTCAACCATCATGGCAAACTAAGCTGGTGAGAACTGGATAGACTGCTGCTAGCATTTTGGTAGAAAGCAATTTGTGCAAACTCTTAAGTTTTAAAGTTCAGAGAACAGCATTTTAAGGGATCTACCATTAAAAAAATACAAAAAAAAAAAACCAAAAAAAAACCCAAACAAAAAAATGGAACACATTTTATTTAAATTAATCCAGTGCGTTATGTCCACTACAGAACAATACTGTTTTCAGTGTTAAACTTTGGATCAAGGAGTTAGTGAAGATCTATGAATAGGTGTCACCATGGAATTATAGAATGGCTTAGGTTGGAAGGGATCTCAGAGATCATCCACTCCAGCCTTCTATGGGCAGGGAGTCCTCTCAACTAGACTAGAATGGTCAAGGTCTCATCCAACCTTTCCTTTAACCCCCACAGGGAGGAGGCATCCACAACTTCCCTGGGCAACCCAGTGCCAGGCTACTGCTTTATTTATATTTTGTTTGTTCAAATTTAACTGTACCATTTCAGTTCTTGCTTATTGAAGACTGATTTGCCAGAGCAACTGTCTTATCTCCAAAATTGCAAGCATAATTTTTGTTAATCAGCAGGCAGAGGTCCTTAAGTGTATACTATGGTGGGCAGCTATTTTTATACTCCCTACCTTTATCTGCAGCTTTTCATCATCTTGAAGATTAAATTGTGTTTGTAAAAGTATCTGTGGAATGGACAAGTTAGGTGATATTTCATGAGAATGTATCCCCATGGGTCAATATTTATGTATCAAATTCATACATCTTGTGACCATATGTTATGAATAACATGTTGACCGTATTCATATAAATAAACAGCATGGCATTTCTTTGCTGTGGTGATTTATAATCAATGTACATTTTTATAAGGGTTTTGGTTTTTTTTAATCCTTTCAGTTGGTGTTCTGAGGACAAGCACGTTCACAGTCTAAATAACAGACACGTTTTGCAATCCTTTAATGTCCTTTTTAAAAATGTGTCAGAAAGTTTGTGTTTTCTGATTTCACCTTGAATTTTACAACTTGTCATAAGATACAACACAAAGTATTTTTACTGAACACTGAATCTGATGTATTTGAATATTTAATTCATAAAACATGATTTTGATTTCCTATAAATACGTTAAGCTCAGCAAAGCGCAACAATACTAATTAGAAAACTGAATTTTATTGAATGTCTGGTTGGTATGTGAGGTAACTTATATTGCTACTTAGGTTTACATTTAATAAACCTTAGCTGGGAAAATTGTTTAAATTTGAAAGAAAAGATAATAAATAAAATGAGGGAATAGAATATTAATGTGAACCGTGCCTTTATTTTGTTAAAGCATTCAAAGTTAAATAGTGGTGGTCTGTTAACAATCTAGGGCTATTTGGCAAGTCTTTAAACTTACTCAATAATCAAAACATAAAAGGACAATGGAAACTTTTCACAATAAAAGAAAAAGGAGTTGAGTACAGAAACCAAACAAATTATCCTGTTTTTTCTTGCTAAGGAGGTGAACTTTATAGGAAGGGCAGCAAGCTCTGAGTTAGGGTTGCCTTTTCCTGTCTTTGTTATAAATTACATCTGTCTGTGAAGAATCCTCTCCAGTTATTTCGTGGTTCATGGCTATGGGGGAGGCATGCATGTCTATCTGGAATGGAGCAGAGGAAGACAGATTGAAGGGAGTTTTCTTTTAATTTTACTGGGGTTTTCTTCACTTAGGAAATGGCAATTCTTCACATTAACTTGCCTTGTTTATTAAATATACAGATGGATACAATTCCTAAGATCCCAGCTGTGTAAATAGAATATTAACAAAGCAACTGTTTTCTTCTATGTTTGTATTATTTGTTCTTTGTAGCTTGGTAGACTTTTGGAAGGTTTTGACACCATTTAGGTTCAGTGCAGTCATTCAAGATGTTTTTATTAGGGCTTCAATGGGAAAAACATTGGCAAAGGGATGGACTTTATCCAAAGCATAATGTTCGATTCTTTCATGAGAGTCTGAATATCCTGCAGCAGTATTATGAGGCAGCAAAAATACAGGCAGAAGCTGCCAAATGGTATTGGAAGGAGAGCCACATATGTGGGCTCATATGCTTTTCATGCCCTCCTTTCTCCATACCTAGTTGGCAACTAAAGACAACAAGCTGAGGTAACCGGTTTTGCTGCTATGAAGACAGGAGAGAAAGGGGACATGACTAAGTTCCTGTATTATTTCTTTCACCATTTGATCCTGAAGCAGGGGTCACTTAGATATTGCTAGTGACAGGGTGAAATTTTGTCCTTCTGTCCCCTTCTTCCGTGTGGGCTGATGGCCAACTTCTACTACACCCAGCCTCCTGAGCTTCACTATCTCTTGTTCTGTTTTGAGAAAGAGGTTCCTATCTGTAGCTTCCATCAGCTTAACTAACCTCATACTTTGTGATACTCCCTCAAATCCACTGTGTTTATAGATGCTAAGACTTCATTATGTATTTCCAACTATTGCACTCAGAAAAACAACATTGAATAGGTAGACTAGACTGTATCTGTTCAGGGAGGGCTTAAAAAAAAACCAGCAACTGGAGTCTTCTAGAGTGTTTTGTGATTGAGACTGTTATCAGAAGTATATTATGGTTTGGCTTCTCTTTGCACTGTTGAAAATTTGATAGTAAAGACATCCCAAGTCTCTTAACCAACTTAAAACAGTTGAGAATGAATACTTAATTATTTATACCTAATGTTTGCTTTTCCTTACTTGTAAGAGTGAGTGGAATCAGGCTGAACTTAAGATACTAAGGTCATATTTGTATGATTTTCCCCCCCCCCGCCCCCGGACGGATTTCACCCTAAAATTCTGTCTGTGTCTCAGATTACAATTGCTTATCCCAGAACCCACGTAGTTCTGCAGAGTTACATTGCTGATGCTGCTGTGTCCAGGATAAAACCCCCAAAAAAGGTGGATGTTTTCAGCTGGAATACATTAACATTGTGCCCTCCACTTTTTATGATGAATGGTCTTTCTGATCTTTTGGGTTGGTTCTGGAAATACTGTAAAAACATATTGCAGAAAATATTGTTACTACTGTCAGAGTACAAAACTGTTGTACAAGATCTGGACATACTGGAGAGATGGGCAAAGATGAACTTCATGAAGTTCAATAAGGACAAGTCCTGCATCCGGAGATGAGTAACGCCAGACACCAGTACAGACTAGGGGTCATTCTGCTGGAAAACAGCTCTATGGAGAAAGTCCTTGGAGTCCTAGTGGACAGCAAGTTATCCATGGGACAGCAATGTGCCCTTATGGCCAATAAAACCAATGGTATCATGTTGTGCATCAAGAAAAGTGTGCCCAGCAGGTCTAGAGAGGTTCTTCTCCCTCTCTACTCTGCCCTGGTGAGACTACACCTGGAATACTCTGTCCAATTTTGGGCTCCCCAATTCAAGAGAGACAAGGATCTGCTGGGTATAGTCCAGTGGCGGCTACAAGGATGATAGTGGGACTTGAACATCTCTCCTATGAAGAAAGACTGAGAGACCTGGGCCTGTTTAGTCTGGAGAAGGATGAGAGGGGATCTTATCAATGTCTATAAATATCTGAGGGGTAGGTGTCAAGATGAAGGTGCCAGGCTCATTTCAGTGGTGCCCAGTGGTAGGACAAAGAACAATGAGTATAAACTGGAACACAGAAGGTTCCACCTCAACATGAGGAGACACTTCTTTACAGTGAGTGTGATGGAGCTTTGCACCAGGCTACACAGAGAGGTTGTGTAGTCTCCTTCTCTGGAGACTTTCAAAATCTGCATGGATGTGTTCTTATGCAGTCTGGCCTAGATGATCCTGCTCTGGCAGGGGGGGGTTGGACTCAATGATCTCTGGAGGTCCCTTCCAACCCCTAACATTCTGTCATTCTGTGATTATGCATGAATTATGTGCTGATACCTGTATTACTCTGTCTTCTTAGTTAAAAGTTTTCTTGTGTTTTTTTCTATTCAAATAATAGTACACAAGGAACAATATCTTAAGCCCAGTTGCTCTGTAGTTTATTTCGACTGTGCATATCAATTTTGGCTTGTGAATGCAGTCTAGGGAAGTGGCATAGATTCTAAATGATAAAGTTGAATGTTGCATGCTTCATTTATAGCAAGGCCATCCAAATACAGTCTGAGTTGTGAAAACATCCTGTGCTTCAGAAGTCTTGAATTTTGGATTGATTGAGTCTGTGGGCAAGTTTCAGGTGTTAACAGGCAGGAATTCATATCTACATCTTTAAATTCACTGACTGTTGTGAATAGATTTGCAATATATTGCAGCCATTGACAATGTGTGTAATACTCTTGTTTAATAAGATGGAGGAGTGATAGGGATGTTTCTTAGAGCTTATTCTACTTTGAATATCTGCCTAACATTCTCTCAGAGTTTTTCTTAGCATTCATTTTGTATTCATGTCACCCATTTATCATTTTCATCTCTGTCTGTTATACATTTAGGACTCTTAATGGTTTTCTTTTGTTCTAAGGAAGATTCTTTGCCAGCTTCTTTTATTCTTTGGGAATTAGAACAAAGTTGAAAATCTACATTTGGAGAAATGTTAAATAACCTATAATGATCATGTTTCAAACAAAGTATTTAAAGGTTTTACCCTCACTTAGACTTGTTGTGAGAGACACTTTTCAATTTGTAGCATTACTGTTGTCCCTGTAGACATAGATTAAAGGAAAGTGGGAGCTAGAGGCAAGGTTGCTGACTGGTTTTGTTGTTCTTTCTAGTTTGTTTTTGTTTTGTTTTTAAAGTCCTGTCAGTGTCTCATTTTGGTGCATCACTCAGTTTCCATCCATTTTGAGAGTACCCCTTTGATTCCATTGATAGATGGATGTATACTGATATGTAACTTAGTACTGAACCATTAATTTCTGTGTAATAATCCCTTTTCATATGAGAAATCAAGAAATTCTTAAGATGGAAGGAATCAAATGTTACTCCTTTAGCCATGACAGAGATTTTATCTTTTGTCCCTGCAAATATAGCTCTCTGAATTATTGAATGTAAAAATAATATCCTTTTCTTTGCAACCTTGGCAGGGCATAACACAATAGGAGAAGTTAAAGACAGGATTTCAGTCTTATCTCTGTTTCCTAACTACTGC
Organism: Eubucco bourcierii; assembly: GCA_013396675.1. Taxonomy (NCBI): domain Eukaryota; kingdom Metazoa; phylum Chordata; class Aves; order Piciformes; family Ramphastidae; genus Eubucco; species Eubucco bourcierii. Next base: position 1,493 of record VWZE01000377.1, on the reverse strand, counting down.
TTATTTCACTTCAGTTTCTACTCTCGTTATTCATAATGGTTTTATTGCAGTATATTTAATTGTCTCTCTTTGTTCTGATCAATGCTCAGTTAAATGGGTAAATAATAAAAGAAAGAGGGTACATAATCAAATTACCAGAAGTAATTGGTCAGTCCAAGCATTACTGGAACTTTATAATGAGTGGAAAGAACAGGGCTTTGGTATCAGTGTCATAAAGGCCGAGCTTTTAAAACTGACAACTCAAACACATTGCTACATTGGCACATTTTTTTGGGTGAATTTAAATTACAAATTATTGTGTGTAATCAGAATCAGAGCAACTGAAAAAATCATACAGCGTGGATAGACTTTATTAATTTTGGATACAAATGACAGACATTAGACAAGCTTAGAAGTCTGACAGACTAGGAGAATCTTAATGTTTGACAAGTACAAGATAAAATAAGAGCTTGTCTTGTGGAATATTTTTTTCCTTTCATAGTAGTGGGAACATTACACAAACTAATAAGCAGCAAAACGTATGCATTAGAATTAAATGTAAAAGTCTGTGGTAAGAGAGCTTATTTAAGAAGCAAGAAAGTTTAAAGACTACATTAAACGGCCAACAGGACATGGTATATTAAACAGAGAACTGTGAGTTGCTCTGGGAATTGGGAATTGAACACTAGAGTTTTTCAGTGTTTGACTGCCATTTTAATAAACTTACCCCTTTGCAGACTATAATGTGATTTTTTTCTTTTGTTCCAGCTCATAGTGAACAAATGCGATCAGAAAGGCAACCTCCTGTCTTCCTTAGCATTTACCTGTTACGTATTACCAATTTTAGAAACACAATTATTGCCACCTGTCTGATGAAGCAATTAACTTCAACCTATACAGAAATACAGAGTTTGCTTTTTTTCAATTTTTGTTTTCCCTTTTGCTGGAAAATCATCTGAGGGAGAATAAATGAAGAGTAAAGAAAAAGTAGCATGACTCTTAGCAAACTAAGCCCTGTTCTGTCGAATTTAGTTGTATAAAAGGCCTTTTATTATAGATGTATGCCACTTACAGTCCAATAAGATCAGCATGGCTGGGGGAATAAAGGTAGGTTCTCATTAAGAGTACACTAAACCTTCCCAATGCTGCAAGAATAGTAGTGGTGAAGTATTGCAGCTTCATTTTTAACCTGGGATTGACTCTGTCAGCTAGTTCCCAGGTAAGAGCCAATTTACTTGGGCTGTATAAAAACTTCAGTGTGATCTTAACATTCCATTCTATTGAACTTCATCTTAAGGCAACAGTAATTTCTACGTATCAGTGACATCTTGAATTTCAAAACTAAAGAAACTGTTAAGATGGAGACTTCAGGACAAATTCATCATGGGGTGACTGATAAGAAGGCTTTAAATGTCTGTACTTTACTGCTGTCAGGTATACATTTTGAGTGTGCAGTTGGATGTACAATCCAGTTCAGGAACTCTTAGAATCATAGAATCATAGAATGGTAAGGT
>VWZE01000374.1:1347-14069 GCA_013396675.1 Eubucco bourcierii | reverse complement strand
TTCCCCCTTACTTCTTATTTTATTTTTTCCCCTTCTTCTTTTTTCCTCCCTCCTTCTTTTTCTACCTTTTTTTGGGGGGGGGGCCTCCTTCTTCTTCTCCCTTTTTATTTCTTTTATTTCCCTCTTTCTTCTTTTTCCCCCTCCTTCTTCCCCCCCCTTTTTAAATTTCTTTTCCCCTTGAGTATTTTCTGCATTTCAGCTGCATAGCCTCTTGAAGCACATCTGTGTGGTCAGTTCTAATTATAGAACACTTGTGGGACAGAACTCTGCAGAGAGCAGGAACCAGGGCTGCACATAGGCTTGGGGAAGCAGCAGTTGAGAGGAGATCCAGACTGTGCTGCAAGGATGGATGCAGGTTTTGGCAACTGGAGGTGAGGGATTCCCAGCTTCCTGCCAGGGATGGGGCAAGCTGAAGGTCATCTATGAAGGGAAGCAGGATGAACAGCAGTGGGTAATTCTGGGCTTTGGAGATGACTGCATCTCTGTCAGTGAGCCAAGGGAGAAGAGAGATTATTCTGCTTCAGCAGGGTTCACTACTGCTTCGACTTCAGAAACTGCCTGATTTGTAGAGCTGCAGTTAGCAGCCTTGCCAGGAGGGAGGCTGCTGCCTGCATGCTGTTTGCAGCCTATATGCTGCATGCTGGCTCTGTGCTGCTTGCTGCCTGTGTGCTGCACACTGGAAGGGGCCTCCAAAGCTCTTCCAGTCCAGCCCCCCTGCCAGAGCAGCATCACCCAGAGCAGATCACACAGAACACATCCAGGCAGCTCTGGGATTACCTCCAACACTAGTGCACATGCACACACAGGCAGCCTCTCACTGAAGTCTCTTCTGACAACCTTGCTAGCCACAAGGTCCTGCAGCTGCCCCCGTGTGCAAGTGTCACCATGTTGGCTACAACAGCACAGAGCATCTTGTCTCCATGTTGCAAACAATTTCTTCTTCTAATCATAGAATGCCAGGGGCTGGAAGGGACCTCCAAAGCTCAGCCAGTCCAACCCCCCTGCCACAGCAGCATCACCCAGAGCAGATCACACAGAACACATCCAGGCAGCTCTGCAATAGCTCCACAGAGGGAGACTCCACAAGCCCCCTGGGCAGCCTCTTCCAGGCTTCTGGCACCCTCACAGGGAAAACATTTTCCTCATGTTTCCATGGAACTTCCTCTGCCTCAGCTCCCACCATTGCCCCTTGTGCTGGCACTGGGCATCACCCAGCAGAGCCTGGCTGCAGCCTCCTGCCACTCACCTGCACATCTTTACAAGCTTTCATGAGGTCACCTCTCAGTCTTCTCTCCAAACAGCACAGTCCCAGCTCCCTCAGGCTCTCCCCCTAAGGTAGGTGTTCAACAATAGATGGCACCAAACAGCCGCGAGCAGAGCAATCCCCTCCGGCTGCAGAAGAAGCTGAGCTAAGGCTGCTACAGCTACCTGAAAGGAAGATCCCGTAGGTTGTGGACAGCTCAACGCAAGAGAGATGTGGAGGTGCTGGAGGCAGTGCAGAGGAGGGCAAGGAAGCTGGGGAAGGGCCTGGGGAATAAATGTGCTGAGGAGAGAGTGAGGGAGCTGGGGCTGGGTAGTGTGAAACAGAGGAGGCTGAGGGCAGAGCTCATTGCTGTCTGCAGCTACCTGCAGGGACATTGTGGAGAGGCTGCTGCTGGGCTCTGCTCACAGGGAGCTGGAGACAGAACAAGGGGGAATGGCCTCAAGCTGAGCCTGGGCAGGGTTAGATTGGACAGTGGTTTGTTTTGGTTTTTATTCGGGAATAAAGTGGTCAGGCACTGGGATGCTACAACCTCCCTTCAGGTAGTTGTAGAGAGCACTGAGGTCTACAGCTCCCTGAAGGGAGGTTGTGGCCAGCTGGGGTTGGGCTCTGCTGCCAGGCAGCCAGGGACAGAAGCAGAGGCCACAGCCTCAAGCTGTGCCAGGGGAGGTTCAGGCTGGATGTTAGGAGGAAGTTGTTGGCAGAGAGAGTGATTGGCATTGGAATGGGCTGCCCAGGGAGGTGGTGGAGTGCCCATCCCTGGGGGTGTTCCAGAGGAGGCTGCATGAGGCACTTGGTGCCAGGGGTCAGTGAATGAGAAGCTGTTAGGTGCTAGGTTGGGCTGGGTGATCTCAGAGGTCTCTTCCAGCTTGCTTGATTCTGTGGCTGTGGCTCTGTGGCTCTGTGGTTCCCATCCTGACTGGGTACAACATGATCCACCACACAGCTTTGCAGAGCATGCAGTGAGCTGCCAAGGCAGCAGCAGGGCTGGGTCTAGTGCTCTAACCTCTGTTTAACAACACCTTTGCCTTCCCCTCTCCCCTGTTCTACAGCTTTGTCATCCTCAGCACTTAATTCTGATCTTCAGGGTGTATTTAAGCCCCAGAAGATGCAGCAGGCTGCAAAGCAGTTAGTGTGTAGCCTGGCAGTAATTGCATTGCCAGGCTCGTTTTCTCTCCACAGTTATGATACCTGTATCAGAGCCCAATTGATATGGATGCTATGGGTGGCTTGGGAGCTCTCTGCCTCTCTCCTGGGGCAAGGCTTTTTGTGCTCAGATTGCACCACAGTGCTAATTAGCATTTTTAGTGTATTGAATTTTAGATTACTTAAGTGGGAGCAGTTTATTGAAATCACTTGGCCTGGATTGATGAAATAGATTAAGGAAACTGAGATCTTCCTTAGGAGGAGAGCCTGAGGGAGCTGGGGCTGAGAGCCTGGAGAGGAGGAGACTGAGAGGTGATCTCAGCAATGGTTATAAATATGTAAGGATGAGTGGCAGGAGGCTGGAGCCAGGCTCTGCTGGGTGATGCCCAGTGCCAGCACAAGGGGCAATGGTGGGAGCTGAGGCAGAGGAGCTTCCATGTGAACCTGAAGAGGACTTTTTGNGAGGGGCCCAGACCTGGACACAGCACTCAAGGTGTGTCCTGAGCAGTGCTGAGCACAGGGGCACAAGAACCTCCCTGCTCCTGCTGCCCACACTGCTCCTGAGCCAGGCCAGGATGCCATTGGCTCTGCTGCCCACCTGGGCACACTGCTGCCTCCTCTTCAGCTCCTCTCTCCCAGCACCCCCAGGTCCCTCTCTGCCTGGCTGCTCTCAGCCACTCTGTCCCCAGCCTGGAGCACTGCTTGGGGTTGTTGTGGCCAAAGTGTAGAACCCTGCACTTAGCCTTGTTCAATCTCATCCCATTGGCCTCTGCCCATGCAGCCTGCCCAGGTCCCCCTGCAGAGCCCATGAGGATGTGAGGATCAGTAAAGCATTACCCACAAGGCAAAATGTTTGCCTCTCCTGCCCACCTGGGCAGACTGCTGGCTCCTTTTCAGCTGTCCACCAGTCCCCTCACGTCCCTCTCTGCCTGGCTGCTTGTCTTAGATGCCTGAATACCCCTGGGAGTTGTAATCTGCACTGAAGTTAACTATGGAACATTTAACCACAGATCTAAGACCTACAGTTTTTATTCAACCTTAGATTCAGTTCTTAAGTATTCATTTTTCAGATTTCTCATCTCTCCTCCTTCCTATCCTGCAATATCCTGGAGTCCTGGGTGCAGCTCTGGAGCCCTCAGCACAGGAAGGAGGACATGGAAGTGTTGGAGCCAGTGCAGAGGAGGCCACCGAGATGCTGAGAGGGCTGCAGCAGCTGTGCTGTGAGGACAGGCTGAGAGAGTTGGGGCTCTGCAGCCTGGAGAAGAGAAGGCTTCCAGGAGACCTTAGAGTAGCCTTCCAGTATCTGAAGGGGGCTACAGGAAGGCTGGGGAGGGACTATTGACAAGGTCTGGCAATGACAGAACTGGCAGAGGGGAGATTTAGACTGGATGTTAGGAGAAAGTTGTTTACAGTAAGGGTGGTGAGACACTGGCACAGGTTGCCCAGGGAGGTTGTGGCTGCTCCCTCCCTGGAGGTGTTCAAGGCCAGGTTGGAGGAGGCCTTGAGTGAGCTGTGCTAGTGGGAGGTGTCCCTGCCTATGGCAGGGGGTTGGAACTGGCTGATCCTTGAGGTCCCTTCCAACCTTCCCATTCTATGATTCTATGATAATATACCACACAGAGTTGTGCTTGCACAGACACAAACCCCAACTTGGATGCTTTAGTGACTGTGGCATTGGAAAACTGCAAGGGGACATGCCAGTTGGGGGCCCCCAAATCAAAATTCTCAGGGCACTGCTTTATTTCACCCTGTTAAATCCAGCTGAAAGAAAACAGAATCTTTGTTTCTTAAGGCTTTGTTTCCTTCCACTCTTTCTTCCCTCTGCTCAACTGCAGATTGTAATCCTGTTTGTAATCACATTCTGCCGTGGGAATTATGATGTGATGCTGTTCTCGCTGACAGCAGAACTCAGTCTGACTTAGGGACACAGGCAACCACATTGTGTAATCTCTTTCCTCAGTTTACATGATAGAGACTCAGCCCAAGGTACCCAATGAGATAAAGAGGAAAGCACTCAGGTCTCAAATAAAGAAAAGAATCAGAAAGCAAAATGTTCTGGGCATGAGAAAAAAAAAACTTTCTGGGTATGAGAAAAAATAATCTCAAATTCACCTGTTTCTGTCAGGCATTTTTAAAAACCATCATCCTCCTTCACTCAGAGCTGACTCCAGGGGTTCAAGGTGCATCTTGTAGAGTAGTTATAGGCTGGACTTGGTGGTCCTGAGGGGCTTTGCCAGCCTGGGAGTTTCTGTTGTTCTGTTCAAACACCTCACGTAAGGCTCTTCAGGCTTGAGACACATGAAATGTGCTCTGGACCTGAGCAAAGCCTTTGGCACTGTCCCACACCACATCCTGGTCTCCAAGCTGGTGAGACATGGGTGTGATGGGTAGGCCACCAGATGGGTAAAGAAGTGGCTTGATGGCTGCACCCAAAGAGTGGCTGCCAAAGGGTCCATGTCCCAGTGGAGGCAGTGCCAAGCAGAGTCCCTCAGGAATCAGTCCTGGGCCCAGTCTTGTTCAACATCTGTGTGGGTGCCATGGACAGAGGCACTGAGTGCAGCCTCAGCAAGTTTGCTGCCCACACCAAGCTGTGTGGTGCAACTGGCAGCTGGAGGGCAGGGATGGCATCCAGAGGGACCTGGGCAGGCTGCAGAGCTGTGCCCAAGCCAACCTCAGGAGGTTCAACAAGACCAAGTGCAAGGTCCTGCAGCTGGGTCAAGGCAATGCCAAGCACCAATCCAGGCTGGGCAGGGACTGGCTGGAGAGCAGCCCTGAGGAGAGGGACTTGGGGGTGCTGGTGGAGGAGAAGCTCAACATGAGGCAGCAGTGTGCACTTGAGCCCAGAGAGCAAGCAGAGCCTGGGCTGCAGCAAGAGCAGTGTGGGCAGCAGGGCCAGGGAAGGGATCCTGCCCCTCTGCTGCCCACTGCTGAGACCCCACCTGGAGTGCTGCATCCAGTGCTGGAGCCCTGGGACAAGAGGGATGTGGAGGGGGCTGGAAGGTGTCCAGAGCAGGGCCATGAGGATGAGCAGAGGGCTGGAGCTGCTCTGCTGTGAGCAGAGCCTGAGGCAGTTGGGGCTGTGCAGGCTGCAGAGGAGAAGGGTCCCAGGTGATCTTTGATCCCATTCTATGCTTCTGTGCTCCACAACCTCCCTGGAGGAGCTGAGGACCAGGCTGGATGAGGCCTTGAACAACCTGTTCTAGTGGGAGGTGTCCCTGCCTATGGCACAGAGGGGTTGAAACTGGCTGAGCTTTGAGGTCCCTTCCAATCTAAACCATTCTATGATTCTATGATTCTAATTCTTGACCTCATTTCATCCCAGCTGCTGTTTCCCCCAACTGCCCTCTTGTTAAATCAATATTAGCACAGGCAGTGAAATTTGTCTTACTAATGCTGGCATCTGTTAAAAAAATGGGAAGGAAAAGAAGAAATGGAAATGTTGATAACTGTACAGATATTTTTTTTTAAATTATTTTGTAGACACAGAGGATCTTTACCAGAAAGGAAAAGGTTATAGGAGAAATAATGTACAGGGCATCAGGTACAACTCAATGATCTGCAGCTTTCCCCCTGTGGTTTGGGTACACCTGGAGGAAGGAATGCACTGGGTTCATTTTACACTATGCAGCCTAAGAGGGAGTTACACAAAGCCTCCATAGGCTGGGAAAGGACATAACAACCCTCCCTGAAAGGCTGCTTGCCCTGAGTGTCTCAGCCAGGAAGGGTTCAGAAGGGCTCCAGAGAAGGAGACTCCACAGCCTCTCTGGGCAGCCTGCTCCAGGGCTCTGGCACCCTCACTCTCAAGAAGTTTCTCCTCCTGTGCAGCTGAAACCTTCTCTGTCCCAGTTTGCATCCATTGCTCCTTGGCTTCTTGCTGTGCACCACCCACAAGAGCTTGGCCCCCTCCACTTGACCCCCAGCCCTCAGAGATTGGCACACATTGCTCAGATCCCCTCTCAGCCTTCTCCTCTTCAGACTAAGCAGCCCCAGGGCTCTCAGGCTCTCTGCACAGGGGAGATGCTCAAGTCCCCCACTCACCCTCGTGGCTCTCTGCTGGACTCTCTCCAGCAGGTCTCTGTCTCTCCTCAACTGGGCAGCCCCAAACTGGATGCAACATTCCAGGTGTGGCCTCAACAGGACAGAGCAAAGGTGGAGCAGAACCTCCCTAGCCCTGTTGGCCACACTTTTCCTGATGCCCCACAGGATGCCATTGGCTCCTTGCACACAAGGGCACATTGCTGGCCCATACAGAACTTGCTGCCCATCAGCACTCCAAGCTCTTTCAACACAGAGTTGCTCTCCATCAGGGCAACCACTAAGCTGTTCTGGTGCCTGTTACTCCTCCCCAGCTGCAGGACTCTGCACATGTCCTTGTTGAACTTGATGAGGTTTACCTTGCCCCAGCTCTCAGCTTGTCCAGATCCTATTGCATGGCAGCACAGGCTGAGAGGTGTCAGCCACCCCCAGTTTTGCATCATTAGCAGATTTGCTGAGGCTCCACTCAGTGCCCTCACCCAGTTGTTAATGAAGATACTGAACAAAAATGGAAGGCATAGGAAGGGCTGCTCAGAGAATTGCCAAAGTTACCAAAATTGTAGACTCATAGAATCATAGAATGGGAAGGTTGGAAGGGACCTCAAGGATCAGCCAGCTCCAACCCCCTGCCATAGGCAGGGACACCTCCCACTAGCACAGGGCACTCAAGGTCTCATCCAACCTGGCCTTGAACACCTCCAGGGAGGGAGCAGCCACAACCTCCCTGGGCAACCTGTGCCAGTGTCTCACCACCCTCACTGCAAACAACTTCCTCCTGACATCCACTTTCAATCTCCCCTCTGACACTTCAAACCCATTCCCCTTGTCCTGCCATTCCAAGCCCTTCTCAGTAGTCCCTCTCCAGACCTCTTGCAGCTCCCTTCAGATCCTGCAAGGCCACTCCAAGCTCTCCTGGAAGCCTTCTCCTCTCCAGGCTGCAGAGCCCCAACTCTCTCAGCCTGTCCTCACAGCAGAGCTGCTGCAGCCCTCTCAGCATCTTGGTGGCCTCCTCTGCACTGGCTCCAACACTTCCATGTCCTTCCTGTGCTGGGCGCTCCAGAACTGCACCCAGGACTGCAGCTGGGCTCTGAGGAGAGCAGAGCCAAGGGGCACAATCCCCTCCCTTGCCCTGCTGCCCACACTGCTCTTGCTGCAGCCCAGCACACAGTTGCTGTCTGGGCTGCACTCACACTGCAGCCTCAGCTTGAGCTTTTCATCACCCCAGACCCCCAGGGCCTGTTCCTCAGGGCTGCTCTCAGCCATTCCCCACCCAGCCTGGAGCTGTGCTTGGCATTGTGCCTACCCAGGTGCAGGACCTTGCCCTTGGCCATGTTGAATGTCCTGAGGTTGGCCTGGGCACAGCTCTGCAGGTTCTGAGAGACACAAAGTTCACACAGGCCAAGAAGGCTGAGTGCTAAACATGCACAGTTTTGTAAGCAAGATGGAATTTGGAGCCAGGAAAAAGGTAAGAACCAGAAGATGTGGTGACTGAAAGGAACTCCAATTGGGTCAGCTGAGCAGTCAGTGTTCATAAGACGTCAAAGACTTATTTAAATGTTATTCCTGCCCTGTGTTTCCAGTGAAAAATAACCTTGGGTGAAAGCATTTTCCCTGCTTTCAGACTGTAACAAAGTTCTCATTTAGCAGCAGAAGAGAAAATGACAAACACCAAAACTCAGCGACTGAATCTGAGCTGTTTGCATCCAGCTTGGATGAAAGAAGAACAGTAAAGAGCACCCAGGCTGAGGCTTGATGCCTTCCAGTGCAAGTGCCTGCAGGTGCTTTGGTTTCCTCTCCCAGAAATACTGACAGCTTCACGGAATCACAGCAGACAGCTGGTTGGAAGATGCCTTCAAGCTCATCCAGTCCAACCCTCAACCCTGCTTAGGGTCAATCCTAACCCATGTCCCTAAGCACCAGCTCCACAATGCTGCTCAAATACCTCCAGGGATGGGGACTCCAGCACTGCCCTGTGTGTATGAGAATCCTCTCTGGGAAGAAATATTTCCTAGCATTCAGCCTGAACCTCCCCTGGGGCAGCTTGGAACCATTTCCTCTGCTCCTGTTGCTTGTCACCAAATATCAGAGGCTGCCCCCTCCTCACTCCAACCTCCCTTCAGACTGATAACGTCTGAAGTGATTTAGAAACCACTTCAGATTTTTCTTTCTACATGGCAATAAGAAAGAACAACAAAACTCTCATCTCACCACATTCCACTGCTGACTTTAAACAAAACTGGCTGTGTTCAAATGTGAAATGAGATCCTGGCTTCATTGCTCATTACTGCATTTCTGCACCAGTGGCACAGGTGCCGCAGGATCACAGATGTTAGGGTTGAAAGGGACCTCTGGGGATCTTCAGGTCAACCCCCCCTGCCAGAGCAGGAGCAGACAATCCAGCTCAGGGCACACAGAACACATCCAGACAGGCCTGCAAAGGCTCCACAGAAGGAGACTCCACAACCTCTCTGGGCAGCCTGTGCCAGGGCTCTGGCACCCTTCCAGGTAAGAAGTTGCCCTTGTGTTGAGCTGGAACCTCCTGTGCTGCAGCTTCCATCCATTGCTCCTTGGCCTATCCCAGGCAGCAGTGAGCAGAGCCTGTCCTCTCCCTCCTGACCTCCAGCCCTCAGATATTTGATTAAATTGATTAACATTGATAAAACATTAATTAAGCATTGATTAAATCCCCTCTCAGTCTTCTCTCCTCCAGACTAAGCAGCCCCAGGTCCCTCAGCCTCTCCTCAGCAGGCAGTGCTCAGTCCCTCAGCATCCTCACAGCCCTCCCTTGGACTCTCTCCAGCAGATCACTCTCAAACTGGGGAGCCCAGAACTGGATGCAATATTCCAAGTGGGGCCTCACCAGGGCACAGCAGAGAGGGGGGAGAATGAAACTGGATCTTCTGGACACCTTGACTGAGCTGTACTAGTGGGAGGTGTCCCTGCCTATGGCAGGGGGTTGGAACTGGACGAGCTTTGAGGTCCCTTCCAACCTTCCCATTCTATGATTCTATGATAGACTTCTGAATGCAGCCCAGGATGTGTGCTGCTGTAGCCTCCTGGCAGGTCCAGAAGCTGCTGCAGTGCCAGTGCTGGCCCTTGTGGATCAACACACAAACTGCTGTGTAAGCCACACAGGTGCCTTTCACATACCTGTGTCAAATGCAGATTGGATGGATATGAACTTAGACAAAAGTTCCTCAAGCCTCTCCAGACCATGGCAGCAGAGCAGCTGAGAACAATCTGATCTGCTCCTTGTCACTGGGGAATAGCTGCAGATTTAAATTTGAGTTACCTGGGAGGGGGGGTTGTGGGTTGTGGTTTGTTGTTGAGGGACATAGAACTGCAGGAGTCCAGCACAGAGCCATGAAGATGCTGAAGGGAATGGAACAGCTCTGGTAGGAGGAGAGCCTGAGGGAGCTGGGACTGTGCTGCTGGGAGAAGAGGAGACTGAGAGGGGACCTCAGCAATGGGGATAAAGATGTGCAGGTGAGTGGCAGGAGGCTGGAGCCAGGCTCTGCTGGGTGATGCCCAGTGCCAGCACAAGGGGCAATGGTGGGAGCTGAGGCAGAGGAAGTTCCATGGAAACATGAGGAAATTGTTTTCCCTTTGATTGTGACAGAAGCCTGGAAGAGGCTGCCCAGGGGGGTTGTGGAGTCTCCCTCTGTGGAGCTATTGCAGAGCTGCCTGGATGTGTTCTGTGTGATCTGCTCTGGGTGATGCTGCTCTGGCAGGGGGTTGGACTGGAGGAGCTTTGGAGGTCACTTCCAGCCCCTGACACTCTGTGATGCTGTGATTCAAAGAATCATAGAGTCATAGAATCACAGAATCATAGAGTCATAGAATCACAGAATCAGAGTCATAGAGTCACAGAATCACAGAATCATAGAGTCAGAGACATAGAATCACAGAATCATAGAGTCATAGAATCATAGAGTCATAGAATCATAGAATCACAGAATCATAGAATCATAGAATCAACCAGGTTGGAAGTGACCTCATCCAGCCCAACCTCTCACCCAGCCCTAGCCAATCAACCAGACCATGGCACTAAGTGCCATTCTGTGATTTTTAGGCTGTGGGAGAAACAGGACAGATTCTTTCCCCTGCCCTTATCCCAAAGAAGTCATTTGATGTGTTCACACAAGAGACACAGGGTAACAGAGTCAAGTCACCTCCCCAAGTGAGAAGTGTGATCCACACTTGCTAGGAAACCTTTCAGGACCATTTGTGGAAATAGCTGTGGCTGTGTTGTTTGCATTTAGCACTCTGAACCATTCCCAGGATGAGACAAGACCCTTGTGTTTGCTCAGGCATGAGGGGAAGTGTTAATGTTGACTTGAGTCAGGATGCTGTCGCTGGAGGAGCTTAACCAAACTGAGCCTTCCCGGCTCAAGACAAGCAGCAGAATGCACCAAGTGGCTGAGGAAGAAAAAGCACAATCCCATGTTCTGTGTTTTCTGAGCAACCAACTGTGCTGTGGGGAAGCACTGGTCTGAAAATAACCCTGCTGCTGCTAGCATTTGTTCCTGCCAAATCCTCACTCCGACAGCAGAAGGTGAAAATGGAGAGAACAGAGCTGTGCATTGCAAGGGATGCACTTCACATGGATTAGAGGTGTTTGTCTTCACTGCAACAACGAGGCAGGGGCTGGCTCTGCTTCACCCAGCTCTGAAAGGCTTAGAATCATACAAGGTTTAGGTTGGGAGGGACCCCAAAGTTCAGCCACTTCCAACCCCCCTGTGCCATAGGCAGGGACACCTCCCACTAGAACAGGTTGCTCAAGGCCTCATCCAGCCTGGTCCTGAGCACCTCCAGGGAGGTTGTGGAGCACAGAATCGCAGCGTGGATCATCAGGTGGGTTTGTTGTGCTGAGCTTTACCCATTGAACAAACAGGGAAACATTTTGTTAAGGGTGCCAGAGGCCTGGCACAGGCTGCCCAGAGAGGCTGTGGAGTCTCCTTCTCTGCAGCCTTTCCGGCCCTTTCTGGATGTGTTCTGTGTGCCCTGTGCTGGATTCTCTGCTCCTGCTCTGGCAGGAGGGTTGGACTGGATGATCTTCAGAGGTCCCTTCCAACCCCTAACATCCTGTGATGCTGTGATGCTGTAAGCTTGCCAGGCAGGCTCCTGAGCTTCTCATCAGCAGAGAATCAGAATCAGAATCAGAATCAGAATCAATCAGGTTGGAAACAACCTCCAAGATCATCGAGTCCAACCTAGTACCTAACAGCTTCTCATTCACTAACCCCTGGCACCAAGTGCCTCATGCAGCCTCCTCTGAAACACCCCCAGGGATGGGCACTCCACCACCCCCCTGGGCAGCCCATTCCAATGCCAATCACTCTCTGTGTCAAGAAATTTCTCCTAACATCCAGCCTGAACCTGCCCTGGCACAGCTTGAGGCTGTGGCCTCTGCTTCTGTCCCTGGCTGCCTGGCAGCAGAGCCCAACCCCAGCTGCCCACAACCTCCCTTCAGGGAGCTGCAGAGAGCAATGAGCTCTGCCCTGAGCCTCCTCTTGAGAGGGACAAGCACTTCACAAGCAGGGCTGGTTCCATGTGTTCAGTGATGACCTTGGGACTGAGCAGCCTGTCTTCTAGCTCAGGCTGACCCCCAGGTACCAGACAACCCATTTCTGGCTACTACCTCTTCTTGGCTAGGGAATTTCACTCCAGGCTGATTTTACAGCACATTTCCATTCTGCTACTGATTTGAAATTCAGCTTCCTTCTACCAAAGTCTACTGCATCTCTGTCATTCAGACACATTTATTCTCTGCTGCAGTACAGCATCCCACTGATTATCTTCTAGTAGATGCATAATATGACAAACAGCTAAAATTAAATGTTCCAGACCACTGATCTCCACCCTTAGAGTCCCAGCAGTCACACAGAGCTCCTTTAAGTGTAATATTGATTTAACCTCCTCCTGTACACCAAATTTTCTTTGGCTTGTTTGCACCAATATTGGTTGTTTCCTGCCTGGATTTTGCTGTCTGCTCTCAGGCATGCAGAGTGAGTTCTGTGTTAACCTTTTGACAGTGACTCACTCCAACTGCCTGCTCTCCTGCACCTGCCACCCTGTCCTCAGGCTTTCTTTAACCCTGAGTGCTAGCATCCTCCTCCCACTGCATGCTGAAACCTGGGGGGATTGAGATGTTCTGTGTTTGCCTTAATTCTTAGAATCACAGAATGGTAAGGCTGGAAGGGACCTCAAGGATCAGCCAGTTCCAACCCCCTGCCATAGGCAGGGACACCTCCCACTAGCACAGGGCACTCAAGGCCTC
>VWZE01000370.1:116334-126878 GCA_013396675.1 Eubucco bourcierii | reverse complement strand
GGCAGGGGAAAGGAAAAGGAGCAAGGAAAAGGTGGAGATGTTTCCACCTCTGCATCAGTGACTCACGGCTACAGAAAAGCTTCTCTGAACTCTGGCAGCATTTCCAGTTCAGCGGCAGCTGCTCGAGAAGGGGGAGCTCACCTCGAACGGTTCCTTTTTCTTTTACATGCACATACAACTGCATCTCATTTTGTCTTTTAGCCCAGTCACGTTCCCATTACTTAAAGATACAAACAATCTCAACTGGCTTTAAAGAAACCCGAACACCACAAACCAACCCTTAACAACCTTCCCTTGGACACTGCACCCCTTTCACAGGCAAACCCTTCTCATCTCCGAGGAGCAGGTTGGATGATCTTTAACGGTCCCTTCCAATCTAAAGATGACCTCTGCGGGTCCCTTCCGACCCAAGCCAGACCTCTAAAGCTCCTTTCCAACCCAAATTCATCTACTCACGAAGCCTCAACCCCGAGCGCGCTGTAGCACTCGCGGAGCTCGGACGAGTTAGTCTCAGCAGCTCCGAACAATGCTGGGAGGGTTCGCAGAGCCCGGAGCTGGGCACCAGACCCTCCAGGGACGCTTCCCGAGGAAGCCGTTTTGGTTTCTCTCGGGATTGGTCCTTACCTTGCTCTGAGCCGCTTCTCCTTTCTCGAACATCATCTTGAGCTTGCTCAGTGGCACGTTGTACCTCTCGATCCTCCCAGAGGGCTCCGAGCTCTCACTGCCTTCAGCCTTTTCCGCCTCCCTAACCTCTCGCAGGCAGTTTTCCATTTTCCCACTCTCCGGTGAGCGGCTCCTGAGCTTCCTGCTGTCAGCGGCGGGAGCCTGCGGCCGCCCAGAGGTGCTCGCAGGAGGGACCTGGGCGTTGGGCGCTTCGCCAGCCCCCGGAGGCTGCTCGGCAGCTGGGGAAGGGGCTGAGCTGCTGCCCACTGCGAGCTCGAAGCTGCCGACCCCGTGCCTGAGCTCGGCACCGCCGCTGCGGAGGGGCTCCCTGCGAGGCTCGGCTGCCGGAGCCGGGTTCTCCCACTTTTTCTTCAGCAGGCTGAGGTTGCCCCTTCGGAGGTGCGGGGGGAGGCCTTCTGCGTTCTGCAAAGAGCAAGAGGCGGGCTGCAGGGAGCAGTCGGTCGGGCCCCGGCGCTTCCTCCCTGCGCCAAGGGAAACCAAGGCTGAACCCCGCTCCGGCGGACAGCTGCAAGCCGAAACCGCTGAGCCACATGTAGAAAGCATCCAGGAGAAGGAAGGGAGGAGGGGAGCAGAGAAAATCGGGAGCGAGGGCAGGAAGTGAGCAAACAGGATGGGCCTTATAAGGGAACGGGGAGCCGAGCTCTAACGAGTTAAACGGGACACAAAAGGCTTCAGTCCTCAAGGCAGGGAAAGGCAGTGAAGCCCACAGCGGTCCCTGCCCCTAGAAGCAGCCAAGAGGAGCAAAAGCACGCACGGGAGAGGTGGGTCCCGTGCCAGGTGTGCCCCCACCTTCCAGCTGGGTCAGGCCCCCAAAACTTTGCAGCTTAGCCTTCAGACACGGCTGCTTTGCGGTGATGCCCCCCAGCTCCCAGCAGAGTTCCAGTTACAAGGGTTCTGCCCAGGGTTTTACACCACACCAGCTGGGCATGGGCAGCAGGCAGCTTTGTCTCCACTTCAGAACTCCCAGATCGTTTGCTGGACTTTCCCTGTATTTCCCTTAGCACACTGAAAGCTCTCAGCAGGCTCTGCCTCACCACACGCAGCAGCAGCACCCCCAGACCCAAACACCTCAAAGCACCCAGCCCAGCCCACGTGTGATTAATTCCTACCTAGCATACCTGCCACCGCTGCATCTTTGCTGCCTCTCCCTGATGGAGCCCACAATGTATCAAACTCACTGCAAGTGGAGCGGGTCTGACAAGCTTTACAGGCATTAGCCAGGATTAGCAGCTATATTGGGATTTAAGTCCATCGCCCTATTACTCTTCTGGTTGTATTTTGGATACTGCTCTGCAAATTAACTTGAATCCACACAGACTTAAACAAAAGATCATTTTGTTGTGTTTAAAAGAAAACACTGAAGTTGCAAGGTAAAGACTGGAACAGAACTCAGGCTGAGGGCTGGACTGGATGGGTCCCTGCAAGCCTCTGCTCCTTGAACTGTGCGGCAAGTTTAACTCACAGATTCATGGCATGGGTTGGGTTGGAAGGGACCTTCAAGACCATCCAGTTTCAATGCCCAGAGACCCCTCTTGGCCAGACTCAGCTGCTCAAGGCCTCATCCAACCTGGCCTTGAACACTCTCAGGCAGGAGGCAGCCACAGACTCCCTGGGTAGTCTGTGCCAGACTCTCACCACTCTCCTGCTGCAGAACTTCTTCCTCAGCTCCAGTCCAACCCTGCTTTACCTCAGCTCCAAACCATCTCCTAACATCCAGTCTAAATCTCCCCTCTGCCAGTTTAAGCCCATTGCCCCTTGTCCTGTCGTTGCAGGACCTTGTAAATAATCCTTCCCCAGCCTTCCTGTAGGCCCCCTTCAGATACTGGAAGGCTACTATCAGGTCCCCTCGAAGCCTTCTCTTCTCCAGGCTGAAGAGCCCCAACTCTCTCAGCCTGTCCTCATAGGAGAGCTGCTCCAGCCCTCTGAGCATCTTTGTGGCCCTCCTCTGGACCCACTCCAACACTTCCATGTCCTTCCTGTGCTGAGGGTTCCAGAACTGCACACAGTACTCCAGGTGGGGTCTGAGGAGAGCAGAGTAAAGTGGCAGAATCCCCTCCCTTGCCCTGCTGGCCACGCTGCTCTTGATGCAGCCTAGGACTCGGTTGCTGTCTGGGCTGCATGTGCACACTGCAGACTCATGTTGAGCTTTTCATCAACCCAGACTCCAAGGTCCTTTTCCTCAGGGCTGCTCTCCAGCCATTCACCACCCAGCCTGTATTTGTGCTTGGGTCCCCCTGGAGTTTTCTTTTCTCCAGGCTGAACACCCCCAGGGCTCTCAGCCTGTCCTCACAGCTGAGATGCTCCAGCCCTTGGATCACCCTTGTGGCCTCCTCTGGACTCTTTGCTCACACCTCCATCCCAAGCAGAGCAAACAGTGACTCAGCAAGCATTGAAGAGATGAAGGCAGTGTGGTCTGACAAGATCTTATCTGTATATGCTCAAAACCTGGACTTAGATAAAAATTCCTCTAGGCATCTGCTGCCACAGAGACCTGCTGGTGTCTGAGCCAGGGTCCCCTTTGCCTAGCACATGCAGCTGCGGTTTCCAGGAGGGAAGGTGAGGCTGTAACAGAGCCAGAAGGTTTGGGTCTGCCTCCTCCAAGGGCATTCTGAACCAGGAAACCACTTGGGGAAGATTCCCCTTCAATGGATTCTAAGCTGCCCAAGACACGGGGGCAGGGGGTGTGTGGGGGGGTGGGATTTCGGCTGCTTTTAAGCAGCCTCTCTCATTTAGTTTAGAAAGGAAGAGATAGCACAGGACTGCCTGCAGCTAAGAACACAGCCTCGAGATTCCTGTCCTGTGGCTAAACCATTTTGTCTTCTGCTTAGGAGTGAATTGGTGATTCAGCACATAGCTCTGGGCAAGGAACTGGGCTTGCTTTCCTGTAACTTGCCCTGGGGAAGGGTCAGGGGAATCAGTCAAAAAGCAAACACTGTGCCCAAGCCAAGTTTTCTGTAGGACACATGGCAGCAGCTTTGATATTCCTAAAACCCAAGCGCCACAGAAGCACTGCACAAAGCTGCCCCAGACCCACTTTGGACTGCTGCTTATTGCTGGGACATAAATACTCACACTCCTTCTCTTCTCAGCAGTGGCCTCTTCAGCTGCTTTCTGATACCTTTGAGATAGAGGAAAGAGAGAGAAAAACACACCACAAACATTTTTTTAAACCAGAACACTGAATGCTCTTGAAGCCAGCTGAGACTTGTTTTCCCCACTGAGGACTCTGTGCACTGCCAAGACCCCTCAAATAAAACCAAGGGCTGGAAAAAACAGTAGCAAAAAGCAGAACAATGCAAGGACACACTTTAAGTCCTTCGGCTCATAGTAATAACACACATTCATGTTTTTTCATTACCCAAGCACTCGAATTCCCAAATCCAGACAGTTTACCTTGGAAGAGCTGGATTGTTTTCAGCACCAGCTGTCTGCTGTGTCCCCCTTGCAGGAATAACTCAACTATTTATACAGCAGCTGCTGAACTGTGACAAATTACAGCTTGGCATAGGCAGAGAAATCTCCATAAGTGCCACTTTCTTTTACTATGCTGGGTTGCAAACTGCACCCATTCAGCAGCTGCTTCTCGAGCAGCTGAACCATCCCAGCAGTGGAAACAGTAATCACAGCCCTCTGAAGATAAGCCACATCTGATCACAATCAAAGTCCTTTCAGAACCAGGGAATGGCTCAAGTTGGAAGGGACCTCAGAGCTCATCTCCTCCAACCATGCGCAGGGACCCCTCTCAGCCAGACTCAGCTGCTCAAGGCCTCATCCAGCCTGGCCTTGAACACCCCCAGGCAGGAGACAACCACAGCCTCCCTGGGCAGCCTGTGCCAGGTTCTCACCACCCTTCTGCCGCAGAACTTCTTCCTCAGCTCCAGTCTGACCCTGCTCTGCCTCAGCTCCAAACCATTCCCCCTTGGCCTGTCTCTAGACACCCTCATGAAGAGTCCCTCTGCAGCCTCCCTGCAGGATGCCTTCAGGTGACAGCAGAGCCCCCAAACAGGGCTGTGAGCCTGCAAGGAGCTGGTGCTGTGTGCTGGGACCTGGCTGATTAAGAACTGGCAGTTTTGGATTACTTCCAGTAAGCCCTTTCCAGAGGATTATCAACATCTAGTGAGATGAGCAGGGGCTGCAATCAAGCTCCAATGAGTGGATAAATTACCTGAACAATAGCAGGGGGGCAGCAACTTCCCCCAGGCCAGGGCACTTCCAGAGGCACTCAGACCCTGTCTGGACTGCACTTCTCCATCCTTTTGAGACTCAAGAAGGACTCCTCCCCCCTTCCCCGACAAGATTTAACTACTCAAAATGTTCACTACACTATGACAGCAAATCCCATTGGGAAGCCAAGAGGTAGTCTAGGTAATTCCTGAAGGAAATTAAAGCCTTTCCAGAGCTCACAGCTACAGCAGCACCAGCACCACTCAGCTTTCACAGATCCATGGAATGGTTTGGGTTGGAAGGGACTTTACAGATCCTCCAGCTCCAACCCCCTGCCATGGGCAGGAACAGCTCCACCAGCCCAGGCTGCTCAAGGCCTCATCCAGCCTGGCCTTGGACACCTCCAGGGAAGGGGCAGCCACAGCATCCCTGAACAACAATCAGCACCTGGAAAACCTTTTGCCCAGCACCTGCTGAAGCAGAAACATCACTGCCCACAGACCTCTATCATCTCTGAGAGGCAGCAGGTGCCAACCTACACCCAGCTGGCATTCAGAGCCTCACAGCACTTACTTGGAGAACCTCTCCAAAAGAGCTGATGACTTGTTCTTGTTGACAAGAGAGAGCTCTTTGGCAGTGATTTTCAAAGACTGTGAAGTCCATTGTCTCCTGTTAAACGGGGAAGGCTCCATCCTGGCCCCAGACACCTCCCTGGGAAGAAAGCACAGCCTCAGTCAGAAGGAGCAAGGCAGCACAAAAGCAGCTTCACGAGGGGCTCCCAGACTGTGTCAGGTTGCAAGGGACCCTCAAAGGGCATCTTGGTGTCAGCAGGGACACCTCCAACCAGGTCAGGCTGCTTTTGACCCGATAGAAAAATCACCACGGCAGCAGTGCCATCAACCCGGGATGGTTCAGCTCTCCTCCACCAACAGTTTAAAGCACCCAGACGACCTTGATGGCTTCCTCCACAAGGGGGACTGAGATGGTGCCCTTGGAGAGAACACTGCCCACGGCGACTGGGTGAGACATAAGCTCAGTAGCAAGGGCAGGAGGAAGCAGCAAAGTGTGGCGGCAGAGGATGCCAAGGTGAAGCTCTGCACTTCCTACACACGGGCAGGGGATCTGGGAGGCTCCAGTGCCCTCTCTCCTTCTGGTGTCTGACCCAACTGGAGTCAGGAAATCTCAGATGATGACAATCCCACGCAAAGTTTCCATTTGCTCCTGAGCTCTGCAGCAGCTTTCTGTGAGCTGCAACCAGGCTGGTGCTGGGGGCAGCAGCTGCAAATGTCAGGATGCTTGAGGGTGAAAGGAGCCTTGCATGGACATCTGGGCCAGCACCCAGCACCATGGGTCAATGATTCTGTGAGTCTGTCTCCAGCTTTCTGAGCATTCCCTCCAAGCACTGAGCCCACAAGAAGGTCTCCCTTGGAGCCTTCTCTTCCACAGGCTGAAAAACCCCAACTCTCTCACTCTGGCCTCACAGCAGAGGCCTGCCAGCCGAGCGGGCATGCTGTGGCCTCCTCACTGCCAACAAGTTCACATGCTCCTTGTAGCTCCTGTTCTACAGCTACCAGCTGCCTGCTGGTGGCAGCTGCTCCCTCCTGCTCTGAGATCCTCTGCCACTTCTCACCACAAGTCTGTAGCAGGTTACTGTATTTTTTTTTACATACTTATTTTTCTTTTCTGAAGGAGGAAAGGAGGGGAGGTTATTTTAAAGAGCTCTCTGATAAGACACAAATAAAGCTGCCAGGGCAACGCCTTTCCTTTTTTCCTCTTTTCCTTTACCCCGGCCTGGTGTCACACAATGCCTGCAGCAAGTGCACTGACTGCTCCTGCAGAGCCAGCTCCAGCTTCCCTGACCCCTTCCTCAGATTTTCCATGACCATCAGGTCACAGATCCTGGGAGACCAAGTACAGGACTGTTTGACCAGGAGTCACTCTGCAAATGGAAACACCTTGAGACAACTTGACACAAAACAACTGATAGATTGTGGCCAGCAGGGCAAGGGAGGTTCTCCTCTCCCTCCCTCTGCCCCACTGAGGCCACAGATGGAGGCCTGGGGCCAATTCTGAGCTCCCCAGTTCCAGAAGGACAGGAAAATGCTGCAGAGGGTCCAGTGGAGGCTGGGAAGATGCCAAGGGGCCTGGAGCAGCTGTGTGAGGAGATAAGGGTGAGAGCCTGGAGCAGAGCATCCCCAGAGGGGATCTGATCAGTGCTCAGCAAGAGCTAAAGGGAGGGGGGCAAGAGGCTGAGGCCAGACTCTGCTCAGTGGTGCCCAGGGACAGGACAAGGGGCAGTGGGCACTAACTGGCACCAAGGAGGTTCCAGCTGAGCAGGAGGAGAAACTTGTTGGATGTGAAGGTGCTGGAGGCCTGGAGCAGGCTGCCCAGAGAGGTTGTGGAATCTCCTTCTCTGCAGAGATTCCAGCCACCTCTGGCCATTGTGCCCCTGGGCAGGCTGCTGTGGGTGCCCTGCTAGAGCAGGGGGGCTGCACTGGGTAAGCTCCAGAGGCCCCCTCTAGCCCCACCACACTCAGCTCTGGGATAAGTCATTCAGATGTGAGGAAGGTTTCATTTCTCCCAGGCATGGAACACAACTGCTGGAGAAGGACAGAGCCTGGGGTCTGCAGCGCCTCAGCCCAGAGCTCGGTGTAAGCAGGCAGAGCCCCCCATGGCACTGTGACCCTCACCAAATTCTGGCGCTGGGGCTGGAGCCAGAGAGCATCTGCAGTGCTGCTCCCTGCTGCTGCATAGCCACACACGGGCAGCAAGTAAGCGCCTGCCTGTCCGGGCATGCAGACGGAACTCGGTCCTGCCCCTGAACTCAGCTGCTGCAGCGGACAGCAGGACTGCTGCAGCGGACAGCAGGACTGCTGCAGCGGACAGCAGGACTGCTGCAGCGGACAGCAGGACTGCTGCAGCGGACAGCAGGACTGCTGCAGCGGACAGCAGGACTGCTGCAGCGGACAGCAGGACTGCTGCAGCGGACAGCAGGACTGCTGCAGCGGACAGCAGGACTGCTGCAGCGGACAGCAGGACTGCTGCAGCGGACAGCAGGACTGCTGCAGCGGACAGCAGGACTGCTGCAGCGGACAGCAGGACTGCTGCAGCGGACAGCAGGACTGCTGCAGCGGACAGCAGGACTGCTGCAGCGGACAGCAGGACTGCTGCAGCGGACAGCAGGACTGCTGCAGCGGACAGCAGGACTGCTGCAGCGGACAGCAGGACTGCTGCAGCGGACAGCAGGACTGCTGCAGCGGACAGCAGGACTGCTGCAGCGGACAGCAGGACTGCTGCAGCGGACAGCAGGACTGCTGCAGCGGACAGCAGGACTGCTGCAGCGGACAGCAGGACTGCTGCAGCGGACAGCAGGACTGCTGGAGCGGACAGCAGGACGGCTGCAGCGGACAGCAGGACTGCTGCAGCGGACAGCAGGACTGCTGCAGCGGACAGCAGGACTGCTGCAGCGGACAGCAGGACTGCTGCAGCGGACAGCAGGACTGCTGCAGGGGTGGTGCAAGGGGCACAGGGCAAGTCATGGAGCCAGGTGAGAGGAGCTTGTCTGGTTCTGCTCCAGCGTTCATTGATCTGTGGGTACATGGAATGGTTTGGGTTGGAAAGGACCTTGAAGATCATCCAGTTCCAACCCCCCTGCCATGGGCAGGGACTCCTTGCACCAGACCTGGTAGCTCAAGGCCTTGGACACCAGACTGGACTGAAGGATGCTTGCTCTCAGTTTGGAAACCCCTCCAGGGATGGGGACTCCACAACTGCCCTACACAGCCTGGGCCGGGCCTGGACAGCCCTCAAAAAGAAAAAAATTTTTCCTCATGTCCAAACTTAACCTCTTCTGGTACCGTTTCCTCCCGTCCTGTCATTTGTTCCTTGGGAGAAGAGACCAACCCCCACCCAGCTCCAGCCTCCTTTCAGTTTCCCTGGCTCCAAAGAGCTGCCAGCCTTTGCCACCTGCCCAAAGGATCATCCCAGAGAGAAGGGATCTCATTAGAGCACAAGGAGAGCTCCATTTGCTCCCTGCTTAACAGGCAGGTTGCACATGCAAGTTAAGTCCACACTTCTGTGGCTGCAGGATGCAGTGCCCAGGAGCCAGCAGTTAGCATCAAAAGTCAATACAGCCCCCGAATGCACAGCTCCGAGGATGCTGAAGGGCTGCAGCAGGAAAGGTTTTGGCTGGACACAAGGAACAATTTCTTCACTGAAAGGGTTGTCAAGGCCTGGCCCAGGCTGTGATTCCATGATTCCCTGTGCAGAGCTTACAGACAGAACCTGCTGCTGAAAAGCACAAATCCACGCTAAGCAAGAGCTCTGAACCTGCACAGAGCATTGCTGTTTCACTTTTGGTTTATGATTAACCTCAAGCCAAAAGCAGCTCACCTGAAGCTCAGCTCTGCAGTTTAAATTGCCTGGGACAAAACAGAGTCAGCAGGGAACAGGCATTCAGAAGAAGCCTCTCCCTTGGTGGGGAGAACAGGTCACCATTGACAGCACCTCAGGTGGAAGGGTAGCTTCAGTAAGACACTGAGAAAACAAAATCTGGTTTAATTGTTCAGAAGATAAACCTGGGTCTGATGTTGACCACGCCACTGCAGCTTGCACTGACCTCTCTTCCTGGAAGAATTTCCTCCTGCTGTGGTTTTTTTTTTGGGTTTTTTTGGTTTTTTTGTTCTTTCCCAACCATTTTCTCCACAAGTCCATTAAGACACTCAGGCCTGGCTTGGCCAAAACATCTTTCTAAAAGCAGGAGCTGCTGCTAGGACCCTTCAAACGAAAGGTTCAGCAGCATATTTGCAATCTCAGACACAAACTAGAGCACTGAAGTGTCCTGCAACTTGTGCTCCCACACTTTTTAACACCATTCCTCGTTCTCACCATGCTCCCCTGCACTTACAGCTCCACTGACTTCAAGCAGCTCTGTGCTTTTCCTGCTGCTGCTGAATAGTTTAATCGAAGTCACTGCAGAAAAGCTCTTAAAACCGAAGTTCTGTGAGACCACAGCACAGCCAGGTCGGGCTGCAGACAGAAGGGGGGGCCACAGGAGCTGGAAGAGGGGACAGGGGACCTGGAGTTGTGCAAGAGTTCAGGAGGGGAAGGGCTGCGATCGAGCAGCTTCAGCGGAGAGCTGGGCAGGAGGAAACCTCCGCATCAGGACTGGAAAAGCCTTTCCGGTGACACCTGCCCGCAGCTGAACCGGCTGCCTCACGACAGGTGTTTGAAGCGTCTGCGGGGCCATCTGCTGAAGCATCTCATCAGCTAAGAGCGGAGCGCCGCGGGCAGGGGCACGAACGGCCGGCGGCGAGAGGCGGGGAGCCCAGCACGCAGCCCCCGAGGCGGCTACGGCTGCCAGGACGCCCTCCCGAGCTGGCCCTAAGAGGCACCGCTCCGCGCTCCCCGCTGCCGCAAGACAGAGCCGCTCCTACCTCCCACACTGTTGTCACTGCCTCGCTCGCCCGAGTCAGCCCCGCAGAGGCGGTACTCCCTGCGTCCCGGTGCGGGCTGCACCGCCTGCCCGACCCGGGCGAGCCGACGGAGCCCCGGTGCCCTCCGCTGGTGCTGCCGGTGCGGTCCGGCATCGGAGGAAAAGCCGACTGGAGCCTGCCCGTGGGAAGGGCAACGGTTTGCAGGCACCTGCACAGCCCCACCGCCGGCCGCGGGTCGGGCTCCGGGAGGACCCCCCTGCG
>VWZE01000370.1:101035-116313 GCA_013396675.1 Eubucco bourcierii | reverse complement strand
CGGCGCTGGCAGCAGCACGGCCCCTGCCTGCCTGTTGCCCCCCGCCCCCCCCGGGTCCCCACGCACCTGCGGCGCCTGCTCACGCGCACCTGCCGGGACTAAGGCGGCGACTGTGGCCCCGCGCGCCTGAGACGCCCACGAGCAGCCAGCGCCCCGCCCCCGGGCCCGCCCCCAGCCGGGGGCTTCCCTCGTGCATGCGTACTGTGCCCCCACCCGCGGCTCCGCGGAGTGGGGTCGCTGCTCCGTGGCAGCTCTGCTGTGGAGCGGCTGGAGACAGGCTTCCGGCTCCACCGGTTCTTTCTTTCGGTCTGCTCCGTGCAGGGGCGTCCTGACGGTGTGCGCGGGCCCGATCGCGCCAGGGCTGGGCTGGGGACCCACAGGCACCTTCCCGGCCTGACGAGGTGCTGGGGGAAGGCAGAGGGGTCGAGGAGCCGTGGTCATGGTGGATGGAAGGGTTAAGGAGCCACACCTTGGCATCTATTCCACAACCAAGCCTGCTCTCCCTGAGTGGCTTCCAGGTGCTGGGCAGTGAAGAGGGGCTGTGCGAGGGGTGGCTGTGCCAGGTGCTGGGGTGTGTGAGGGGCTGTGTGCCTGTGCCAGGTGCGGGGCAGTGAGGAAGGGCTGTGTGAGGGGCGTGCGCCTGTGCCAGGGGCGGGGCAGTATGAAGGGTGCCTGTGCCAGGTGCTGGGGTCCCCCAGAGCATTGTTTTGTCGGCAGTTACAGCTGCCAGGTACCTGCACTCCCGAACCTGCAGTCTGTATCCTCAGCAAGCCTTGAGTGTTCCTGCTCCAGCCCACACAGCAGCTCCTCAGGTGTTTACCTGCACAGGGTACTTCCAGGAATAGCTGCAGGTGTGCATTCCATTCCATTCCATGCTATCCCTCACGATGTGTAAAGCACCCAATTACTGAGCTAAAAAACAGTTGCATGGGATCAGTGCTTCAGCTCAGCTCCCTACTGCTGCCAGGCGTTTAAGTGGGCTCTGCTGTACCCACAGCGCACAGCATTGACTCCTGGACTCGATCTCAGAGGCCTTTTCCAACCCGAACCACAGAATCACACAGCAGCTCTGTGAGAGCAAGCTCAGTGCTGTGGCCTCTCTTCAGGCTCCTTCCTAAGAGCAGCCAAGATCCTACTGCTGGTGGCTGCAGAGCTCCAGCAACGCCGATGTCTGCTGCAGCTGACAGCTCCGAGCTCAGCCCCGATTTCGAAGCTGCTTTCTGGAGGTGGGCGAGAGCCTGCGGTGAGTTGCAGTGTGAAGGGTGAGAAGGCACCGAGCTGTGACCAACTCTGTTCCGGGAAGACACCCTCAGGGCGATCGCCAACAGGTTTATGAGACTGGCTCCTGCCAGGGCTGGCATCCTCCCTCCTGGTATGCTCAGAGCAGGAGAAAACAGCTCCAGCAGTGGGTTTATGCCAGACAAAAGAATCCTGAGAAACATTTTCTGTCTTCATCCCTCTCTCTTGGAGATCTCGTCCAAGTGTCTCACGTCTGGAGCAGCACCACTTCGGAGGGGCTCTGGGCTGCTGCTGCTTGCTCAGCTTCCCGCAGAAGGGGCCCAGCGCCGGCAGGTAGGGTGAGGGAACCAACCCGGGCACGGAGAGTGCTCAGACACCCACATGGAGCTTTTCGGGTTCGAGATCTCCACCCGAGCGGTGAACTCTGTGTGACCCCTCCCAGCAGTGCCACTGCTTTGTTTAATCAGTGATTGAAGTGGAATTTTACTTCCATTCCCAAACGCTCTCGGTCCTCACATTCTCTCTGTGTTCTGATATGCCACAACAGGCACCGAAGAACCAGGGCCTGGCTGCTGGGGGGAGGCATCTCACAGCCCAGGGAGAGGCTGAGACCTGGGGCTCTGGAGGAGAGCAGCCCCAGAGAAGATCTGAGCAGTGCTCAGCAAGAGATAAAGGGCGAGGGGCAAGAGGCTGGGGCCACTCTGCTCAGTGGTGCCTAGGGACAGGACAAGTGGCAGTGGGCACAAACTGGCACCCAGATGAAGCTTTGATATGAAGGTGCTGGAGGCCTGGAGCAGGCTGGCCAGAGAGGCTGTGGAGTCTCCTGCTCTGGAGACTTTCGAGACCCACCTGGATGTGTTCCTGTGTGCCCTGCCCTGGCAGGGGGCTACACTGGGTGATCTCCAGAGGTGCCCCCAACACCCTCACCATTCTGTGATCCTGTGAATCCTTTTCCATCTCCTCCCAGCCCCTTTGGATATCCCAAGGAATTCTGGGTCACGTCCACTTCCACACCTCATGTTTACCTCTTCCCAGTGTCATCTACAGCTCAGGTTTCAGCCCAGATACTTTAGTTACAGCTCTCAGACTGGAGGCTTCTCAAGCCAAAGCTGCTGTGCATGATGAATGAATCCCAGGCTCCCTCCAGGACAACACCACCATGTCCTCGTGGTGCCAGTAGCCACAGGGCAGCCTGATCCCTGTCCCAGCTATAGATTCACAGAATCATGGAATGGTTTGGGTTGGAAGGGACCTCAGAGATCATCCAGCTCCAAGCCCCTGCCATGGGCAGGGACACCTCCACCATCCCAGGCTGCTCAAGGCCTCACCCAACCTGTCCTTGAACACCTCCAGGGAAGGGGTATCCACAGCCTCCCTGGGCAGCCTGTGCCAGTGTCTCCCCTCACTCACTCTAAAGAATTCCTTCCTAATCTCCACACCAAATCTCCTCTCTCCCAGCTTCAGTCCATTCCCTTCATTCAGTCTGCTGCAAGCCTCATTTTATCTGCAAGTAACCTGACCCAGGTGGTGCCTTCTGTGAGCTCTTTCATCCCCAGAGTGCCAGAACTGCTTCATCAGCTACAGAACTCATCCTCACTCAGCCCACGGTGGGGGCAAAGAGTGGAGCACCTGCTGGTGAGCACAGGTCTGGATCTCTTCCCTTTTATATGTGTTTCAGGGTATTGAAAAGGCTGCCACAGAGGGGCTGTATGGATTCTCTGCAGGATGCTGAATAGCTTTTGGAGAGCCCTTTCCTGGCAGCTCCTGCCTCTTCTTGCCACCAGCAACTCTTGCAGTCTGCTACCTGGGGCTTTCCATCCACAAGGCTGCACTGCCAGCCCTCTAACAAGTATTTCGTAGCCACTAATTTAGTGATTTGCTTTTAAATCTTCCTAATTAGTACTCACTAGGTGAGTTGTGCAGTATGAAGTTCAGGAAGCACCATCCCCACTTTACAATGGGTAGGAATCTGAAATAGCTCTTGAGCAACCAGCACCAGAGCTGGGATCAAAGCCTGGGGTCCCAGCCCTGCCTCGTAGGCTTTGCCCCCAGACAGGACTGAAATGTCCTTGGGAAGGGCATGAGGGATGGGGAGAGAGGAGAGCAGAAAGGCAGAGCCTCTGCAGTGCTCTTTGGAGATCACTGAGCACACACGGTTGCTGGTCTTGGTCTGTCCTCCTGGGCTGTGTCCTGCAAGGCACAGGGCTGAAAGGTGCCCTGATCCACACCTTTGGTTTATCCATCTCCTTCCTCGTCTGACTCCACCAGGCCCTTTGGACCTAACTGCCTTTGGCAGTCCCAATGACAGAGTTGACACCAGCACAGCTCCTGGCAAAGCAAAAGGTCTCCTGGCAGAAGCTGATGTGTCTCAGCTGCCTCATGATGCATAGGAGATTTCTGCTGGAGTTAAACATTAACAGTCCCCAGAGCTACTCCTGTCCAAGGTCCAAGAGGGAAGTCAGGCTGAGTCAGCCTGGCAGCAGCACTTCCTGCTCCAGCTCTCTGCTGCTGTATTCACTCCTCTGCTCTGCCAGGAACTCCTAGTCCTGGACACAACAAGCAGAAGGCAGAAGGAACCTTTGGCTCTGCACCTCACCACTGCAGGTCAGACCGCTCTGTACCCAGGGTGCTCCTGGCTGGCCTAGAAGTGATCATGCTGCAGCAAAGAGGACAACTCGTGGGTGGCTGAAGCCTCACCTGAGCTAAGGCTGGACAGGAAGGTCTGCACACAGACTGGTGAAACACAGCCACAGGCCTCCCTGGAGGTGTTCAAGGCCAGGCTGGATAATGCCTTGAACAGCCTGGGCTGGGGGCTGGCACTGGGTGGTCTTTAAGGTCCCTTCTAATCCAACCCAACCCATTCCATGAATCCATGAGATAGGTAAAGCTGTGGCAGATCCAGGAGGGCAGGCAGGGCAGAAGAGCTGCTGTCAGTGCTGTTCCTGTCTGGGCTTCTTCACTGTCAAGTCTCTAGGCGTAACCACGTCAAGCACAGGAAGTAGATCTCTGGGCGCCGGCTGCCTGCGGAACTGCAGCTCTGCTCTGGGATCCACTCAGGATCACACCCAGCAGCTGCTGCTCACCAGCCCCAAGCTGCCTCAGGCTCCTCTCCCACGCTGCTGGGACTCAGCTTTGCCTAGAAAGCAAAATCCTTGTGCAAACGCCACTGCAGCATCTCTGCCAAGCTCAGGCCTGGACACACAGCCAAGAGTCTGCCTGGCTTGGGCTGAATCTTCCCTGTGCTTCCAGGCAGCCTGAGATGTGAGGGAGCATCTGAGGGGTCCAGGGGTCCTCACAGGGGAGGCTGTGAAGGAGCTTCCAGCCAAGAAGGAGAAAAATCTGTGGTGTGAGGGTTCAGAGCTCTGGAGCAGGCTGCCCAGGAAGGTCATGGAGTCTCCTCTGGAGAGATTCCAGCCCTGCTGGACATTTTGATTCAGTGCTGTGGGTGCCCTGCTGGAGCAGGGGGTTGGATGGTCTCTAGAAATCCCTTCTGTTCCCCCATCCCCTGTGCTGGATTCTGGAATTCTGTTGCTCAAGTGTGTGGGTTCTCAGCCCAGTGAATTAAGGGCAAACCAGGTCTGAGCTGGGCTCTGAGCCCCTGTGAGACTTGCTGACAGAAATGTGAGCCTTGAAAAAAGTTGAAAAGAGCTCTAGGGAGAGAGAGGAGCAGGAAAATGTCATCTGAGAGCTGCCAACTTCTCCTGAGATGTCTGCTGCAAGCTCTGGCTCTTCTGTGACCTCTTTCTTCCTGCAGGATGATGGCAGGCCGAAGTCAGCTGCTCTGCCACAGTATTTCTCCAGAGAGATGAAAGGAAAGTGGTTTGGTGTCCAAATGAATGCCGTGGCTTTCAAGAATTCAAACCAGATGTTTCCAACAGGCCTGCTGAGAGCAGCCTCTTCTGACAATCTCAGCAAGACACCAAGAAGGCCCAGACCCAGCAGAGCTCCATGGTGGGAACACTCTGGAAGCACAAAGGCTTCACCGCAGCTCTGGAGCCAACCTGGCTGCTTGGGGGGGGGTGGCACAGGAGAGCTGAGGTGGCAATGGAGCTGACAGCTCAGTACTGATTCAGTGTTTAGAGATATTTCTCACCACTGGGAGGCTGGTATAAAGCCTAGGTTCAGCAGCTTTGGACAAAACACCAGGGTCAAAAGGTGGCCAAGCTCCAGTGTCAGCCTCACAGCAAAGTTCCTCCTCAGGCTCAGATAGAACCTCCTGGGTTCATTTGTGCTCCTTGTCCTGTACCTGGGCACCACTGAGCAGAGTCTAGCCCCATCCTCCTGCCCCCCAAACTTTAGCTCTTGCCAATTGCTGCTCAGATCCCCTCCGGGGCTGCTCTTCTGCAGGCTCTCAGCCTTTGCTCCTCACATTGCTGCTCCAGACCTCTCAGCATCCCCAGAGCCTCCACTGGACTCTCTTCAGCAGTTCCCTGACCCTGGAACTGGGGAGCCCAGAGCAGGCCCCAGTCCCGCAGCTGTGGCCACGCTGGGGCAGGGCAGAGAGGCAGACCCTGCCGTGCCTTGCTGGCCACCCTCTGCTGAATGCCCCCTGGACACCACGGGAGCCTTCTCGGCCACCAGGGCAGGTTGCTGGCTCACCGACACCTAGTTGTGCCCAGCACTGCCAGCTGGGCAGTGGAGTCTCTGGAGCTGCTTCCCTGCGGCCTCCCCTCCCTGTCCTGCTGTGTGAGATTCTTCCTCCCTCGGGCAGGCTGCCCGGGCCCTGGCCGAGCCGCACTGAGAGCCCAGCGGCTCCGCCGGGCCTCTGCTGCCCTCCAGCGGCTCTGGAGGACGGCGAGCCATAGAGAGCGGCTCTGGAGGACTGAGTGGCCCAGGAAGACCTCCGTCTGTGACACGTGATTTCCGGGGATCGGAAAAGCACTTACGGGAAGCACGGAGTGACATCGCGATGGTTTCTCGGCGCGTTGCAGGCTGCTCTCGGTGCTGCGGGGTCTGTCGCTCCAGGCCTGACGTTCCAACTGTCGGTACCGAGCGGCCCGCGGCAGCCCTGGCGGTCGCAAGGTTGCTCCCGATTCTGTTCTGCTGCCGCAGTTCTGCAGCGGTGTTAGGGCCTGCGCGGGGCTCTGCGCGTCTCCAAGGCCACCAGCATCCTGTCCTGGATCAGCAACGCTGCGGCCAGCAGAAGCAGGGAAGGGGTCGTGCCCCTGTACCGGGCACTGGTGATGCCACGCTTCGAGCTCCTCATTCCAAGGACATTGAGGAACAGGTCCAGAAAAGGGCAACGAAGCTGAAGAAGGGTCTGGAGAACAGGGCTGGGGAGGAGCAGCTGAGGAAGCTGGGGGGGTTGGCCCGGAGGAAAGGAGGCTGCGGGGAGACCTCCTGGCTCCCTGCACCTCACTGAACTCGAGCCAGGTGGAGCTTGGTCTCTTCCAAGGAACATGAGAGGGAATAGCCTCAGGTTGTCCCAGAAGAGGTTTAGGTTGGACACGAGGAACAATTTTTGCTCCTTGAGGGTTGTCAGCGTTTGGCAGGCTGCCCAGGGCCAGGAGGGGTTTCAGAACCGTGGATCCCCCACGAGAAAAGGAAGAAGAGGGTATGGGTGTGCGCGCCTGTCTGCCACAGGATAANGCACACTATGTACAAAGTGACGGGCAGCACAGCACCAGGCACCGCCAGCTCCTGGAGCGGGGGGGTGGGGGCGGGCAAGGCTTGCCAAGCGTGGAGCGGCTGCAGTCCTGCCGGAGACTGGGTAGGGGGCAGTGGCAGTGCAGGGATCGGCCTGGACTCTTTGGTTTCCACATTGAGACTGCGCAAGGCACTGGGGGCTGGGGAAAGGTTCCAGGCATTGGGATGGAAGCGGTCGGCAGAACCAGCCCCCACGCAGGAACTGACTTGTGGCACCAGCTCAGGCGTGCCAGCTGCATCGGAGACCCAGCTAGGTCCCTTCCTTCAAAGCCTGACACAGACTGGGGAAGAGGAGGCTCCGGGGGTGCTTCTCTCCACACAGGCATAACTCCATGTGTGAGAAGGCATCTATACCTCTGCCCAGATGTGGTTTGGACCTCCCCATGCCAACTGCAGCCATGCCCACCTGATGATTGGTACCTCTTGGTTAGGAGAGAGAGTTGAGGAAATTGCTCTCCCCTGCCAGAGTGCTCAGCATGGAGCTCATGTCGCCCACAGCCATGTTGGCACCACCAGACGCAGGAAGCAGTAAGCCAGCAGCAGGGCTGGGGGGTCCGGGCAGGAGTGCAGGGGGCTCTGGGTCCTCCACAATGGCAGCAAAGTCAAGGTGTGTGTTCTCCAGGTCCAACGAGTCCAGGCTGTTGGCCACCTGATCCCCTGCCTCCACATAGTAACAGGAGCTGCCTTTGAGTCCTTCCATCCCCCCACCAAAATGCCCAGGGCCCCCACAGCTTGCTGATGCTTGGCCCAGCAGCTTATGCCCACCTTTGCCCGCCTGCAGATGCGTACCTTGGCCTGGGTAATACTGCAGGGAGTTACTGGGCCCCTCAGGCATGGGGTAGGTAGGGGGCAGGCGAAGTGCCCGCCTGGCACTGGTTTCTGCTCCCTCATAGGAATGAGCTGGCTGAGCCAGGCTACCTGCATAGTTCAGGCTGTTCTGGTGCCCAGGCGGTTTAGGGCCACCAGGTGGATGTGGCACCATCTCGGGGTTGAAGCATGGGGCACTCAGGAGGTGGTGAGGTTCTGCCAGCCCCGGCAGGTGGTCTGGTTTAGTTTGGTAAGCAGAGTACTTGGAGCTAGGGTACGGTGGTGCTTGCATGGCTTGGCACTGCCCAGGTTCACTGCCCAGCCCCATGCCAGCCTCCCCTCCCTTGGAGGCTGCTTGGTCTCCCCACATCAGAGCCTGCTGGGCCTGTACATAGCTGCGGACCATCACCTCCTTGGTCTGCGAGGTGGGCGTCTGCGCTCTTCCACCACCTGGGCTCACCATGCCCACGTAGCTGCCAGCGGCCTGCTCCTCAGGCTGGTAACCACCAGGCCCCATGGTCACGGCTTGGCCAAATGAGGCAGGAGGCTGCAAATGCCCAGCAAGCTTTGCACTCTGGCAGGGTGCTAGTGCTGGGGCAGGTGCTGGGTAACGCTGCTCAGATTTGATCTGCAGGCGGCTCAGTCGCTGCCCCCCAGAAAACCCAAGGTCCTGGAACGAGCTCATGAGCTTGGGCTGCTGCCCACAGGAGCAGGGCTGTGGGTACTCAGTGCTCTGGTGGTGACAGTGGGGCCCAGGCACGGCTGCAGCAGAGGTGCCAAGTCCAGACTGCCCAGAACTCATCTCCAGAGTACCCTGGGGAGGTTCATCCCACGGAGCTGTCATGGTTCCATTGCTAGCGTGTACACTGGTGAAGTGTTGGTTCAGCTGGCACTGAGGGAAGGAGAACTCAGACTCCAGCAAGCCCTGCCTCATGTCCCCGTGTCCTGCTGAGTTCAGTTGCA
This sequence comes from Eubucco bourcierii, assembly GCA_013396675.1. Lineage (NCBI taxonomy): Eukaryota > Metazoa > Chordata > Aves > Piciformes > Ramphastidae > Eubucco > Eubucco bourcierii. Next base: position 107,658 of record VWZE01000370.1, on the reverse strand, counting down.
TGCCCAGTGTGGCCCGGTGAGTGCTGCCATAGAGACCTTCACACTGGAGCTCCGTGCCTGCTGCCTGGCATGAGAAGCTCTCCTCAGGGCAGCTCAAGTACTGTTCCATCTCCAGCATGCCAGGCTCCGTGATGGGGCCCTCCAGGCTTGTGCTCTCCAGGAAGACATTCTCACTGATGCTGGGTGGGCATGGGGAGAAGATGTGGCGCTGAAGACTGGCATCAGAACCGTCCAAGGGCTGCAACACAGTTTTGCCTGCTCCTGGGACGTTCACGTTGCCCATGCTCTTAAATCGATGCACCCTGGGCACAGTGGGAGGGTTTGCTGCGGGCCGGGCAGGGTCACTGGCCCTCCGCACGCCATTGTGTGGCACCAGCTGATGGGCAAGGCTACCCACACAGCCGGGGGAGTCGTTGGAGCTGTGCCTCCGCAGCAGCCCGTTGGCGAGGCAGCGGGGTTGGGCTGGCCCCAGGTAATCCCGGAGTGAGCTGCTGTGCCCACTCATGGGCACCCGCTCCACGCTGGGCAGCGGGGTCGGGGGCGGCCCGCCCGTGGCCGCGGCGTATTTTGCCTTCAGCCGGTAGCTCTGGGCAGGGGTGAGGCTGCCCACGCCCGGCAGACCCCCGCCGTGGCTGGCATCGCTGGAGCGACGCGAGCCGTCCGGAGAGATAGGGTCGTAGCCATCTGCCGGGCCGGCCCCGACGGGCACCGTGCCCACCTCGCCGCCCAGGCAGGGCCCAGGCAGGTACGGGGACGCCAGGGAGGAGCGGCGGCTGACGGTGTAGGCGGAGCTGACGGTGCTAGTGGCACTGCTGCGGCGCTCGCTGCCTGCCAGCCCCAGCTCCACTGCCGAAAGCTCCGCGATGCGCCGGTGCGAGGCAGCCGCGGGGGGCACCGGCAGCCCGGGGACCTCCGCGGGCAGGCCTGGGGGAAGAGAAGGAGGAGTCAGACCGCGCACCAGGGAGGGCACCCCGGGCTGCGAACCAGACCGATCCTGGCACGGTGCCCGCGGCGCTGGTGCCGCAGGGCCCCGCGGTCTCACCAGCTCCGGCGATGGGCGGCAGGTTCAGGCCCTTGGCGGCCGAAGGCTTCCGCAACTGCTTCAGTTTGTCGATGCGGAGGTTCTCCAGCTTGTGCAGGGCCATGAGCCCCGAGGTGCCCATGGGCTCACCGGGCACCACGTCCTCCAGGGTGGACAGGTCCTCGTAGCTGCCACCGGCGTTGCCAGCCATCTCCACCCCGCTGTCGTTGTTTGTGGTGCTGCCCAGCGGGGAGTGGTCGCTGCTGCAGGACGACTGCCCCCCGGGGCTGGGCTGTGGCTTCTGGAGTGCCCGAGGTGTGAGATAGGGAACACGGGGGTCAGATCTCCACTAACGCCTAATACCACCTGCCAGCCTGCACCCTGCAGATGAGGAGACAATCCCCTGCCCCGCCAGGCCCCCTCCACCACCGGTGCTGTGGGAAGGGACTTCTGACGAGGGCTGGGAGTGCCAGAGTGAGGGCAGTGGCTCTAGGCTGGGAGAGGGCGGATTGAGACTGGAGAGGAGGGAGAAATTCTGAAAAGGATGGGGAGAGACTGGCATAGGCTGCCCAAGGAGTCTGTGGATGCCCCCTCCCTGGAGGTGTTCAAGGCCAGGCTAGATGAGGCCTTGAGCACCCTGGGTTGGTGGGAGGGATCCCTGCCCATGGCAGGAGGTTGGCACCAGATGACCTTTGAGGGCTTTTCCAACCCAAAGGGCTCCAGATACCACAAATGAACATCTCCAGCTCCTTACCAAGGCCAAGTCAGGCACTAAGAGTTTGCTGTCATCCTTCCGGGCCTCACTGGGGCAGTTTGTGTCCTTCTCCTGCTTCATGTCCGGGGGAGCAGCAGGGGTGGGCGGCACACGGCCTGGCACCATGTCCCCCCGGTGCTTCTTGGTGATGTGGGCATCGGGGCCGTGCACGGTCTTGACGTGCTTGCGCAGGGAGCTAGGGTCGGTGTAGCGCTTGGTGCAGCCTGGGATCTTGCAGATGTAGGGCTTCTGGTGTGGGGAGGGGGCATTAGCTGCAGCTGGGCACGAGACAAATCCCCCTCCCCTCTGCAGTGGGCCCCGATGCAAGGGGAGGGAAGGTGGGAAGGACTCAGAGAGACCCTGAGCAGCCCAGGCAGTGTCAGGTGTCCCTGCCCAGGGTCTGTACCTCGTTGGAGTGGGTGCGGTTCTGGTGCTTGGCGCGGTCGGAGGCATTGGAGAAGGCCTTGTTGCAGCCCTCGTGCTCACACACGTAGGGCTTTTCGCCCGTGTGTGAGCGCAGGTGAGTCTTAAGGTTCTCCAGGCGTGAGTAGGCCTTGTGGCAGCCCTCGAACTGCACGGGCAAGCAGGGGCACAGGGCCGCAGGCCTTCAGCAGAGCCTGTGCCACGGCAGCCCCACGCTGCACGCCCATGGCACAGCTGCCACGGACGAGTCCCACCCAAAGCAGCCTTCAACTGCACAGTCTCGCACCACGGTGAGCTCCAGCACCCTCTGGCCAATGTGGTGCCACCTCATCCAGCCTGCTAACTTCCTCTTCCCTCTGTGGCATCTCTGCCACATCACATATGAAGCCTCCCTACGATGCTCTACCACACTCCGGACCCCCCCCCAGTCTGTCCCACCTCATTTCCCCCAACACAAGTCCCCCTCAGTGCCACGAGGGGCCAGCTCCCCAGCCTGCCCTGAGCCTGGCACCCCAGCTTAGCCAAGGCTGGTGCCATCTCACCGTGCATTTGTGGGGCTTCTCGCCTGTGTGCCGCCTCATGTGCACCACCAGCATGTACTGAGCCTTGAAGGGCCTTTGCTCCCGGGAGCATGCTGCCCAGTGGCACACAAACTCCTTCTTCTCCCCGTGGATATGTTCATTGTTGATGTGCTGAGGAGAGAGGGATATCACTGGTGGCACTGGGGAAGGTGCCAAGGTGTCTTAAGAGACATGGCTATGGAATGGATGTGGAGACATCAGAGGGTAGGAGAAAACAGAGCGGTCAGGGAGGCAGGATGTGGATGGGGCTGCCATCCCCAGGGTGGTCTGAGGGATGGGCAAGGGCGTATAGGAGAGTCGTGGTGTCTGGAGGGAGACAAAGAGCAAAGGAGGCAGCTGGATGCAGCAGTGGCTCAGGAGAGCTTCCTCAGGGGTGAGGAAGAGCCAGGCTGGGCATTGCCCCTAGGGACATGGCGTGGGACAGTCACCATGACCTTGCCCATGAGTGGATGGGTTCCTCCGTCCTAGGGGCAGCTTCCAACATCATGCTCCTGTATGGGGAGCTCTCAGGACTGGGGCACAGCAGCAGCCCAGCACAGGACAGTTGTAGAGTAGGGTTGGCACAGGAGGGTGTCAGCCTGTGGTCAGGTTCTGAGGCTGGCAGGACCCCACTCACATGCACCAGCTGCTCCTGCGTGTTGAACTCCTTGGCACAGCCATCCCAGTAGCAGCTGGTTTCATAGACAGCCTCAGACTCAGGCTTCCCATCCTCCTTCTCCAGATCCTCCCGGACATCCAGCATACCCAGCAAGGGGTCCTAGGGAACAGGGCCGGATGAGGCCCACCCAGGCACCACCCTCCATGCTCCCTGTTACTGGGTGGGGTGCCAGGGAGGAGCACAGAGCCCCAGGGAGTACCTGGGTGCCCGTAGAAGCTGGGCTGGAGATGTCGCCCTCAGATCGCTCCTCTGGGTACTTGACACTCAGAGGGCTGCTCAGGCTCCACTCCAGCTTCAGCTGCTGCCAGGGCAGGGGGAAATTGCACAACAGTCAGCAAGGAGATGCCTTCTGCACCACCCCCCATGTGAGTGCAAAGACCTCCTTACCTGGCAATGTTTGAGGGTCCCTCGAGCTGGGCCATGGTGCAGGAGCCCTGGGCGGGGGGGGAGGTGTTCATGTGAGCTACAGGGTGGTGGTGGGGTGGTATGGGTGTACAGGTGGCCTTGGCCCTTCTGCTGTGCTGGAGGACTCTGGTACCCCAGCGATGGGCTGCAAAGGGCAAGAGGATGAGCTGATGGCACCAGGGGACCTCCTGAGCCAGGGCTCCCATGCAGCTCAGCTTCGTCCCCTCCTTCCCTGACCTATGGTCCCACCTCACTCCCACCTCCCCTCCAGACGCTCCCCAGAGCAGGAGTTGGCTTTCTGGCTCACAGACTGTGCGTGCCAGCAGGGCTACCAGCCCACGCCTGTTGCACACCTGATAGTGCTGATGGAGAGGTGCCCATAGGAACCGCTGGCAGAGGCACAGCGGGAGTTGATGAAGGCCACGAGGGAGTTGGGCGAGGTGCGGATGACAGTCTGGAGGTCGAGGCTGGAGTCTGACAGGGGGGAGATGGACAGAGCTCGCTTCTTGCCCAGCTTGCCTGCGCCTCGGGGCGTGGAGAACCGTGAGCCTGAGGTGGCAGCAGAGCAGGGGGCACTCCTCTCAGCATGGGTCCCAGGAAGCTGAAGAAGCCCCCAAGGACACAGGCCTGGTGCTCTGGCGCATGCCGAGTGTGCCAGTTAGCTTCTGATTTATACTAGACCAGAGCATTTCAGCTGCAGCTCCTGAAGGTCTTCTAGCCCAGCTGCCTGCCCAGAGGCTACTAAACACTGAGGGCACCATCCAAGTGGCTCAAAACCCTGACAGGCTCAGGGCACCAACCACCTTGCCAAGAAACCTGTTCCAGGCTCTAGCCACTCTCGCAGCAAAGAACCACTTCCTCATGTCCAGTCTAAACCACCCTGGCACCACTTCAAACCGTGCCCACACATCCTGTCACCCAGGGAGAAGAGGTCAGCACCTCCCTCTCCATGTGCCCTCCTCAGGAAATCACAGGGAGCGAGGAGGTCATTCCCCAGCCTCCCTTTCTCCAAACCAGACATACCGGGAGTCGTTGGCTGCCCCACCCAGCCCTGGCACCAGCTTCGTTGTCCTCCTCTGGATAACTCCAATGACTTTCACATCCTTCTTAAATGGTGCCAGGGCAGGGTGCTGGCTCCTACTGAGCTGCTGCCAGCCAGCACTGCCACTCCCACTCCTGGCACAACCAGGAGATGCGAAACCCCTCGTGAAAGCTCTCCCAAGACTGGGGACTTACCATCACCACTGCCTGGGTGCTCGGCTCCTGGCATCAACCCATAACCACGGTGACTGCTGGTGAGGGTTGACTGGTGGCATAAGGAGAAATCAAGTCCTGACAGAGGGGAGGAGGACAGGAAGGGTCATTAGGGTGGGTGGCACAAGGGGAACGGGAGACCCCTAGAAACCAAGGACTCGACCTGAGTTGGCTGCCCCTCGTACCCATGCCAGGCTCTGCCCCAGCCCAGGATGAGAGGGCTACAACCAACCTGGTGGCCCTGGAGCAGCCGGGGCCAGTCCGCGGGGTGGTCGCAGGCAGCAGTGCTCAGCATAGCCGGCGGCCGGAGGGCTGCTGGGGTTGAACATGTCGCGGATGCCCCCTCCCTGGAGGTGCAGTGCGGTGGGGGCCGGGCTCAGCAGTGCGGTGGGAGCCGGGCCGAGGGGCTGGAGCCGCTCAGGGCCTGAGGAGCACAAAGGGTGGGAAGGCAGCCACGGCCGCCAGGCGGCGCCACAGCACAGCGCAGCCGCGGGGCCGCCCGGCACGGAGCGCGCCGACGGGACCCGGAGCGAGACCCCCACTCGGCACGGAGCCACTGCCCAGGGCACGGAGCCACTGCCCAGGCCACGGGGACTGTCCGGTATACAGACGCCCCTCCCTGGGCATTCAGATCGCCGGGCATAGAGACACCCCCCCGGGCACAGAGGCCTCCCAGGGCAGAGAGACACCCCAGAGGGTATGGAGACCTTCAGTGGCACTGCTGCAGCCATCACGAGCACTGCCTTATCAAGGTGCCCTTGTGCCTGGGGCTGTGCTAAGAGGGTCCCATCCCAGCAAAGCCCGATCCCACCACAGCTGGGGGCTGACCCACACCCGTGTGCAGCCAGGCTGGCACACGCACGCCTGTGCTCCAGCACACCCCCAGAGGTAAAACCTGCCCCAAGGGGAAATCAAGGTGCAGCTAGGACCAGCTCGGTCAGAGGACCAGAGCTGGCACCCTGCTCTGTCCTCCTCTTGGGTCCTCACAGCATCTGCCGGTCCCACTCAGCCCTGTCTAGTCCCCACCCAGCCTGCAGGTCCAAACCCTGCCCTGTGCCACCCACACATCGCACCCCTGCCCACAGGGCTGAGCCCAGCCCTCTATTACATCTCTGCCTGCAGGTTCCTGCCCTCCACTGGCTCTCAGATCCACCTGCCAGCTCTGCTTGGCCCTGCCCACGGTGTGCTGCCCAACCATGGCTGAGCCTTCGACCTCTGTGCCCAGCTCCTGGTCCACAGCTCCGTCCCCATCCATGGCCACTGTCGTGCCCCAAGCCCCACGATGGCTTTGATGAAGGACAGAGGCTCTGGGAGCAGAAACAACCACAGGGTGAGGAAGAAGCTCATGTGGGTGGCACTGGGAAGAAGTCCTCCTGCCCCCTCAGCCTTACCCCTTAAGAAACTAAGGGGAATCACCCCAAACAAGGGGTCTGGGGGAAGTGGGAGCCCCTCACCCTGCTGGGAAAGTGCTGAGCTGAGTTTGGAGCACGGGGGGGGGCGAGGGGGGCAGCAATTCTTCCGCATGAG
>VWZE01000370.1:44254-101000 GCA_013396675.1 Eubucco bourcierii | reverse complement strand
GAGTAGGAAATAAGGGGTAGGGGTGGCAGAGGAGGGGCCTCTTTACCTGCCTGCTGAACCTCGGCATTGCAGCAGAGATGGGGAAGAGCTCCAGGGAAGCCTCCCACCCGCCCCCCATCCCAACCACAAGTAAAGGCCTTGCAAGACCCTCACAAAAGTTTTAGTTGTAGAGTGTGTCGTCCCCCCCCAGCACCTCCCCAGCCCTTTGTGCTGGCCACACGTGCATGCACACACACCTGTGAACACACATGTGCACACATCTGGACAGACTGGGAGATGATGAAGGCTGTGAGACAGGGTTAAGCAAAGCCAAAGCCCCCTCATCTCCCCCTCCCCAGACCTGAGCTCCCCAGCTTGCCCAAGGCCCAGTCTTTGCCCACCAGCTTCTTGCCCATACAAAAGCAGGCAGGTGGCTACCATGCAGCGACGAGATGAGGCCACCCCAGCCTCAAGGGGAATGGGGCCCGTGAGGCTGTGTCTGCCTTGGCAACATCATTGGACCGTGGGCTCTGCTCTCCCACCAGCCCACAGCTCCCCGTCCTGATGTGCTGCCCTGAGTTATAAGCATATGGGGCACCACTGTTGGGGCATCCACAGCTCCCAGGAAAAGGTTTGGTTCACCTAGAGCCTTTGTGGTGTCTCCTTGACCTTGCCAACTGCCAGACCCTCCACAGCCGTGCCCAGCATGCCACCATGCATGAGGTACATGTGGGCGGGGAGCAAAAGGCACAACACTCACAACTCCGCAGCCTTGTGCACCATCTCCCTTCCCAGGGTGGTCTGTGCCCCCTGCAGCACCCACCACATGGGAATGGGGGGCACCTCAATGGGGCTCTGGTCCCCACCACCCCAAGTCCATGGCCACCTCTGGGCACAGCAGGAAGGTCCAGGGCCCACTGTACCAGACCGAGGCCAGTACACGCATAGAGGAGCCTGGGGAGCAGATCCAGCCTGGCAAGGGCTGGGTCTCCCCGCTGGGGCAGCCAGGAGAGATGCGGGTGCTAGGCAGGCACGAGGGCAGCGACCCCTGCTCCTTCCCCAGCTGCGCACCAGAGGTAGGCCGTGCGCACGGCAGAGGTGGCCGTGCCAAGCAGAGAACGCCCAGCGCCCGCGGGCTCCAGCTGCAGGACACTGCCCCCAGCCCACGGGGGGCTCCCTGGCGGCCCCCGAGCAGGAGCAGCCGGAGGGGGCCGGGGGCGCCAATGGGAACCAGCCCCGCGGCTCCCCACCGCCGCGCTCTCCTCCCCCGCCCGCCGCACACCGCCGTGGCCCACCCAAGTCGCAGCCTATGGGCATAAATTTGAGAGCCAGGCGCAGGCGGGATCCAGGGGAATCTTCCCTCGGTCTGCTCCTGCCAAGAAACTCAAACTGAAACACATTCCTGCTCCTCCCTGCCAAGAAAACAAGGAGCGCAGCCAGCGGCAGCCGAGCGGGGCTGGCTCCAGACACCGAGCCCCGCGCAGGAGGGGGTCAGGACTGGCCATCCCCATCCCCGCCCCCCACCCCAGCTCCTCGCCTTTGATTTCCTGCAAACACATCTAGAATCTGTCATCTGGCTCCAGTTTCCTGAGGACATTGGGGAGTAGAGAGAGGGGGAGAAAGGCGGCGGAGGAGAAGGCGCAAAAGGCAGAAGGGAAAGGAGCTGGAGAGGGCTCGCAGGACAGCGGTGGGATGCTGATGGCGCTGGTGGCAGCGCAAAGCGTATGGGCAGTAGGGAGAAACCCAGACCGGGGCGCTGCCAGGGGACGCGCACTCTCCTCAGAGACCTGGCTGCAAGCGGGGAGAAGGCAGCTGTGCCCCACGGCACCCTGTGGCAGGGCAGACCGCCACCCAGCTCCTGACTCCCACAAGGAACACTCCCACTCCTGGCCAGTTTGGCCAGCCCTGCTCCCAGCCAGCCCCACTGCCAGCCAGCCCGCAGCACCGGGCGGCAGTGGGCTGGAGGAGGGTAACTGCCACCCAGCACATCACCACCCGGCGGTGCGCCCTGTCCACCCCTCAGCACTGTCCCTGTCTCCTCCTGCCCGAGGCCCAGCCCCGGCAGGGTTAACCGCTCCGGAGTCCCACTGTGGAGGAATGTGATGTCAGGGCTGGATTAGGAGATCCCAGCCGATAGCTCAGCAGCGCCGAGCTGTGTGTGGCACAATCCATCAACCCACCCAGCAGAGCCCCCAGCGTGGGGGGCCTGGAGCAGGGCTAGTGGCTGTGCGTGCGTGGGGGCCGTGTGTGAACGCGGCAGGCTGGGCACACGTGTGTGCATGTGGGGAGGAGCTGCTGCTGTGTGCTCCGAGGGTGCTGCTGTGCCTGCGCTCATGGTTGCGTTCCCATGCATGTGTGCACATCTGCAAGTGCCTGCGGGGACCTACAGCAGCAGTGAGGTGGAGCCAGCATCTGTCTGCAGATCCCCAAACCCTTCAGAGATCCATGGGATGAGCTGGAAGGGACCTTACAGATCAGCCAGTGCCAACCCCCTGCCATGGGCAGGGACCTCTCCCACCAGCCCAGGCTGCTCAAGGCCTCATCCAGCCTGGCCTTGAACACCTCCAGGGAGGGAGCATCCACAGCCTCCCTGGGCAACTGTGCTAGTGTCTGGCCACTCTCAAGAGCTTCTCCCCTTCCTCACCAAGGGAGCAAGGCAGGGCCAGGGCAGACAGAAGAGGCAGAGAGCAGGGTGCAGCAGTGTGTGTGACAGGGGTGGGACACCCCAGAAGGTCACCATTGCACATCCTTTTCACCCCCTCAGGAGAGGTGGGCTCCAGCCCTGGGGTAGGCAAACCTCTGAGCTCACTGCAGGCACAGAGCTCTGGGACACTCTGGAAGCTCTCAGACACCCCAGCAGCCCTGTGATGCCCCGGCAGCCCTGGCCTTTGCCACCCTGTGACCCAAGGTCAGCCACATGCCCCAGTTGGTTTAACCCTGAAGTGCCTTAGGGAAAGCTCTGCTGTGGTTGGAGATTCGCTGTCCTGCAGTGGGGCAGCAGCTGGGAGAAAGCTGGAGCAGGAAGTTCTGCAAATAGAGAGCAGGACCAAGGCAAGGGCCAGGCTGAGCTGCAGCACCAAGCTGCAAGTGGCAAAGCTGGAAGAAAGCTGCCAGGGAGCCAGTGCTCCCTCATGCCAGCAGCAGCCCAGGATCAAGGGGACACATCCCAGCTGCCTCCGGGAGCAGGAGGGTCTGACGGTACCAGCATTGCCCCTCCCTGGCTGTGGTGCCTCTTGCATGCTGTGTGACCGACCTCCTTTGGCACCACAGCTGGCACCTGCTGGGGTGGGAAAGACCACTGGTGGGGGGGTGCAAAGACAGTGAGGCTCCCCCTGGAGAAGCCTTTTCCCTGCCCTGGACCAAGCTGGACCCAGTCTGTGCTCGGGAGCTGCTTCCCCTGACTGCTCTCCCAGCTCTACCCGCAGCAGCAGCAATGTGCAGACCCCCCCACTGCCATGCTCTGACCCCACGGGTGGGCCAGGCCTCGGGGGCCAGCCCAAGCTGCTCTGCATGGGGCAGCTAATCTGGCCAGGACTGCAGCTGCCACAAAGCTCATTGCTTCGGGTTCAGGGGGTCTGAAAGAGGACGATTCAGGGTCATGCTCTCATGGTGGTGTGGGCTGCCAAGCTTGTTCCAAGGTGGTCTCCTGCCTGGAAAAGATGAGGCTGAGAAGAACAAGCTCTGGGGGAAGTTTATACACATGTGGAGGGAAAGTGGCAGAGACCTCCATGCCAGGACAGATCCAGGACATCCTCCACTCGATTCTCCCTCCTTCCCTTCTTCTTCACAACATGAAACATGCTCATACCCCACAGCAAAATCCTTCTCCTGCCCTTCCTTCCAGCAAGGACCGGAGGTCCCTTCCCCAGCCCACCCAATCCCTCCAGCAGCTCAGCCATGCTGCACCAGCACCAAACACTGCACCTCAGCAAGAGGGCAAAACAATCCAGCCCCTCACTCCCACATGCATCCACACCCACTCAGGACCATGTTCCGACTTGCCTCCAGACACGCCAGCAGACAACGAGCGTGTGCTTTGGGGAGGGGGGGGCAGGCTGAGGTGCAGCCCTGGCCTCCCTGTCTCCAGGGCAGAGAGGAAGGCAGTAGGGTGGCAGCTGACAACTTCACGCTCCCTGAGCCTGCTCTCCACCGTAAGGCAGGGACCACCAACCCTCAACCACCGGCTGAGCCACTCAGGAAGCCATGACAGGCTGGGCAGGAGTGCTGGGACTTGATAGGTGGTCCCAAGGCAGGCAGGCAATTGTCAGGGGCTTGCAGTTGTTTGCTTTGGCCCCCAGCATGCACTGCCCCTGCAAATTGCTCACATAAAACCACTTCTCTGACCCACACTTTCCTTGGCTGGGCTGGAGTTGGGGTGGGGGCAAGGTTTTGGGGTGAGGGGAAAGGAGTTTGTGCACATGGCAGCAGCTGCAGTGAGGAATTTTTATGCTTCCCCCTTCCTGCCCAGCATTGGAGGGAAACGGCAAAATTGAACATGTGGGACCCATAAAAGTTCAGTTCTGAGTCATGGCTGTGAGAGCCCCTGCCAGGCACTGCTCCTTCCCATGGCACCAGGGCATCACCCCCAGCCCTGCACACTCAGCTGGTACCTGAGGAACACTCCAGAGCAGGGGCTCTGATCAGAGGAACCTCCTGTCCTGAGGGACAGAAGGCAGGACGTGGCAGGCGGTGGGCTGCAGGGTCCTCCACCCTCCCACTGCACTCAGGGTGCTTCACACCGAGTCTCGACAGCTCCATCCCGCAGGATTCCTCAGAAGATGGGGAGAGGAGGATGTGCAGGACCTGGCAGGGCCTTCAGCAGCCACCAAAGGAGTCTACAGTCCTGGAACTGCTCCTTTCTTGACATGCTGAGCATGGAGCAAGGTAACCACCTTGGAGATTCAGGAGGCATAAGCTGCTAGCTGCTCCTCCTTTGGGCCAGATGACCTCCCCCCCCCCATCTGCTGAGGGGTGGTGGTGGGAGTGCCCTTGGGCCCTTCCCAAAAGTTTCCAGTGATCCCTGCCCTGCTGGCACACATTTGTCTCTTGGAAGTATCTGCCACGGGTGGAGGTGGGTGGCACAGACCTCTGCTCTCCTCTTCCTTCACTGGAGCCCTGCTCTTTCCACACACCCAGCAGCCCCATCCCTTAGAGCAGTGCTCTCTGCCACCATGGAGGGCACCAGCCAGGGCTTTGCTCCCTGCTGGATCATGACTGGCAGTTTGACAGGGGGAGCTGCACCACATCTGGAAGCATCCCACCCACCCCGCCTCAGCCTCAGACCCAGATGTGGCAGAGCTGAAACCCGACTCTGTTTTTGCTGCCTGTCCCCAGGCTGCAGCAGCTATTTTATCAGCTGTCCCCCCTGCTGTCCTGCAGCTCCCAAAGGGGAGTGGTGTGCCCCAAGGCCTGGGGTAGGTGCCCTCACTGCCTTTCCCTGAGGACTGCTGGAGAAGAAGCCCTTCACCCTCAACAAGGACCCATCTGATGGCTGTGGGACGAATCCTGCATCACTGTGACTGCTGAACACCAGGACGTAGTCAGAGAAACTGAGGCACTCAGGTTCCTGGAGCAGAGGTGCATGACAGCAGCCAGCTGCCAAGTGGACATGCAAGTGAACTCACACATGGGCACACAGGGCCCAGGCTGGCAATGCCCTGGGAGTAGGGGCAGTCTCTCCAGCACTGCAGCTGAAGTCCTGAACTCCATCCCACCAGCATGGCCCAGCTGCACTGGAAGAAGGTCCTTGGTGTGTCCCAGCCCAGCTGCCCACCCACCCTTCACACGTCCTGGATGCTGAGCTGCAGATCCCCCTCTGAGACCCAGCTCAACGTCTGCCTCTCTCCAGGCTGCCCTGGCATGACAACAGTGTCACGAGGTGTCCACGCTGGCTCTCTCCCCTGGGTGGAAACTTCTCTGCTGCAGCTTCAGCTCCAGCTCCAGCCCCAGCTCCAGCCCCAGCCCAAGCTCCATCCCCAGCTCCAGCTCCAGCCCCATCCCAAGCTCCAGCCCCAGCCCCAGCTCCAGCTCCAGCCCCGGACCCATCTCAAACTCCATCCCAAACTCCAGCCCCAGCCCCAGCTCCAGCTCCAGCCCCATCACTAGCTCCAGCTTCAGCTCCAGCCCCATCCCAAACTCCAGCCCCAACTCCAACTCCAGCCCCATCCCAAACTCCAGCCCCAGCTCCGGCCCCAGCTCCAGCTCCAGCCCCATCCCAAGCTCCATCACCAGCTCCAGCTCCAGTACCACACAGGGAAAGCAGCACTGAGTTTGTTCCACCACTTTCTACTAGCCTGACCACAGAGGCCTTCAGCCTCAAGCTGCCCCTGAATTTGGGATTGTCTTCCTGACATGAAAAGGCCCTGGAACGTGGGGGAGATGAGGACCCCCCATGAGCAGCCACTGACTTGGCTACAAGCAGGTGCTCAGAGGACCTCACAAGTCCACTCAAAAGCATTACTGGGAGCTCATGCATGCAGACAGTAGCAGCTGGCCTGACAGATGCCAGTTGAAGGAAGGTAGTGGTGGACTCGTGCCAGTCCCCTCAGAGGTGCTGGGGAATCTGAGGGTCCTACCAGGCAAAGGGAGTTTTGGTGTGGATCTGCTCCAGGGTCTCCACTTCTTACAGTCCCTCTTGCCCTCAGAGATCCTTGTTGAGTAACAGCAACCTCCAGCATGCCGTGGATGTGCTGAAGGGAGGGCATGGATCACCCCAGCTCTACTGCTCCACAGGGCCGTAGGCATCACCAAGCCAGTCTACAACACCCACAGCAGGATGAAGGGGACAGCTGGGGCCTCTGCCATCCCCAGCCTCCCACAGAGGCTGCTCAGTTGGATACAACCACACTTGGGAGGTTTCCTGGGTCTGAGCTTCTGAAGAATTTTCATCCAGCTGCATCCTCTTCACTTTCCCCCTACCCACCTCATGCCCACATTCAGGATGCTGCATCCACCAGCTCAGGTTCACCATGCATCACCTGGAGTGAAATGCAGGTACCCAGGCACCCAGCAGCATCTACTGACTCCCACACCCCTTCCAGAGATGGGCACAGGACCTCAGTAGTGATTGGAGTTCCCACACCCCAAACCCAGCATTCCAGCTCCACTGAGACCCAGGTGCCAACCTCTCCATCCTTTCAGCAGTCACAGCCCTCAGGCTGACACTGCAGTGCTGAGAGTCCTCCATGAGGACTTGGGACCAACTGGACTTGACATGCAGGGCCTGGTCCAGGGCACCACAGAACCATGGCACTGTTGAGGTTGGAAGAGACCTTTGAGATCAAGTCTAACCACCTGCCCAGAGCTCCCAGCCCCACCACTGCTAAGCCACCATGGCACAGACTCCAGAGGGACATTTCTTCCGCCCTTGGCCTTCCTGCCCTCCCAGATCACTGAGGGCTGGGTACAGCCCGGAGGCTCGGCACAGGCTTGGTGAGCTCCTGCTCTGCTGCTGGCTGTGCTGAGCACATCTCATGGCCCTCTGGTCCGTGAGGGGACCTGTGAAGGGTGGGAAGCTGAAGTGCACCACGACCTGCACAGCCACAGTCTGGAGGCTCACTGGGGTGTGCAGTCTCCCTGTGCTTCACGCCAGCCACGCATAACCTGGCAGGCTGGCAAGGGAGCAAGGGGGGACACGCAGTGCCAGCGCCAAACCTTCCCCTCCTCGGAGCCTTGCCCAGTGCCCTGGGAACAGCAGATACTGCTGGTGGGGACACGGCCACTGGTGACCCCCAGCTCTGTGCCCTGCTAACACAACTTTCTGAGGCCCACGAGCTGGGTGGTGGAACCTCACGTTCAACACGAGTGGCCCGGGATAAAAGGACTGAGGACAACCAGGAGCTGGCAGCGCGGGTGGCACTGCTCACCATCCGTGTGCGCCCGGGCACAATCCTGAAGCTGCTGCGTCACCAGGGCCGGGGCAGTGACTTCCACTCGGTGACTGTTCCCGGTCCAACGCCAACCACCCTAGCACCGGGTCTGCCCTTCCCTGGACCACCGGGCCTAGCTCTCCCCTCCCCTCCCCGGGGGTTTCGCCGGGCGGGGACAGCAGCGGCGGGGCCGGAGCCCACCCACCCGCCACCCACCGGCGCACGGAGCGCGGGGGCGTGGGAGCGGTCGGGAGCGGGGCTCTACGTGCCGAGCAGAGCGGCGGGGCCGGGGCGCGCTGCCCGCCTCCTGCTCCCGGGACCCCTGGGAGTACGCGCCCCGTCGAGGCCCGAGACCGCCCGGCAGCCTCGCGAGGTCTGGCCCCCGCTCCGCTGAGCCCCGGGGTTTGGGCTCCGGTCGAGGTTCCCCCCCTCCCGTTACCGACGGGACGCGGGAGCGGGCGGCCCCGGCGCCATCCTGGCTCCTCCGGGGAGCCCCTTCCCGCGGCCCCGACNCCCCCGGCTGCGGCTCGGTCCGGGCGAGAAGCGGCACATCCAGAGGGGACCCGGACGCTCGGGTCGGGGCGGGACGGCTCGGTGCCCCCCGCACTTCCCCGGCCCGCCCCCGGGCTCCCGGTGAAAGTTGCCGGAGCCCCGCGGGGGCGGCGCGTCCCGGCCAAACCGGCGGAGCCGCGGGTCCCGCTCCGCCAACTTGGGCGGCGGCGGCGGCGGCGAGCTCGGGACGGGAGACCCCGACCGGGAGAGCCGCCGGCCCCGGGCCGCTCCGAAAACCCGGGATGGATTCGGGGTACGCGCACACGCCCTGCACATGCACGGGGCCGTCCCGCGCGTTCAACGCCGCGCACACCCGTGTCCGTGGTCAGGGTAGTCCATGGGCACAGGTCCCACCGGCGGGTATCCACCAGACTTGGTGTGCCCACTTGTGACATGAGCACGCATCAGCAGAGTGGGCACGTGTGTGTGCCCACCCTGTGCATGAGGGCGCAGAGCACCAACACACGGTGGTACACACAGAGTGTTCGGGCACGAGCACACGGACACGCGTGGGCACAGGCCACGGATGGACATACAGCACCATCTGGACCTGCATCACTCGGGCACCAGGCCCATGGCCCTTGGGCCCCACCGAGGTGTCCAGAGCCTTAGGTCCAGCAGCTCCATTGCNCCCCGCTCCCCTTTCCCCCGGCTGCGGCTCGGTCCGGGCGAGAAGCGGCACATCCAGAGGGGACCCGGACGCTCGGGTCGGGGCGGGACGGCTCGGTGCCCCCCGCACTTCCCCGGCCCGCCCCCGGGCTCCCGGTGAAAGTTGCCGGAGCCCCGCGGGGGCGGCGCGTCCCGGCCAAACCGGCGGAGCCGCGGGTCCCGCTCCGCCAACTTGGGCGGCGGCGGCGGCGGCGAGCTCGGGACGGGAGACCCCGACCGGGAGAGCCGCCGGCCCCGGGCCGCTCCGAAAACCCGGGATGGATTCGGGGTACGCGCACACGCCCTGCACATGCACGGGGCCGTCCCGCGCGTTCAACGCCGCGCACACCCGTGTCCGTGGTCAGGGTAGTCCATGGGCACAGGTCCCACCGGCGGGTATCCACCAGACTTGGTGTGCCCACTTGTGACATGAGCACGCATCAGCAGAGTGGGCACGTGTGTGTGCCCACCCTGTGCATGAGGGCGCAGAGCACCAACACACGGTGGTACACACAGAGTGTTCGGGCACGAGCACACGGACACGCGTGGGCACAGGCCACGGATGGACATACAGCACCATCTGGACCTGCATCACTCGGGCACCAGGCCCATGGCCCTTGGGCCCCACCGAGGTGTCCAGAGCCTTAGGTCCAGCAGCTCCATTGCCCGAGCTGGAGACTGAAGCACCTAGTGCAGGGATCCTTGGGGAGCTTCAGGGAGGGAGCAGGCTGCTGTGGGGTGTTTCAAGCTGGCACATCCCAGCATGGTCTCAGCATCGGCTCCAGACTGAGAGAGAGAGAGAGAGAGAGGTATGCTCAGGGGCCCGGAGCATCTCTGTGAGGAGCAAACGCTGAGAGCCCTGGGGCTGAGGGCCTGAAGTAGAGCAGCCCCAGAGAGCACCTGCTCAGTGCTCAGCAAGAGCTAAAGGGAGGGGGGCAAGAGGCTGGGGCCAGACTCTGCTCAGTGGTGCCCACGGACAGGACAAAGGGCAGTGAGCACAAACTGGCACCCAGGAGAAACTTTGATATGTGAGTGCTGGAGGCCTGGAGCAGGCTGCCCAGAGAGGTTGTGAAGTCTTCTCTGGAGAGCTTCCAACCTCCCCATGTCCACTGTGATCCTGGGGAAGTTGTTGCAGGTGCCCTGCTGTGGAACTGGGATGGATGAGCTCCAGAAGTCCCTCCCAACCCCTCCACGCTGGGGTTCTGTTCCTGGATCGTGGATACCTCTGGGGGTCCTGACGGAGCCTCTGCCTGCGCCCCAGATGTCGCTGAGCCAAGACCACGTTCATCCGGAGTGAATTCACCTCTCTCAGGAGACTCCTGGGAGTGAGCTTGTGCCCAAGTGCTGCCCAGCAAGCCCTGAGTGGGCTGGTGGCCTGGGGGGGAGCACTGCCGGGAGGGGAGATCGTGAACGACAGGAATCCACGCAGCGTCCGTGGGCTGCAACGGGCACCCCGGGCGAGCAGCGGCAGTGACAGTGACATCGCCGGGCAAAGGATCCTGCCCAGGGCCTCCCGCCGGGCATCTGCTGGAACCACGAATCACCCCACAGCGTGCCCGGAGGCCTCCGAGCCCCAGCAACCTGCCGGGACGTCCCCAAGCAATCACCCACCGGCACCGGCACCGGCACACGGGCGCGGTGGGACAGCGCCCCCTCGCGGCGGCGCGGGGTGATAGAGTTGGAGAAGAGTCGGTCTTGATGCGCTGAAAGGTCTTCACCAACCGAGGTGAGTCTGTGAGTGTGTGACTCCATGACAGGACTGTTCCGGAGCCTCCCATGGGAGAAGAACTTGCTAGGAGAGAGCACCTGCCCCACTTGAGGTACTTGAACGTGTCCAGAGAAGGGCAATGAGACTGGTTAGAGGCCTCAAGCACAAGCCAGGTCCCTCCTGCTCTCTGGGCCACTGCTGCTGAGTGTGAGCCTCAGAGGTGGTGGGAGCTACAGCACACATCTATCCTGACCTCAGAGCCTCTTAGCAGGATTACCCCTGCTGGGGCTTTAGCCTGTCCTCCCTGTGTCCCTGTGCGTCATCACGCACCACAGGAGGAGCTTTATGGTGTGACCTGTGCTGCAGCTCTGGGAAACATCTCTGCACTGACTGCACAGGACCCCCAGAGCAGGAGGGCAGTGTAGGGGTTGCAGCAGGAGAGAGACTTCAGGAAGCAGCTCCCAACCATGGCCAACCAAAGACTCAGCTCCCTGCCTCAGTCTCCATCTGTGCTGTCCTGAGGTCATCTCCTTCTGCTGCTGGCAAGGGGTGAGGAGTGGTCAGCAGGGCTGGGGAAGAGGTGTCTCTGCCTGCCAGGGAAGCTCCAGCAATGCCCAAACAGCTCCTTGCTTTCTCTGGGAGCAGGAAGACAGCCAGCAGTGCCCCCAGACTGCTGCAGAGGATCCCACTCCACAGCAGCTGCTCCAGGGCAGGGCCAAGGTGGTGGTGGATGCAGGTGAGGGAGCTTTGCTGGGTGCCCGTTTTGTAAGAGTCGTAAGCGGCTCAGCAGATTTACTCCTGAGCTGAGTGTGACCCTGACTAAGCTGCCAGGAAAGACCCACTTGGGCACTGGGCACCGTGAGGTGCCAGCTCTGCCACCCACACCACCATAGCCCAGTCAAGCCTCACTGCTGGTGTCTGGGGACTTGCCCCAAGACCACCCAGCTCTTCCCAAGGCCATTGGCACAGCCAAGCAAGACCAGGCCCACATTGCCCCTGGCTTTGAGCCCCATGAGCAAAAACAAAGCTTGGGCAGCTGCCCCCCACCTCAACAGCTCTCAACCACCAGGTCCCCCCAGCCCATGATTAATCTCCTGTTTAGGAAAGTTAAAGCTGCTGAGAGCAGGGCCAGATGATCACCCAGATTAAAGACTTAAGAGTGGCACCACAGCCAGCTCAGCATCTCGGCATGGGGATGGTGGGTCAGCGTGTCAGTGTGCCAGTGAGTCAGCACGTCACGCACATGTGTGGACACAGCGTGCCCCCACCAACACAGCCCCCGTGACAGGGAAGAGGCTATGCTGCTGGCAAAGGCAAAGATGAGATGTGGCATCCTCGGGCATCCGTCTCTGCCCGCCTCACCTCCCATCTCACACAGAATCACAGAATGCCAGGAAAGGACCCCAAGGACCATCTGGTCCAACCAGTTGGCACTGGTTAGAGCAAGAGTGCTGATATGGAGGGAGCAGAGAGGCTGTGAAGACAATGACTACACCCCCACCCCCCCATGCTTCCCTGGCACCTGCAACCCTGACTGTGTGTATGGCATCACAGGCTCCTGGCAGCATGGACACCCCCAAGGTGCCCACTGGGCAGTCAGGGATATGCTGGGGCTGGGGTAGTGCCCAGCAGATTGAGGCTGAGGAATCCCGTTGGCAGAAGCCACCTCTGGGTGCAGAGGTTTTGGGGAGCAGGATGATGCCCTTCCTGCAGCCAGAGGGCTACCTGCTGTGGCTAGCTGATGAAAGTTGCCCTTTGCTCACTTGCAGGGCACAGCAGCACAGGGCCAGGCTGGAAAAGACTCTGGGGTTGTCCACAAGCTGAGCTTTGAGCAGGTGCTTGTGCAACAAGCACCCAGGCCAGCCATGGGGGACCTCAAAGGGATGAGCAGAGGGCATCTGCTGCCACCCCTGTGCTGAGACTCCCCATTGCCCACCACCATGGGCATTGCCAGGGTCTGTGACTGGCTGCTGCAGGGTTGAGACTGTGACTGTGAGGTGGTGTTCAGGGGAGTAGATGAGGGGACTGGGGAGGTCACTGGGACATGGCTAGGGTGCAACTTCTGGTACTTACAGTGGGGACACAGGAGCTGGGGGTGGGCTGTGCCTCACTTGGGGTTGCCCTGCCGGGCCCAGAGTCTCCAGAGCTGTAGTGTTGTGAGATCCACTGGGGACTGATTGAGGTGGAGAACACCAGCGTCGAGTCAGGCTGTACCCCCCCACACCTCCACCCCAGTGCCCAACCTGCAGGGAAGCAGCTTCTGAGATGCTGACTCACATAACAGCCCACCTCTCACGAGCTCCCAGCCCTGCCCTCTTCCTGGGTTGCCCATCCACAGGGAAGAGCTCCCTTTGTAGCCCTGCTCACACAGGGTCTCAGTAGATGGTGCCAGGAGGGAGCAGCCAGAGCCTGGAGGTTGCATTTCCACCATTTATTGGGGAAGCTGCACCAAAGCACTCAAATAAATTAAAAGCAGAGCCC
Source organism: Eubucco bourcierii (assembly GCA_013396675.1). Lineage (NCBI taxonomy): Eukaryota > Metazoa > Chordata > Aves > Piciformes > Ramphastidae > Eubucco > Eubucco bourcierii. Next base: position 87,764 of record VWZE01000370.1, on the reverse strand, counting down.
ATGTGGGTGCAGATGTGTCAGGAAGGGCTGTGGTGGGGTCATGAGCTCTAGGCAAAGGCTTGGGCTTGATCTCAAAGGTCTGTTCCAACCTCAGCAGTTCTTTGGTTCTGAGGCAGAGTGGGAGCTCCAGGAGAGAGGTGGGCAGACAGGACAGGGCACCAAGGAGCCTCAGCAGCTGCAGAAGTGCTGGCAGCAGCTTCAGAGCTGGAGGCACAAAAACAATCTGTACCTTCAGTGTGGTCTTACAGACAAAGCCTGAGTCAGACCCTCCCTTGCATCATGTTGGTGAGGTTTTGGGGTTCTTGACAACCTCAACCCCTCCATCCTCATCTTCCAAGCCTCTCATCTGGGCCTCATTCCACCTGTCCCCAACACCAGGCCCAAGTTTGATGTAGGAAGAGTTGTTGCAGTAGGGAAAGAGAAGCAGAACTGCCTCTTGCCCCTCAGCTTCCCACCAGAAGCATCCAGACCCCTTCCTGCATCCCACTCTGCTCCCAAGCAGGCTCAGTCCCAGAGTGTCACTATACACTCCGAAGGTGAACAAAGCAGGACCCCTCCCCCACCCAGAGGGGAATGCAACCACCAGAAGCCCGGGATCAGCCTGGGACCAGAGAGATGCTGCCAGTCACAGCAGGGATGCCAGTCATCGACCACCCTTGACCACAGCTTGGACTCAGGCAGTCTCATGTGGCCTCGGTTCCGTCCTACTTGTGCCCAGAGGTCCCTGCCCCAGGTGCTCTCTGCAGACACCCCCTGCTTCCTCTGGTGAGACCCTCTCCCTCCCTCCCAGCCTGGAATTCCAAAGGGATCCATTGCACCATGCTCTGACTCTAACTCAAGAGAGGTCTCCATCTCCAACCCCCACCTCGAGGCTGTCCTGGAGAAGGGAGGTACCCAGCAAGGCTCCCTCAGCCCTAGCTGCAGCCACAGGCATCCACGATCATGTCAGGGATGTCAGTCTTGACGATGTTGCTGTGGCGATCAAAGTAGAGGACAGAGAGTGGGCGGCGGCGCGTGGGCACACAGCAGGAGTGCCCCGACGCCTGGATGTTGTTGGCTTTGACCAGGTTGAAGACAGCTGTGTGGAAAGAGGATGCCATCCCAGGGCTGCCAGCCACGTGGAGAGGGCACTGGCCCACACAGTAGTTGATCTGGTAGCCCTCGGGCTTTATGATCCAGTCGTTCCAGCCAATGTCGCGAAAGTCCACGTAGTAATCCCTGCGGCAGCAGAGGTTGGAGTTCTGGCTGCAGCGGAGGCTGCGCTTGGCCAAGTGGTGCCCTGGCTCCCGCAGCCTGGCTTTGGCCACCAGGAAGGGCTGGTGGGACCAGCTGGCATTGACCATTGCCATGATATCACCCCCATCCCCATGGCTTTCCAGTTCCAGCCGCAGGGTCCTGCCCTCTGCCCCAAAGAAACTCTGCAGGGTGGGCATGAGGGTGAGGGTGTGCCAGCCACTGCCCCTGGCACGCAGCTGCTGCTCGCTCAGCAGTGTGCAATTGTCCCCTGCTACCTCCCCTTCCCCACCAGCAAGGAACATCCGCAGGGTGAGGCTGGTCACCAGGTCCTGGGGCACTCGAAGGTAGAGCCATAGCTGAGCCTGCAGGATGTGAATGTCCTGGTCCTGGGTGTGGCTGAACTGGAACCGCAGCCCCAAGGCAGAGGGGGACCTGGGCTCTGAGGGGAGAAAGGGACAAGGTGAATGCTGCAGGGTGCTGGGGGAGGTGAGGCTGTGCCACCCTCCTGCACATCAGGGCCAGTATCTTTCAGTTTCTTTCTGGAGCACCTTCCCTGTGGGGCAGGATGAGGGAGTTTTGGCTGTTCAGTCTGGAGAAGAGAAGACTCCAGGGAGACCTTACAGCAGCCTTCCAGTAGCTGAAGGGGCTCCAGGAGAGCTGTAGAGGGAGTTTGAACAAGGGCTGGGAGTGACAGGATGAGGGTGAAGAGACACTGGCACAGGTTGCCCAGGGAGATTGCGGATGTCCCCTCTCTAGAGTTGTTCAGAGCCAGACTGGATGAAGCCTTGAGCAACCTGGGCTGGTGAGAGGTGTCCCTGCCCGTGGCAGGGGTTTGGCACTGGCTGATTTTGACCAACCCATTCTAAGAATCTTCTCAGGAAGGTCTTGTGAGGAAAGCTGAGGGAAGTGGAATTGTTTAGTCTTCAGAAGAGGCTGAGGGGAGACCTCATTACCCTCTACAACAACCTCAAAGGAGGCTGGAGTGAGGTGGGGATTGGTGTCGTGCAACAGGTGGCAGGACAAGAGGAAACTGCCTCCAGTTGTGCCAGGAGAGGTTCAGGTTGGAGATTAGAGGTGCTCCAGCCCTGGAACAGGCTGCCTAGGGAGGTGGTGGGGTCCCCATCTCTGAAGGTGTCCAAGGGACACGTGGATGTGGTGCTGAGGGATGCAGTTTAGCAGCAGTGGTGTGGATGTAAGCTGTAGCTGAGTGGTTGGACTCGGAGACCTGCAAGGTCTTCTGCAGCCTCACAGTTCTAGGAGCCTGCACCAGCTGCAGGCAGCTCCACCCTGCAGCACGGGGTGGGCGGTAGGGACCTCTGCCCCATCCGTGGTCCAGCTCCCCGGGCTTGGGGGAGCTGCACATCTCCCAGGGCAGGGAGACCCCTCCCCAGGGAAAGGCTCTCCCGGGGTGCCCCGTGATCTGGCACCGGGCACAGCCCATCTCCCGCGAGCCCCGTCGAGGCTGACAGCCGGTACCCACCTGGCTCCGCGAAGCTGATGATCTCGTAGCTCCGCTCTTCTTCCTCCTCTTCCTCCTCGGGGCCTCGACGGGCACCTCCCGCCTGCAGCCTCCGCAGTGCCCGGGCCACGGCAGCGCGGGGCACGGCGTGGATGAGTTTGGGCCGTTCCCGGAGCCGGAGCTTCTCCAGCAGCTGCCGTTTGGCTGCCTCCTCCAGCAGCTTGCGCTCCGCCGCCGCCGCGCAGGCCGGGCAGCGAGGCTCCGCCGCCGCGCACAGCACGACCGCGGCCAGCAGCAGCCACGGCCCCGCGCCCCTTGCCGTCGCCATCCGCACCGATGGGACGCACCGGAACGGTACCGGTGGTGGCGAGCCGCGACCCGCCCGCTTTGGGCACCTGCGGCCGGGGGCGGGCCCGGTGCGCCCCCCCGCCATTGGCCAGCTCACCTGCCCGTCCCGTCCCATCCCGGCGGGCTGCGGCCGGGGATTTACCGGGATTATTCCCCCCCGCCAACCTTCCCGCGGAGGGGGCGGGTAGAGACCCGTTGTCCCGGGGGAAGTGGTTTCGTGCTCCGTGCCAGGGCGTGGGGTCCCACCCCGGGAGGGTCCTCTAAGGGAGCAGGACATCGTGAGAGCTGAGCATGATCTGGAGGGGGCGGCACACAGGAGGGTTGTACAGGGGGGAGCTTCGCTTGGGTGTGCAACGTGCAGGGGCTTGCACACTCGCACTCGCGGGCTCTGGCAGCCTGCAGCTCGCCCTGGTATCTGCCCGGGGGTGCAGTGGGGCCCAGGCTGCCAGCCCCTGATGGGAGGCAGCTCGGTGCTGGGTGTCTCTGCCTGGGCCAGAACCTGCAGGGTGGGAGGGCTGGGTGGAAGAGCAGGGATCCTGGAGCAGCATCTCAGGTGGATCCCGGATGGATCCCAGCCTCACCTGCCTGCCCGTGCAGCCTACAAAGCTGCACCCCACGGGCCTGTGCATTGACCCCAGGTACCCGTTTTGGCATCCTAACAGGCCCAGACCCACAGAGGGCCCAGGAGGAGTCAAGGGACATTGTCAGGATGGGACTGTTCACATCTCTGGGCATTTGTTGCTCCCACAATGTGATGAGTCTGGGGGGGGCTGAGCCCTTCCCAAGGCTGCCTGCCAGCCTCACCCCGAGACACAGCTGGGCAGGGCCAGCAAAGTGCCACACTAATCCTCCCCTAGGAGTGAAGCTGGCATCCTGTGTCTGAGGGCTCCCCAGGGAGCAGGTCTCATCAACCTGAGGATGTTCTCTGGCTCCTTAGTCCCAGCTGCTGCACTAGAGAAGGGCACAGGTTCCTGTAGGAAACTCCTGGAACTGGCATGAGGGGGAGCCCAGCACTGTGCCAGATCAGAGAACCCACCAAGTCCAGTGGGAGCGCAAAGCCCAGTCAGGCCTTCAGGTCTGTCCTGTGCCGACTGTGCCACGCAGCACTGACTCCAAGGTCTTGACCACACAGAGCCTCTGCCTCTGGCCAGGCACCGAGGTGACGTGTAAACAGAGTGGGCTGTCTGGGAAAAAAGTGCCTACCAGAGATGATGCAACCACGGTGCAAGGGGCAAAGTTCTTGGCTGGCTTGGCCTGCTGGCAGCTCCCAGAATAGCTCAGGAATGTCAACAGAAGGAAAGAGTGGGCACAGCTTGGCCTGGGAGCCTGGCTCCCATGGGGCCTGTGAGCCGTGGCTGCAGGCAGCATGCCCATGGCACTGCTGGACACTGGCAGGATAGAGCAGATGGCAGTTTTACATGGGCACTGGGGCACAGGGCATGTTCATGGTGCACTCACTGGCACAGTGGTGCCCACACAGCTGCCCTTTAAAGCCCTGTCTTGAATATTTGGATGGTGCCCACCCATGCCCATGCCCCTGCCTTTTGTACCATGTTGCCATACTGTGGGGGTTTCCTCTCTGTCTCTCAGGGAAGGTGAAATTCCAACACTTCAACCCATGGAATCATGGAGGGAACCAGATCCCTTCACCTGCCACCTGCCTCACATGAAGCATCACAGAGTGGCACTGGTCCAGGTGCCAGGGCAGGGGCGTCATTAAAACCTCTGTTCCACCACCTCCACCTCCCAGCAGCCATCACCTTCCAACTTCACACCTGCAGGAAAGGGACACTGAGGCACAGTGCTGGGCTGAACTTCTTCCCTGCCAGCTCCACAGAGGGTGGTGACACACAGGGACAGGTTGCCCGGTGAAAGCTCCTGGAGACACTTAAGGTCAGGCTGGATGGGCTCTGAGCAATATGAACCAGGTGAAGATATCCCTGATGGCTGCAGGAAGGTGAGATGAGCCTTAAAGGTCTCTTCCAACCCAAACCCTTACATGGTCTGTTCTCTGATCAGGGCTGTGGCACAGCATACCACAGGAGGCAAAGAGCAGTGCCAGGCAGGGTGCCCTCTAACCCACCATCCTCGCCAGGGTCTGCCCAACAGGATGAATCCCTTCAAACCTGCCCAGATCCCTCTGCTCTGGCCAGCACCCCCCAGCTGCAGCTCGGCAAGAGCATCCCATCCTTTGGCCCCCTCATGCCACAGCTTCATGCCCCCTCCCCATGTTGGGTCTGGCCAGATGTAGGCCAGGGGTCAGCGTGGAGCTGTGAGTGGTTCTTGCTCCCATTGCATAAGAGTGTTCTTGATTAAACAGTTCCCAGAAAGCAAAGCCCAGGGACCGACCTGACCAAAATATCCCCCAAACGCCCCCCCAGCCCAGCACTTGCTTCACACATGGGTCCTGGACCTCTGACCCTGTGTCCGGTGGGGCAAGCATGGCACCTGGNCCTGAAAAGTGCCAGAGCCAGCTGGTGACCCCCTCCCGGGGTTGGTCATGGCACAGGCCATGTGCTCTGCACTGAGAAGATTCCACCTCGTGGACCTCTTGCCCCTGAAGCAAGCACTGGAGGTCACACTGGAGAGGATGTCCAGACTGGGGTCTCGAAGAGCAGCTGGTGGGGCTGGGAGCACAGGGAGGGCTGGAGCAGGGGCAGGACTGGGAGTGGGCAGCTGGCACCCCCTGGGCGAGAGCCGGAGAAACGGGGTTGGTAGGGCCGCGTGGGCTGCAGGCGACCATGGGAAAGGAACGAGGCCAGGGCTTAGGGCCAGCGAGGGAAGGTCGCCGTCCCCAGCGGCAGGGCTCCTAGCCCAGCAGCACCGCGACGCGACGGGGTGAGGGGCGAAGGAGCGACCCCCCCGCAGCCTCCGGTCCCGGAACTTCCCCGGGACCTGGCAACTGCCTCAACCCGCGGGCTCCTCCCGGTGGCGCCGAGCCGCCTCCGGCCCCGGCCCGACCCCGCCGGGCAGAGCCCCCCCCGGTCCTGCGGGCTCCGGGCCGGGGCTGGTGGCAACTCACGGGCGGGGGGTCGCCCGTGGGGGTAACACAGATGGTCGCAGGAGCTCCCCTGACGCGGTGGTGGGCAGCGGGGCACCGGCACCGCGCACCAGTCAGGCAGAAGATGTCTTCGAGCCGGGGACTGTTGCTGGAAGCTGCCCGTGGCATGGGGAAATTAAAAATTAAGCCTTTTCAAGGCAAGCCCTTTCCTTTCAGGAATTTCAGGAACCCCCTTGCAGGGGCTTTCAGGAATTCCCACCCCTCCCTGAGAACCTGGCCCTGGCAAGGGACACTCTGGCACACGGCACTGGGACCTTTGCTTCAGGGTCTGTTGATACTGGCAAAAGCTCCTTCCAAGAGCCACCCGCAGCAGCCTCACATTCCTGTCTCCTCCTGCGGCAGAGGCCAAGGGGACAGCAGCTCCTCTTCCCTTTGTCACCTCTGGCACAGCCCACGTGCCCGCTTGATTCTATCGGCTTGGCATCTCCAGCACTGGACCAGGCTGGGAGTCTGCAGAGCGGGCTCCGTGCCAGGCTTACTGGTCCCAACAGGACCAGCAGAGCAGCATCACAGAGTACCTGGCTGAGACATCCCCTGCAAAGCCCCCCAAGTGAGGAGTGGACTGCAGCAGAAATGCAGTGTCACGGCAGGGGGAGAGGGGACAATGCAGTGTGCCCAGTCCAGGGCTCCACAGGGAACTGATGGAGAGAGGCCAAGGGAAGTTCTAAAGATGCTGAGGGGCCTGGAGCAGCTCTGTGAGAAGCAAAGGCTGAGAGCCTGCTGAAGAGCAGCCCCAGAGAGGATCTGCTCAGTGCTCAGCAAGAGCTAAAAGGAGGGGGCAAGAGGCTGGACCCTTCTCACTGGTGCCCAGGGACAGGACAAGGGGCAGTGGGCACAAACTGGCACCCAGAAGCTTTGGTATGTGGGTGCTGGAGGCCTGGAGCAGGCTGCCCAGAGAATTTGTGAAGTCTTCTTTGGAGAGCTTCCACCCGCCCTGTGCCAGTGTGATCTTGGGCAAACTGCTGTGGGTGCCCTGCCAGGGTGGGTTGGCTGCTGTGGGTGCCAGGGGAGTTGGACAGAGGAGCTGGACTGGGAGAGCTCCAGAGGTCCCTCCCAAGCCCTTTATGCTGGGGTTCTGGGATTCTGTGATGTGAACACTGCCCTCATCCCCTCTCTTCCCAGCAGTGGATGCCCAGTGGGAAGCTGCACTCTGTGGCTCTCAGTTTTCCTCTCCTTCTCCCTGAAGAGCTCTACCTGTACTTTGCCTCCACGCTCACACCAAGGTTACTCTCACTGCTGAGGCAGGACTCTTGTGAAATTAGCTGGGGCTGTGCTGAGGCCCAGGCTGTCACTTTTCTCAGGCTGTCACTTTTCCCAGGCTGTCACTTCTCCACGTGCAGCTCCTGCCGTGGCCACCAGCTGCAGGTTGAGAAGCTCCTTGTGTGTGCTGGAGGCCCTGCTGTGGCAGGCAGGGATAGAGCTGTGCCAGGCTCACCCTTCTTCTACTGCACCCTGCTCACCCTACACTGTTGCCCAGGTCTAAGCGTCACCAGGGGTTCCTTGGTTACCCTTGCCCCATGCTGTGAGTGGGGAAGGGGCTGTAGGCTCCATTGTGGGAGCAGGGCAAGCCCCATGCATGGACAGTGTGGTGAAATCCCAGACTCTGCACATCTGAGGAACCTCTGGCCTGAAGGCACCACAGAGGACACATTTTCAGGTGGTTGGCAAGGCCCAGGACGTTGTGTTCTGTCCTCATATCAAGCTGCCAGGGACAGGGAGGAGCCTCAGAACCTGGAACCCCTCTTAGGGAAGCTGCTGCTGTCCAAGGCACCTCAAATCAGCAGGACCTTTGTGTCCGTCGGGATGCCGCTGCCCTGTGGGTCTTGGTGTGGCTGTACCACAGCCCAGGTGACAAAAGGCAACATGGTGACAAGGGAGATCTGGACCAGGAGATGCCCAAAGTCGCTGTGCGTGAGGGTAGGGCTGGCAGCAGAGCCTGCTGCATATCTTGTAGTGTGCAGGGAGCTCATGTACAGCCCAACAAAGGCAGAGAGGGAGAGGGTAGCAAGAGGGGGTTGTGCCCAGTGGAGGCTGTGGAGCAGCAAGGGGCAGCCAGACCCCATCTGTGCTGAAGGAGATTCCTGGCAGGAGTGTTGTGGGGCCATGAAGGGGGACTGGGAGCATCCAGCCCTGCTCCAGAGCTTGTGGCATCCAGAGGTGGACTCGTGCCATCCTGAGCTGCACCATCTGTGTGGCCACAGTGACCAGCAACTGGTGCCTCAGCTCCACTCTACCCACACCTGCTGCAGCCTGGAGAGCTCAGCCCCAGCCTCAGCCCCAGGAAAGCTGTTTGGTCACTAAAGGTAAAGGAGGTATTGGGAAAAGAAGGAAAAAAAGCAGGGAAAAGCAAACACCAAACCTATTTTGGGGTTGCGCAAGTGGCCTTGGGTCCCAGACAATATTGATCCTCAGACCGCATCGATCCCCAGGCCTCATTGATCCCCAAGGCTCATTGATCCCCAAGTCTTCCGCCCTGCCTGTGCAGGGACAGTGGGAACCCTTTGAGTCCAGGTCCTGCAGGCAGCAATGCCTGGGAGGCTGGATCTGAGCATGGGAGCTGCTGTGACCTGATGGGGAGATGGAGCTCCACACCCCAGAAGGGCTTGATGGCAGCAGGTGCCACCTTCGTGTGGACAGACACCGACTCCTCCTCGTGATTGTTCCATCCCCATTCCAGCTGCCACAGGTCCTAGATGGCAATGTTCATCCTGGCTCCAGCTCCAGCCAGAACCACTCAGTGGCACCAACCAGCCTGATCCTGGAGTGGGATAGCAGATGCCAACCCAGAGTGCCCTACACCAGCCTCCTCTCTCTGCCAGCCTCTTCTCACCTGCTTCAGCTCTGTCTCCAGCTTCTGGAGTGGGGTCATCAGCGCTTGCAATGTGGGGCATGGGACCCTGCTTCTTCCCCAGTCAGCTGCACACACTGGTGAGGCACTGGAACAGGTTGCCCAGGGAGGTCGTGGATGCTCCCTCCCTCGAGGTGTTCAAGGACAGACTGGATGAGGCCTTGAGTAACCTGTACTAGTGGGAGGTGTCCCTGCCTATGGCAGGGGGTTGGAACTAGATGATCCTTGAGGTCCCTTCCAACCTTCCCATTCTATGATTCTATGATTCTATGATCCTCCTGGATTGGAGCTCCCCTCATGAGCCTCCTACCCCCAGCACCCTCTCCCTGCTTCTGCAGCCCTCCCAGGTGGAGAAACCCTGACATGAGGTTACGTAAGGGGGCTGCTGTGTCACAGCTGCTCTTTGCCCCCAGCTCTCACAGCACCAACGTGTCCCACTTTGCTGCCAGCATTGCTGGCAAGGGGCACTGAGGGGAGCAAGTGCTCTTGGCTATGGGCCAGAGACGTGCCAAGAGGCTGCTGCCCAGTGAGTGAGCTGGCATGGGGTTGTGCTGGTCACCTTGATTTTGGGGGCCTTGCCTGGCACCTTCCATCCCCTCCAAAAGGGAGGAAAGTTGCTCGATTTTGTCTCCATGTGGGACAGAAATGACCAAAGATGGTTTGAGTGGAATGGGAAATTTGCCCAAGGAATGGTAGCATTCCTGGTGGGAATCACAACCCCCCTGTGTCCAGTCTCCCATCCCATGCCCAGGATATGGCTGAGACAGAGCAGGGGTTCTGAATGCTCCCTGGAAAGGCAGCCGAGGGGCAGAGAGCATAAAGCAGTAGAGACCAGCAGCACTGCAGGCCTTGGGCAAGGTGCATCCTGGCGCTGGATGCCCAACCTCAGTGCCCAGGGTTTAGAGCCAAGGTAGCAGCTAGAGGAGGACAGCATGTGACAGAGTGGATCTGTTCTGTGCCATCCTGGTGCTGTCTGTGCCAGGGCATACCCTCCACCTTGCACCCTGGGGCTCACCCAAGCACACCCAGCTGGGCACATCCACGTGTGAACACTCCATGGCTGGGAGTCTTTTATTGAACACCTGGCAAAGGGAGACACTTTCCTCCCCCTGGGATCAGTTTCCCCTTCCTCACCCCTCCTCACCCTGGTGTCCAGCTGGTCAAGGTCCCATGCATGGTCCTCCCCTCTCAGGCCCAACCATCCCCCAGCATCTGCTCAGCTTCTGTCTCCCCTAGCAGCTCCAGACCGTTGCTGCTGGGACACGATGAGCATGTTTGTGTTGAGGGCTGCCCCATGGCCTTGGGCCGGGACCAGCTGCAGGGTGAGCTGGGGCTGCCCCGAGCCCCCTGGGGAGCTGTGCTCAGCAGGGTTCTTACAGGTGGAAGAAGGGTCTGGGGTCCATCAGGAGGTGGCCTCAGAGGCAGAGAGGGCAGATCTGAAGGGGCGGAAAAGCCGTGTGGGAGGTGAGGAAGGAGAGGACTTGCAGATCAGCATCGCCCTTGATGCTTCAGCCTCGGGAGGAGAAACACCTCGGCAGGTTCCCGTCTCGCAGCAGAGGGGCCGGAAGGAGGGGAACCCCACGCGGCACAGGCCCTGCCCTCCCCCCTCCTCGGGCCGCTCAGGTACAGCCGCAGGCATCCACGATCATGTCGGGGATGTCAGTTTTGACAATGTTGCTGTCCCGGTCGTAGTAGAGCAGCGAGAGCGGGCGGCGCTGGGTGGGCACGCAGCAGGAGTCCGCAGCTGCCTCCGCGTTGGTGGCTTTGATGATGTTGAGGACGGCGGAGTGGAAAGAGGCGGCGAGGCCGGGGGCGGCAGCCATGTGCCGGGGGCAGAACCCTGTGCAGTAGTTCATGTGGTAGCCCTCGGGATGGATGATCCAATCCTCCCAGCCGATATCCTTGAAGTCCACGAAGAACTCCCTGCGGCAGCACATGCGGGAGTCCCCGCTGCAGTCGACGCCGCGGCGCCGGACGCGGTGCGCTGCCCTGGCCCGCGCCTGGGCTGCCACAAAGGGCCAGCGAGAGTCACTGCTGTCATCCAGGAGGGGAGACCCCCGAGCCTCCGGCACCTCCAGTTCCACGGTGAGCTTCTGGCTGCCCTGGCCAAAGAGCTGCTGGACAGCGGCACCCACGTCCAGCGTGGTCCAGCCGCTCCTCGGCACCTGCAGCTGGGTCTCGCTGGTCACCGTCGCGTTCAGCCCCGTCGGGCCTGGCTGCAAGAGCCTGACGGTGACAGGATGAGTCCCGAGGCCGGGGACTGCCCAGAAGAGGTAGAGTGTGGCCTGGAGGATCTCGGTGCTCCCGGACAGGTCCCGGGTGAAGCGGAAATGAAGTAGGACACTGCGGGAGGTGGAGGACCCTGGGCACAGAAGCAAAAGCAGTGTCAGGAGGTGAAGACAGAAGGACATGTGTGGGGGGTCCCTCAGCCGGGGGCCACTGAGACAGAGCAAAGGGAGGATGTGGCCAAAGCAGGGAGCAGGGCAGAGGACACAGAGGTGTGGAGGGGTCCCACTGCTGCTCCTCCTTCTTAGGCTGCTCCACAGTTCCTGGAAAGGAGACCGGAGCCAGGTGGGGCTTGGTCTCTATTGCCAAGGAGCAAGGGACAGGACAAGAAGAAATGGCCTCTCACCCCTCACCACCTTCCCACAGGCACAGCCTTCCTTCTCACTGTGTCCCCCACCTCCATGCCTACCTCACCACGCCCGCGAGGCATGGGGTCTGTACCTACCTGACTCAGCAAAGCTCAGGATCTCGTATTCCTGTAGACCCACCCGGGGACGCGGGTGTGGGGTGCCGCCATCCTGGGGTATCCTCGAGGGCTCGGTCGTGTCTGTGTGCTGCGCATGCAGCCTGTGGAGAGCGGTCAGCAGGGCGCCCCTGGGCACGGGCTGGGTGATGTTCGGCCTATCGGGCAAGCGGAGCTTGGAGAGAATGCTCTGCTTGGCCAGCGCCTTCAGCACGTCCTGCTGCGTGCTGGATGCCAGGGCTGCCAGCCCACAGGTTGGGCACCGCATTCCCTTGGGAGCTGTCATCCTCAAAAGGCTCAGGAGCAGGAAAGCCACCGTGGTGGTCATCTCCAGCTCCAGGAGGTGACAGCGTGGGGAAGGGTATCGGCAGAACTCCTCCGACTGCCCGACGAGCCTAACTGGGGCCCGGCGAGCCGAAGGCGGCAGCAGGTGGGGCAGAGCCAGGCTCGGCGGGAACAGGGAGAGGAGCGGAACTCGTTCCCCTGACGTGACCGCAAATATTGGCTGATCCCGGGCGAGATAAACGACCCTGGGAATCCGCAGAAGCCTCTCCCAGCACGGGGCAGCCGCTGTTCTGCTCGTCCCAGGTTAAGGTGGAGCCAGGGGGGCACTTCGGCCTAGGCGGGCGTGCTCAGCCCGGAGCTATCGGGGCGACCCGCTCGGGCCAAGGAATCCCACCCCGGGTCCACTCCCGTGCCGACCCCAGAATGCGGGTGCCCAGGCAGATGGCAGAGGGCTGGGCGGCAGGTGCCCATAGCGCAGTGTGGGGGCTCCCCATGGGGAAAGGTGGGACCACTGGGAGAGGAGGACTCCTGGGGACAAGGAGACCTTCTGGAGACGAAAGGTCCCAGGGAGTGGGGGAACGCCTGGGAGAGTGGGGACCATCGTGAGAGGGAGGACCCCCGGGACACGGGAGACTCTGCCGGGAGGCGGAGACCCTCGGGTCAGAGAAGAAGGAACGCCGGAGAGACAGGGGACCACCGGGAGAAGTGTAGGAGCCCCAAGGCAGCCCGCTAGGGGCGGGGCCACAGGGGCGAGAGGACGGAGACTGGCGCTGGGACCCTCCCTCGAGGGCAGTGCCTCGGCCGGCTCCGCGCCCCGGGGTGCCATTCCCCCCTGCGGCCTCCGCCGCGTCAGGGGGCGCTGTTGACCCCCTCCAGCCTCCCGGGGGCTGCGCCGCGTCCTGCCGGTTGCCACGACAACGCCGCGCGCGGCGGGCGAGGGGTGATGACGCAGCACGCAGGTGACGCACGCGCGGGGAGGGGCTGCGCCGCTTGATTTTTTTCCTTTTTTTTTCTCCCCTCCCCCCCTTTTTNCGCCCGGGTGGCCCGCGCTGGCCCAGGCCCGGCCCGGGGTGGTGGCGGCGGTGGCGGCGACCCCGCGGCGCAGGGCCCAGCCCGGCCCGGCCCGGTAAGTACGCGGCCCCGGGGGGCTGGGTGGGCGCCACAGAACAGGGGCCCGCGCGGAGCCGTCAGAGCGGTCGGCGGCGTCCCCACGCCGAGAGGCGACAGGCGACACACGGGGAACCGGCGCGCGGTGTCCTCGCGTCCCGGACCCTTCCGCGTTCCCCGGGGCAGGAGCCGCGGCCCTGGCTCTGGAGTGTCCTTGGGGCTCCCGCCGCCATGGCTGACGGGTTCGCAGGGAGCACCGGAGGCCGCGTTCGATCCCGGGCTGGCCCTCGGGCCGAGTCCTCGCCGTCTCCTCCGCGGTGTCGGTGCGTGGAGAAGCTGGCGGTCGGAGGCTGGCCTGGGCGAGTTCACGGAGCATATGGGTACTATGGGTGCGATCCCGGAGCGCCCGAGCGTGTGCCTTGCTCGCCCCTTTCTGCGGGCGGTGCAGCGCTGGCAGGAGGCTGAGGAGGAAGAGGAGCAACAGGTGGGGAGCAGACCTGGCGTGCTGGGTGTGCAGTGCCTGGGAAGTGCCACGAGGCTTTTCTGGTGCCCCCCCCCCCAGACGCTGTTTTTGCCTTGGAAAGCTTTCCTGGAAGCATTGCTGACCTGCGGGCCCGTGTCGTGTGGAGATGCTGGAGGCCTCCTGGCTTGGCTTCCCGAGGCCTGTGTGGGCCACCAGCAGGGCACAGCTGTAAGGGCTAGTTCGGTACTCGGCGTTCCCTGCTCCGTGATACATCTGAGTCCTCTCGGTGCTGTTTTGGGTACATGTGGATGCTGGAGCTGCCTGAGTGTCAGAGCTGCTTCTGACTCCTGCCAGGGCACTGTTCTGGCAATGTGTTTCACAGGTTCCATGGCATTGCTTCAGGTCTTGCTTTGGTGTGCTTGTAGTGGTCTCGATAGAGGCTCCTGGTACGGTAAGGATGCAGCTGGTGAGACCTGACCTCTGCCACTCACTGTGTGAAGCTTCAGTCCCTTTATTTTCTTTAGACTTCCATCTACATTATCTCTCCTTGGCAGCAACCTCTGCCGCCTTCCATTGTTCTTTCTGGCCTTTTCTTTTTGTTTTGTGATGAGCAAGCACGCAGAGCCCAGGCCTGGGATGCTCCACTGGCCTCTGACTTTAGAAAGAACTTGGTGATTCTTTTGTCTTTCGGAGCCTTCCTGGAGGAGGGTGTTTGCCTCTTGGAAGGGCACCACAGATCTGGGTTAGGGCTGTGCCAGTGGGCAAGGCTCTAGGCAGCTCATAACCACCACGTTGAGGTTGATTTCCAGATCCTGAGGGTTTTCTTCTGTCTCTTTTATTAGCACTTAAATGAGCAGCTGTTCTTTGGGCTCTTTGTTAGGCCACAGAGAACCTGAACTTGTTGGTGAAGTCTTTGTCTCTTCTTCCCTGTGTCCTGCTTCTCCCCTGGGGCTGGCTGTTCACTGCAGGGGTGTCTGGCAGGGCAGCGATTGCCTGCGGGCAGCTCCCCTGGCCTGGCCTGCAGATGTGGTGGGCAGAACATGGTTAGGTCCCTTCTAGACCCTGCCTTGAATGTTGGTTTGGAAATGGCTTTCAGCTTTCTATCTCAGCTGGGCTGTGCCGTGGGTAACCACCGCAGCTCCTCACCTTCCCGTTCTGGGATCTGGCTGTGCTGGTGTCCCACAGGGGGATGGTGCCCCCCAAGCAGCTGTGAGGTTTCGCAGAGGGGTAAATCGATTCCTCTTCCCAGGAGCAGATCTATCAACTTGGTCTCTGCTCAGTGCATTTGTTGCTTCAGGGTGTCTCAATGTGGAGCTGTCTGGGCTGGAGACGCTCATCCAGCCCAACCCTCCTCTAACTCTAGTAAGGCTGGTGCTAAGCCATGGCTCTCAGCACCACATCTCTGCACCTTTCATTCACAGAAAGGTGAATGGGTTGGAAGGGACCTTGACAATCCTCCATTTCCAGCCTGCCTGGCATTTGCAGAACATCCTCTGCTGGGCCAGGTTGCCCAAGCCTTTGAAACCCCTCCGGGAGTGGTGATTCAATCAAACGGGCAGCCTGGGGGGAGGCTTTGAGAAGCCTTCCAGTGAGGAACTTGCTCATGATGTCCAACCCAAACCGCCCTTGGGGCAACCTGAGGCCATTTCCTCTTGTCCTGTCCCTGGTTCCTCGGCAGAGCAGACCAAACCCCACCTGGTTTTCTGTCCTCGATACTTGTCAAGAATCTTGTCCCTCAGTCCCTTCTCCATCTCCTTGGACCTGGTTCTCTGTAGGCACTTCAAACGTTCCTGGTTCCCTGTGCTGCCTGTGCCCTGAGTCCTCCCCTCGCAGCGCAGATGCACTCAGCTCCCCTTTTAGCACCGATGCCATTTGCGCTGCTAAATTTAAACCCGTGCCAGTGCTGCTATTTCTAACCCCCACTCCAGAGTGCAAGGGGGAGAAATCCTCCAGTTAAGAAAACTGTCATCATAAAGTCTTCCTGTAGGACTGGCTCCGATCTGAGCTCCGTGCAGGGTTTGAATCCCTGGGCTGCCTGGGAGGACCTTTCCAAGGCTCATCTCATCCACCCCTGTCCCTGCAGCCCGCAGGGACGTCCCCAACTGGAGTAGGCTGCTCAGAGCCCTGAACAGCCTGACCCAGGATGTCCCCAGGAGTGGGGCAGCTCCCAGATTTCTGGGCAGTCTCCTGTCCAGCCTTGCCCTCCCCTGGCACAGTTCCAGGCTGTTTCCTCACATTCTGATCCTAGGGAGCAGAGCCCAACACCACCTGGCTCCAGCCTCCCCTTGGGCAGTCGCAGAGAACCATGAGGTCTCCCCTCAGCCTCCTCTTCTCCAGGCTGTCCACCCCCATCTTCCTCAGCTGCCCCTCCCCAGCCCTGTACTCCAGACCCTTCCCCAGCTTGGTTGCTCTCCTCTGGGCCTGCTCCAGCTCCTCAATGCCCTCCGTGGAGTGAGTGGCCCAAAGCTGACACCGGGATTCCAGCTGTGGCCTCCCCGGTGCCCAGCTGGGTCCCTCGGCCCCTCCGTCTCTGTGCCCCGGGAGCCCCCAGCACTGCTGGCAGCAGTGGTTTGCGTGGTGCTGTGGGCAGGGCTGTGCCCGCTGCTGCCGGCGCTGGGATTCCCCTTCCTGGCGCATGTCTGGCTCATGCCTGGCTCTGTCCCCAGCCAGGGTCCTCCTGCCTGGGGAGCACAGGCAGGCTGTGGGTGCTGCAGGCTGAGTCACTGCTGCCTCCTGCTGAATTGTGCTGCCGATTGAGTGTGGGCAGCTGCAGCGTCCTCGGAGCAGCTCTCCTGAGCTCTGTTGGGGCTTTTAGTGAGACTTTGCCCTTTTCCTCTGGCTCTGCCATCCTTTCTGTGGCACTCTGGCTCCTCCTCAGCTGAGCCTGGGCACAGGAGCCTCTGTGGCACAGAAGGGCTTGGCTGTGTCTCCAGAGCTGGCCTCTTCTGGAGGCTTTGGGCATGCTGGAGGTGGGATCCTGCCCTGCCTGCTGCCTTGCGGCCAGGACAAAGCCAGCAGGGAGCAGACAGAGCTGAGGGACAGCCTCAATGCAGCCTCACCGGGATGCTTCTATAAGAACAGAAGGAGAAACTCCTCAGGTGTGAGGGTGCTGGAGGCCTGGAACAGGCTGCCCAGGAAGGCTGTGAAGTCCTCTTCTCTGGAGAGCTTCTGACCCACCCTGGCCATTGTGGCCCTGGGCAAGCTGCTGTGGGTGCCCTGCTGGAGCAGGGGGCTTGGGCTAGGTGAGCTCCAGAGGACCCTTCCAGCCCCCATCGTGCTGGGATCTACTGGGAGCAGAACCTAGAGCTGGGTTGCTGCAGCATTCTGGAGCTGCTCAGCCTGATGGCACACATGCTGTGCTCTATGCCACCTCTGCCAGCTCCTCTCCCATGCCTCCACTCCCCTGACACTGCTCCTGTGCTATTTTTAAGCCGCGCTGCACTCTGGATTGCGGCACTGCTGCTCCTGAATTATTTATCAGTCTCTGGAGCTGAATGGAGCCTGCTTAGGGTTCCCCTCCTGCTCCTCACTGCCCACGTGTCTGTCCCAAACCATTGACAGATTTGGTTCATGTCAAATGCTGGTGCCCTTCCCTCTGAGAGGAGCTTCAAGAAGGCTGTGGACAGACTCTGGCAAGGGATGGGAGTACCAGGAGAGGTGAAATGGCTTTGAGCTGGGAGAGGGCAGATTTGGACTGGAGAGGAGGGAGAAATTCCTGGCAGCAAGGGTGGGGAGACACTGTCAGAGGTTCCCCAGGGAGGCTGTGGATGCACCTCCCTGGAGGAGTTCAAGGCCAGGCTGCATGAGGCCCTGAGCAACCTGGGCTGGTGGAATTGTCCCTGTCTTTGGCAGAGGGTTGGCACTGGGTGGTTTTTGAGGTCCCTTCCAACCCAGCCCATTGGTGGTGCAGGGTCATTGAGATCTGTGTGTTTTGCTCTCCCTGCTGGGGCTCAGGGTGGGGTTGGTTGCCATGCTGGCACATCCTCAGCTCAGCCCCATTTCAGTGGAAGGCCCCTTTGGAAAAAAAGAAAGCCCAAATTCTTGTTCCCCGCCTGGAGCCAGCCTGGCATAGAGGCACCTCCACACGTGAGCACACAGGCACGTGCCAAGCAGCAGCAGCAGAGGCTGTGGACGTGGCTAAGGCTGGCTCAAAGCTCTTTGGTCAGCAAGCAGTGCCACCCCACCACTACCCCCCCCACCCCGTTTGGTGTCACAGGTCTTGACTTTATTTCCCCCCCCTTGCCCCTTCTGCTGGTGCTTCCATGGACAGGTCTGTTGAGCTGAGCAGATTAAATGGAATCACAGAATAATAGAATTATAGAATGGTAAGGTTGGAAGAGACCTCAAGAATCATCTAGTTCCAACTCCCTGCCATAGGCAGGGACACCTCCACTAGTAAAGCCTTGGCTTAGAGTCACAGAAGGGTAGGGGCTGGAAGGGCCCTCTGGAGATCACCCAGTGCAACCCCTGTGCCAGGGCAGGGGCACCCATGGAGGGTCACACAGGAACACATCCCAGAGATGGAGACTCCACAACCCCTCTGGGCAGCCTGTGCCAGGGCTCCAGCACTCTAATTCCAGAAGCTCCTCCTCACATTTGATGGAACCTCCGATGCTCCAGTTTGTGCCCATTGCCCCTTGTCCTGGCATTGGGCACCACTGACATGAGCCTGGCCCCATCCTTCTGGCCCCCACCCTTGAAGTGTCGCTCAGCAGTGATGAGCCCCCCTCAGGCTGCTCTTCTCCAGCCTGAGCAGCCCCAAGCTCTCAGACTTTTCTCACCAGAGGTGTCCCTGTGCTCTCAGCACCTTTGCAGACCTCTGCTGTGCCCTTTCCTCTGGTCTGTGTGTGCCCTGGGTGGGGGTGGCTCTGGTCCCATTGCTCTGTCTCTGACAGCACAGACAGGACCTGAGCTCTGCATTTCCTCTGCCCTTCTTCCACTGACCTACTTCTGCGTGCAGCTCTCACTCCAGCCCTCAGTGAATGGAGAGGGAGAGGCTGCAGCCTCTCCAGGGCTTTGTCCTGCCTGCTGCTGGGGCTGACT
Source organism: Eubucco bourcierii (assembly GCA_013396675.1). Taxonomy (NCBI): domain Eukaryota; kingdom Metazoa; phylum Chordata; class Aves; order Piciformes; family Ramphastidae; genus Eubucco; species Eubucco bourcierii. Next base: position 69,165 of record VWZE01000370.1, on the reverse strand, counting down.
CACTCTTTCTCCTCCTCCTCCTCCTCCTCCAGCCCAGGATTTGCTGTGTCCCTACCTAAGGAGGAGGCTGCAGTTTAGGAAATCCTCTGGCACACAAGGTGCTGCCTGCATGCCTGAGCAGCCTGACCTAGTGGGAGGTGTCCCTGCTGCTGGAAGGTCCTTCCAGCCCTTTCTGTCAGTCTATGGAAGTGAGGAGCTGCCAGCTCACAGTGGGCTTGGAGAGCTGCAGCTGAGGCTTGGATTTCTCCCTGGAAACCTGTCCCTGCTGTGCCATCTGCCAGGAGTCTGCTAGAGGCCAGGATGGAGGCTCAGCTTCTGGAGCTCTTCTGCTTCCAGGCCACAGCTAAGAGCTGCCACTGGGGGTCCACCAGAGGGTCCTAAGCCCTAAGCATCTTCATAGGTTCGTGGAATGGGTTGAGTTGAAAGAGATCTTCAGGATTCCCCAGCTCCAAACCCCTGTCAGGGGCATGGACACCTCCACCAGCCCAGGTTGCTCAAGGCCTCATCCAGCCTGGCCTTGGGCACCTCCAGGGAGGGGGCAGGCACAGCCTCCCTGGGTGTCTTTGAGGGCAGGGAGGCCTGGTGGAAAGGAGGAACAGCACCCAGGGGCCCTTCTTCTTTTAATGCTGAGCTTACCATGGCAGGGCTCTGGAGCAGAGATGCCAGCAGCTGTCCTTCGTGATGCCAAGCTGAAGCGCAGCAGAGGCTCCTCAGCAGGAGGGAGCTCTCTGACAGTCTCTCACTGATTTGTGCAGTTTGGAAGGCTCTGTGTGGAGCAGAGATCTGTGGCACAGGCAGGATGTGCTGGACCTGAGTTTCTGTGTCCCACTGCTGCTTCATTTGCAAAGTAGCTGCTGCTGGAGCTGCTTCAGGGATCAGAACTGCAGGTTTGGAGCTCCAGAGGCCTGCTGAGGTGACAGGAATGAACAACCCAGGAGCATATTATTTAAGCAGAGGGGAAAGGCCTGTGCTGACTAACTTCATCCCAGCCAGGAGCTGGCAGCTTGGCTGGACTCAGCTGCCACAGGGAGTCACTCTGAGCACACTTTTTGTGCCAGGGGACAGAGGTGTCCAGGCTGGATTCCTGCTGAGCAAGCAATGGAGCTGCTGCAGGCACTTTGCTGCTTCTCAGGGCTTACTGTGAAGCAGAGGGACCCAGAGCAGAAGCATGAGAACTCAGCTGAAGGCCTCGTCCTGGAGAGGGCACCGCAAAGGTGCTGAGGGACACCTCTGGTGAGGAAAGTCTGAGAGCTTGGGGCTGCTCAGGCTGGAGAAGAGCAGCCTGAGGGGGGCTCATCACTGCTGAGCGACACTTCAAGGGTGGGGGCCAGAAGGATGGGGCCAGGCTCGTGTCAGTGGTGCCCAGTGCCAGGACAAGGGGCAGTGGGCACAAACTGGAGCATCGGAGGTTCCATCAAATGTGAGGAGGAGCTTCTGGAATTGAAGAGTGCTGGAGCCCTGGCCCAGGCTACCCAGAGGGGTTGTGGAGTCTCCATCCCTGGAGTCATTCCAAACCCACCTGTATGTGCTCCTGTGCAACCCTCTGTGGATGCCCCTGCCCTGGCAGGGAGGGGCGGACTGGGTGCTGAGCATTGATCAAATCCCTTCTGGGGCTGCTCTTCTCCAGGCTCTTAGCCTTTGCTCCTCAGAGAGCTGCTCTAGGCCCCTCAGCATCTCCCCATCCTCCACTGGACCCTCTAGAGTAGTTCCTTGCCTCTCTGGGCAGCCTGGAGCTGGTCCCAGTCCTTCAGCTGCAGCCTCAGCAGGGCATAGTGGCGGAGGAGACCCTGCCCTGCCCTGCTGGCCACACTCAGTTCAGTCACAGGTCTGAGACCAAGCCGTTAGCAGCCAGGGTGGGAGCAGGGTGAAGCCAGGCTGCCTGCAACCTGGCTCGGCTTGTGCTGGGTGTCCTGCAGGCTTTGGGGTGCTCTGGAGAGCTGCTGCTTGCTGTGGTGTCTCTGCTGTCCTCCTCCCCTTCCATTCGGGCTCCTGCCTGGCAGGGGATGGCTGCTGTGTCTTTAAAGCTCTCCCAGGGCTGTGCGGAGGCAGCTCCATTGAAGTATTTGAATGAGAGCAGGGGGGGCTGTGCATGTGGCTATTGGCAGAGCTCTCTGTGACATCCCTTCGAGCAGCTGGGCTCTGCTTTGCTTCAGAGCTGCTTGTCAGAGCCGCTCAAGCTTGCTCTGGCTCTGACTGTGGCAGCAGCAAAGATCCCTGCCCTGATTCTGGGGTGAGAGCTGGGAGGGGGCTCCTGAGGAGCGCTGGTGCCTTGGCAGCAGTCCCCTTGACCTGGTGGCGGCAATGAAGGCTCCATTGGCAGCAGCAAGCAGATGACCTGAGAGTGCCAAAGCACCACGGTGAGTTGATTGGTTTTTATTTGGAACCAGGCTTCAGATGGTTAGGGCCGGAGAAGGACCTGCCCAGAGACTTTGCTTTTCCTCTCCCTGTCCCCCTGTCCCCACCCCACTGCAGAACACAGAGCAGGGGTAAATGCAAGGCAGTGTGTCAGGGATGGGGACCTGGCATCGCTCACTGGATGGGAGGTTGGGCAGATGATCTTGCAGGTCTCCTCCAGCCAAAGCTGCTCTGTGCTGTCCTGAGGTGGTTGTCGCTGGCTGGGGTTAATTTAAGATGGTGCTGAGCTGAAGCTGCAGCTCTGCAGCTCTGTTCTTGAGAGCACTCATCTGAGCTCTCTCCTTGCTGTGGGGCGGCTCTTCGGGAGCTGGGGGAATCCCTGCTCCTCAGCTCTACCATCACTGAGGAGTTCCTCGGGCCAGCCTCCTGGGCTCTCCTCCTGTCTCTCAGCCTGGTGCTTGTGCAGCTGGCTCCTGGCCTTTGCCTGTGCAGAGCCGAACCCCTGCTCTGTGCTGGGTGAGACCTTGAGAGGCTTTGCTTGCTTGAGGCTGGGCAGCTGGGAGATGCTTCCTGGGCTGCCAGCCAGGTGATGCTGGGGCTAGGTTGTGCAGTTTGGTGTCCTGCAGGTCTCCCCATTTAAAATGCTTTGAACCCTCTGAAGGAATTGGGTCTGGGTTTTAGTGGAGTTAGGAGTTGGGACTGCCTATACCTCCTCCTCCTCACACCACCATTCAGTCTTGCATCAGACCCTGGTGCTGGAGGTGCTGCTCCCATCACTGGAGACTCAGTGCTGGGAGTTGCTTTTCTTGGGTTGAAGCTGTTAGGCACTTACCAGACTGCAGGGTCTGTGCCTACCTACCTTGGGCTCGTTTCCCTCCATGGCTTTAAAATGCAATTTGGAACTGGGAGCATCAGCTGTGGCCTGAGGAGCTGCAGAGATCCCCCAGATCTGAGAGCTGCTGCAGTGCCTGGGGAGCACCTCGGCAGTGGGGGAAAGAGGGCAGGGAATTCCCTGCCTGGCCTTTGGGCTCCCCCTGCACTGCGAGTCCAACTTCTGCAGCTGGCAGCCAGATAAAAATAATTTATTTTTTCTTTTGAATTCTCACCCCTCTCCTCCTTGGAGCAAATCAATTCCTGGATCCCCCCCTGGAAAACAGCCTCAGTCTCTCGGATTTAGTGGGTACCCTTCAGCTGTGCTGCGGCTAGGGGCTCAGTGCCCTCTGCCAGCAGTGACAATCAGGGCCAGCAGCCTGGCAAGGAGGGGTCCGGGCAGGGTCAGGACACTCTGTGTCCGAGGGGCTTGCGGCGGGTCCCGAGTGGCAGCCCCCAGCAGCGAGCTGCGCTGGGGAACTCCTTGGCTCCCGCCGCCAGCTTCGCGTTTCTGACGCAGGCAGGACACCGGAGGGTGCCAGGAGAGGGTCATGTCCTGAGCCTGCGGAGTGCCCACACCCTGCCTGCTGCAGAGGGGACTCTCGGAAGGCGCCGTCGGGGCCGTCCCGCAGCCAGGGAAGGGTTAAGAGATACTGCTGCTCGCCGCGGTCCTAGTGCCGCCTGCCCCTGCCGAGGGAGGCGCCGATGCCTCCCCAGCTCTTCAGGAAACCCCCATGGTGGACAGCCCTCGGTAATCGTTGCTGGGAAACTGCTTTGACGTCACAGGAGCAGTTCCCTGCTCTTCAGACGGTACAGGAATAGCTCGGGAATAGCTCAGGAATAGCTCAGGAATGGCTCGTGATGGGGAGCAGGGTGAGATGGGGAAGCAGCTCTGGCAGGGAGCTCCTCAGCTTTGTCTCTTTCTCCACCTCTCTGCCTGAGGGACTTCTGGCAGGGGCTTGGAGCAGTCGGGCAAGGGCAGTGGGTTGAAGCTGGAAGAGGGGAGATTGAGGCTGGAGATGAGGAAGAAATTCCTGAGAGTGAGGGTGAGGAGACCCTGGCACAGGTTGCACAGAGAGGCTATGGCTGCCTCCTGCCAAACCTGACCCCAGGATTCCAGGTGCGGCCTTGCCAGCGCCCAATCCAGCTGGGGGTGGTTTAATGGTGGTGTTCTACCCTCCCTGGAATTCTGTGGAGGGACATGTTGGAAACCTTTTTGTGCTCTAAGAATTGGGAATTCTTTGAGAGAGTCCCATTGGAGACCTCCTGATGCTCTGCAGAGTTTACTTGGAGGCCTTCCCACCCCACCTGCACTTGCTGGCTCCTCCTGCACAGGTCATTTCCCCCTTCCCACCTGAAGTCAAACCCTTCCATCTGCATCACAGCTTCACCGCTTTGATGTCATCTGGGGGTGGAGATGAAGATTTAAAGCAGTGACTAAGCACTGGGAGCCTGGGCACTGTGCAGGCCTCCTGTTGGGTGGGATTTTTTGGCTTGGATTGGTAGGAACTGTAGGAAAGTGAGGAATTGGTTCCCTTTCTTCCACTGATCTGAATGAAAAAGCCATGGAGAAAATTCAGGAGAAATCTTTTGCTGGCTCAGTTGCAGCTTGAGTGTTCCTGAGGTTCCTTGCTGAACCAGGTGCTGGTTCTAGGTGGAGCTGGTAGCTCTGGAGCTGGTTTCTCCAAGAGGGTGGAAAGGGACTGCTCCAAGGGCTCTGGAGCTGTGCATGCCCCAGATGAGGCTGCAGGTTTCCTATGGCATTCCCAGATTGTATCAGGTTGGAAGGGACGCTCAAAGATCCTCTTGTCCAACGCCCTGCAGACAGCAGGGACACCTCCAGCTGGAGCAGGCTGCCCAGGGCCTAAGCGAGGCTGAGCCTGGACGTGTCCACCAGTGGGACCTGCACCACATCCCTGGGCAGCCTCTTCCAGTGTTTCATCACCTTCCTGAAGAACTTCGTCTGGGAATGGTGATGCAGAGCAGACTGAAACCTAGACAGAGACACTTCGGGAGCTCTGTGACCTGTGTTGGTCCCAGCAGCAAAGCCTCTGGTGACAGGAGGTGAACTTGAACCCATCGAAAACCTTCCCAGCTGCTGTGCCCTGCCCCAAAAGTAGCTTCAGAAGCCTCTGAGATCCCTCAGTGTTTGTCAGCAGAGCCCAGAGCCTGCAACAACCTCCCTGCACCTCACCACCTCCGCTTTTTCCTGTGAAAACCTTTTCCTGGAGCTGGGGAAGGGGAGTGGGAATGGAAATCACCCCCAGAGTTCTCCAGTGGCTCCCGGTTCCAGGGAGGTTGCCATGGTGCTGAGGCTCCCATTGGCTGTCCTGGAAGCCAATCAGCAGGTCTCTTAGGAGAGCATCACAGCATCTCGGCACTGCCGGGGGATGCTGGGGTCAGAGCCTGACACAGAGGGGTGAGCTGAACCCCTCAGGTGCTGCACAATGGCCACTGCCTGCCCACCCCCAGCCCTGTCCCTGCTCCTCCAACCTGCCCTCCTGGGTTTCCTTACCAGTTACCCCAGTAAAACCTTCTCCTGGTCCTCCTCCTAGCACTCAGCACACTGCTGCAGCCTGGTTGGACCATGGAGGGGATCAGGAACCTGGAGCTGGAGGACTCCCATGTCCTGGGAGGGAGCTTGGGAACAGGCTGAGACAGTTGGGGTCCTTCAGCTGTTCCTCCCCAGCCCTGTTCTGCAGACCCTTCCCCAGCTCCGCTGTCTGTCTCTGGCCCTGCTCCAGCCCCTCCATGTCCTTCTCAGAGTGAGGGGCCCAAAGCTGACCCCAGGATTCCAGCTGTGGCCTGCCTAGTGCCCAGAGCTGCGGTGGAATCACCTCCCTGGTCCTGGTGGCCACAGCATTGCTGACACAGGCCCCTCACACCCATGCACAGATGCTGCATCTCTGTGACCTCCCTGGCAAGCCACAGCTCAGTCCTGTCGCCCCCTGAACTTCCACCCCCTCTGCATGCTGTTGTCTGTCACTGCTGCTGGCTGCCACCCCCTCGCTGCCTCCCCCGCCTGTCCTGGGAGCAGGGCTGATTCATCCCAGCCAGCAGCTCCAGCAGCGCAAATCTTGGGTGGCTTTTATGTGCAGGGAGAGATCCTGGAGGAAGCTGCTGGGCACAGAAGTGCTGTCGGGAGAGGGCAGCCTCCCGGTGTCGGTTCTGTGGCTCTGAGTCATCTGTCTGGGAGAGGAGAGGGAGATCTGCTGCTGCTCCCCTGGCTGTGAGCAGTGTGAGGAGCAAAAGCTCCTGCCCCTTCTCCAGGCTGACTCAGCTGCCTGCTCTGGGGGGAAAGTCCTGAGCCAGGGTAGCTGCTGCAAAGAGAAGGAGCTACAAGGAACCTGCTCCTCCCCTTCCAGTCCAGAAGTGGCAGCAGGTCAGGGCAGGTTCCTCCTGCTTCCCTTCCCCAAAGTTGCTGCAGATCCTCCTGGCCTGTGCATGAGGCTGGAGCAGTTCCCTGCAGCACAGAACATTCTGAGGAGGGGGGAGGCAGAGTTCACCTCCTGCCTCAGGCAGACTCCCACTAAGGAGGCTGTGGGCAAATCCACAGAGTCCTAATGATGGCTATGGGGCTCCTGCATGTTGCCCTTGAGGCAGGTGCTGCTCTGTCTGTCACTGGAGTGCTTGGTCCCTGCATGAGTCCTGAAGACGTTGGAACCTTCATGTGCCAGTCTGTGCTCCAGGTGGGAGCTCTCCCCTGACTCCTTTCTGCCCTTGCTCTCACCCCTGGCAGGTGCCAGCTGCTCCGTGGTGGGTCTCTGAAGATGTCCAGCAGCAGCACCACGCAGGACTCTCTGGAGACAATGAAGGAGTCTGAAAAGAAGCTGGTGGAGGAGTCTATGAACAAACCCAAATATGTCTGCAGGTCACCGAGCAAGGAGGAGGTGGAGAAGGATGGGGGGGAAGAGGTCGGCGTGCGCCAGGAATCCCAGGTGAGGGGGCAGATGAGCTCAGAGCCTCCCCACCAGCTCCTGGGAACTCTCCTGCTCCTTGGCTAACACCAACCAGTTGCTCTGCCTTCTGAAGGGGACCCAAGACTCTGCTGTCACCCCCCAAGGGACACGAAACTGTGGTGTTCAGTCTGTCCTTGAAACTCCACCTGAGTTCAGTCCATGGCCTCCCTCTTGGCAGCAGCTTCCCTCTCGGTCAGGTGGAGCTTTGCTCCAGGGTCTCCTGCAGTCTGCACCCTCACACTCAACTCCTTCCCTTCTCTCTCTCTCTCTCCTCCACAGAGGCGAACCTCAAGTCATGGACACGCCAGGAAGAGAGCCAAGGTAGGAGCTCTGCTGATGTCTCTTCCTCCTTCTGGCCACTTGAACTGAGTTGTGATCCCAACCTTAGGGTGCTCTATGCACCTCAGGCCTTCCTTCATCTGAGCTTCTGGGATCTCCTGTGCCTGACTGGCTCAGTTCTGTCCTGTTGGTCACCCACGTGAGGCAACCTCCCACGGAGCCCTGGCAGGACAGGGTTTGTCTGAAGCATTTTTCCTGAGCACTGCAACATAACTCAAAGTGCCCAAAGTCATCAGGCCCCAGAGCTGTGGAGTCCTTGTGGCTGCAAAGGGCCTGGCTGAAGGGAAGGAAAGCAATCATCTGCTCTGGAACTCCAAGATTCTGTCTGTTCGTGTTTGCTGCAAGAAGCTATTTTGAAGTCCTTAATAGTGTCTGTAGAAGGGGCTGGATGCTGCAGCATCAGGGGCTGAACTGAGGGGCCTTGCCTCTAACCCTCTTTTCCTTCTCCAGTCTAATTCAAAGCTCAAACTGGTCAGGAGTTTGGCTGTGTGTGAAGAGTCCTTGAGCCCCTTCGTAGATGGGCTGCTGGAGTGTCAGGTGAGCCTAAGATGAGACAAGCTGGGCTTGGCAACCCTTCCAGGGAGAAATTGTTCCTCATGTCCATCCTGAACCTCCCCTGAGGCAATGTGAGGCCATCTCCTCTCCTTCTGTCACTTGATCCTAGGGAGCTGAGCCCAACGCCTGCCTGGCTCCAGCCTTCTCTCAGGATGTTGCACAGAGCCAGGAGGTCTCCTCTCAGCCTTCTCTTTGCTTTGTTTGGTTCCAGGACATTATTCAGCTGCATGTCAGCTGCCCCTCTGACAAGGAGGAGGAAAAGTCCATGAAGGATGGGGCTGAGAAAGAAGAAAAAGAGAAGAATAAAGAAAAGGCCCCCAGGAAAATGCTGTCTCGAGGTCAGGAGCTCACTTGAACAGGACAGGTCCTGGCCTGGCCACACTGAGAGTCCTGCTGACAAGGAGCAGAGCTGCTCTCTGCTGCTGGCTGTACAGGATAAGCTCACATCTGGAATAGCCTTTTTGGAGCAAAGCATGGGGAGGGAGTGGCACATTTCTTTGTCTCTCAAGACCCTTGCAGGCTCTCTGCAGGGACTAGAGGCAGCTGTTGGTGTTGTCATGGTGCAGAGGCAAAGCCAAGGAGAGCCACAGTGTGGACCTCTGCTTCCAGCTGGGTTTGACTTACTGACCACTGCCATGGGTGGCAGGGTGAGGAGGCTGCAGGGAGCTCAGTGCCTGCTGTGTGCTCCTGAGGGTATCATCCCCGAGGATGGTGGGGGTGACCTCATGAATGTTTATAAATATGTGCAGGGAGAGTGCCAGGAGGGTGGAGCCAACCTCTTGGTCATGCCCAGTGCCAGGACAGGGGGCAGTGGGTGGAAGTTGAGGCACAGGAGGCTCTAAGTGAACCTGAGCAAGAATTTCTTCTCAGTGAGGGTGACAGAGCCCTGCACAGGCTGCCCAGGGGGGTTGTGGAGTCTCCCTCTCTTGAGATATTCAAGGACCATCTGGATGCGTTCCAGTGTGAGCTGCTCTGGGTGATGCTGCTCTGGCAGGGGGGCTGGGCCAGATGAACTTTCGAGGTCCCTTCCAGCCCCTGACATTCTGTGATTCTATGATCCAGACCCTGTGTTGGGAACTGGGCTTGAGCCCACATGAGCTGAACCCAGCCTGTGCAACTTGTACAGGCTGGGCTCAGGGCTGGACTCAGAGCTGGGCTCTTCTTCCTCTCTGAATCCTTGGTGCTGAGAGTGAAGCCCAATTCCCTCCACCAGCAGCTATGTGGGGACATCATCCTCCTGCATAGAGTCCCAGAGCTCTGCCCTTCAACCTGTTCTGTTGTGGTGTTTGCTGACTGCTACTGTTGTTTCAGATTCCAGCCAGGAGTACACAGACTCCACTGGGATCGACCTGCACGAGTTCCTAGTGAGCACCCTGAAAAAAAATCCCCGGTAGGTGCCCTGGCAGTGAGAACCTCCTCCAGGAGGGCAGAGCTGTGCTGGGCTCTGCAGGCCCTGGCTGGGGGGTGGGGGTGTAAGTACTGCTGGGGAGGAGGGGGCACTGCAGAAGGTACCTGGAAGTGTGATTCCCTTTGTGGAGCTCAGGGAATGTTGCTGGAGGTGGGGCAGTACCAAACAGCACAACTGGCAGGCATTAGAGCCTGGAGCTGTGCTGGAGAGAAGGGTTGGTGTGAATACAGGCAGGGAGGAGACCTCACGGCTTCAAACCCTGCTCCCCAAAGCCTGTCAGACACCAGCTCTGCAGGGGCTGCTGCTGTGTCACTCGGAAATGTCACCAGGCTGGCAGGGGAAAAGCAGAGCTGGAACCTGGCAGGGGAGCTTCCAGCAGAGCAGGGATTCAGTGGTACCTTAGCCAAGAGCTGTCAGCAAAACAGCTTCAGACTGAACAGCCAAAGAATGCTCTGGGGGTAGGCTGGGGGATGGAGCAATTCGAATGTGACCTCTGGAGTGGGTCCTGTGTGTGCAGCCTGCCTAAGAGAGCTACTTGCTGCAGGTGTTTGGGTCCTCTCTGGGCCGGGAGGGGGATGCCAAGCAGAGGATGTTGCACCCCTGTCCCTAAAGGTGGCCTCTTCCTTTCTCTGTCCTTGGCAGGGACAGAATGATGCTGCTGAAGTTAGAACAGGAGATTCTGGAGTTCATTAGTGACAACAAGTAAGTGGTCATGAGGTGGGCAAACTATCTGAGATTGGCATCAAACCTGGCACCAAAGCCTTGGCAATGGGCATGAGGTGTGTGCACAGCAGCAGAGGTTGATAGCATGGAGGTTAAGAGCACCTAGGGGAGGGGGAGGTCTCTGGGACACTGTTCCAAGGCCTTCAAAGCTTTCTCCCCTCAGCAACCAGTTCAAGAAGTTCCCTCAGATGACCTCGTACCACAGGATGCTGCTGCACCGCGTCGCTGCCTACTTTGGCATGGACCACAACGTGGACCAGACGGGCAAGGCTGTCATCATCAACAAGACCAGCAACACCCGCATGTAGGAGGGCAGCTGGGCACTGCCACCCCCTCCCCTCCTGCCTGTCCCCAGGCACAGCCCTGGCATGACCCAGAGCAGGATGAACTCCACGCTTGTGCTTTGCCTCCACAAGCAGGGCAGGGCCCTTTGCCCTCGCCCCCTTTGCCCTTACCCCTCAGCAGCTGTTTGCAGAGCCCCTCTGTGCCCTCTGTAATACTCAGTCCAGGAGCTCTCAGCCCCACCTTTGCACACCCTCCACCAAACTCTGGTTCCACAAAGGCAGCCCGTGGCCTGGTCCTGTCTCTCTGACCAGACCTGGTTCTCCCTGCAGCCCTGATCAGAGGTTCTCTGAGCACATCAAGGATGAGAAGAGCTCAGACTTCCCGCAGAGATTCATCCTCAAGCGAGATGATGCCAGCATGGACCGAGATGACAACCAGGTAGGGGGTGCCAGGGAGGCCTTGCCTGCTTTCTGGGGGTCAACTGGAGCTTCTACAGGCCGAGAACCAAACCTCCCTTTTGACCCTCCCTTTTGCTGGGTTTCCTGCAGTGACCTTTGACAGAAGCTCCCACCCCAAGCAGCAGCACCCAGACAGATCCTGAAAACAGGAAAATGCCCATGGGAATGCAGGAGGAGTCTGTCTGGGTTCTTGGGGCAGGGGGAGGGCTACCGTTCTGTACTCTGAATGTCTCTTGGTGGCTGGGCCAGGCTTTGAGGGGAAGCCTTTGCTAAGGTCTCCTTGGGAGTCCCCCAGAGCTGAGCACTGCCAACATCTCTGCTGTCCCTCCTGGGGCCTGCAGCGTCAGTCTGGGAAGGTGTCAGGAACTGGCAGTGCTGCTGGAAGGGTTGTGGATGCCCCTCCCTGGAGGTGTTCAAGGCTGGGTTGAACTGAGGTCCCTTCCAACCCAACCCATTCCACAGATCTCTGCACATGTTCATCCCTAGGTTTCAGTGCACAGCAGCTGGGTTCAGAGGCAGAGGCTGTGTCACTGTGCCCAGAGGCCACATCCTAGACTGCTACCTAAGAATGCCAGCAGCTGACTGCTGCCCCTGTTCCTGCTGGCAACTGCTGACCCCTGAGCTGTGTTTATCCCTTCAGATCAGACTCCCCTTGCAGGATGGGAGAAGGAGCAAATCCATCGAGGAGCGGGAGGAGGAGTACCAGAGGGTCCGGGAGCGCATCTTTGCGCGGGAGGTGAGCCTGGGACCCCCCCAGCCCCCGGGGCAGGAGCTGCCCTTGGCTGCTCGGAGAGGTCAGATCCTGCTGCTGCCTTTTCTACAAACCCCGTGCTCTTGGTACCTGCTGCTGAGTTCTAGCACCCAGCAAAGGGCTTGGTCAGCACATGAAGGAAAGACCTGCTGGCCTTCCAGTACCTGAGGAAGGGGCTTTTGGCTAGGGCTTGGGAGTGGCAGCATGAGGGGCAATGGTTCTGAGCTGGAGGGGGAGAGGTCTTCAAGGTCCCTTCCAACCCAAACCATTCCATGATGCTGTGCCTGAGACACGGAGCTAGAGGAGCCACACCTCCAGCCCCCCAGCTCCTGCCCCAGAGTGCCCTGTTTCAGGGGGCAAAGATGTGTGGGTGCAGACAGGAGCTGCTTCTGCTCCTCGTGGCCCAGCAAGATGCTCTTCAGGGGCGATGAGCAGGTGGCTGGAGGAAGCCAAAAGGAGCACTGGCTGCCTGCCCAGCCTCTCTCCAGTGCTGCAGCCTTGCCCTCCTGACTTGGCAGTGCTGGCCTTGGACTCTGCCTTTACAGGATGACCCTGGGCACGTTTTCTGTCCAGCTCAGTTACGGCTTCCTTGAAATCTCTGCTCCCTCTGTGGACCTCCTCCAGGCTGGAGCTGTGGTCCCTGCTCATATCTGGCTCAGAGGCTGCTGTGCTCTGCTGGCTCAAGTGCTGTCTGCCAGCTGGAGGAAGCTCTCCTTGCTGTGCCAAGTGACAAATGATGGGAATCAGGGACAGTTCCAAGTGCCCGTCTGCCGTGGATCATGGTCAGAGTCCAGCTCCTTGCCTGCTGCTTTGCAGTGTCTTGGGAACAACAGCTTTTCGTTTGTCCTGGTGGGCATTGCCTGGCCCAGGAGGACATTGAGGCAGCTGCTGTGCCAAAGCTCTGCTCAGGTCATCAGGCTGCAGTTGGTGACTGCAGGCAGTTTTCACTGCCCAGAGCCATCCAGAGGTGGCAGCAGGCAGCTCTGCCCAAGGTCCTGGACTAGAGCAGTGCTGACTGGTGGGTGGGCATCTCCTCACCCTTGCTTGTGTCCGTGGGCCTTGAGTGGAACCTCCAGAGGCAGAGGTGGCTGTCACAGAAGGGGCTGGGCTGGCTCTGAACCCTCTGCCTTTTGCCATGGCTCTGTGAGCCCTGCAGTGTTGGTGCTTTGCTCCTCTTTGCTTTGGAGTTGCCTGAATTTGCTTTCCAAGTGGCTAAGTCTCTCTTTTCTTCCCTTTTCCTTCCCTTCCCTTCCCTCCATGTTTTTTTCCATGCCTCCAGACGGGCCAGAATGGATATCTGACAGACAGCAGGTGAGTGCTGCCCAGAGACTGCTGGGAGCTCTCTGGGGAGAACTTCCCATGGAACTGGATGGCCTTGAAGGTCCCTTCCAAGCCAGCCCATGGCGTGGTTCTGACAACCAGGGCCCATCTGGAAAGTGACCTTGCAGGGTCTCCACCAGCCTTGTCTCAAGGCCTTGGACAGGGAGGGTTTTAGCAAAGCACCAGGCTCTGACCATGCTGGCATCTTCCAGGCTGGGATCTGGCTAAGCAAAAGGCCAGAAGGGAGCTCCCAGCACAGGCCAGAGGTGATCAGCAGGGTCTGGGGTCTCTGCAGTGCATACCTGAGAAAGCTGGGACCCAGGGGCAGCACCCAGGATGCCACTGTCCAGTGCCACAGCCTGGCTGTGTGCCAGGCACTGTGTCCCCCTCTGCTCTGACTCCTGCTCCCCACAGGGGCCCCCGGGACAGCCTGAGCCACACCTGCAGCAGCAGGCAGAGCAGCAGCGAGGGCGAGGCGAAGACGCTGGAGCCACGGCCCTGGAGCAGCACCGACTCGGAGGGCTCTGCCCGCAGCCTGCGCCCACCGGTGACCAAAGCCAGCAGCTTCAGTGGCATCTCCATCCTGACACGGGGGGACAGCATTGGCAGCAGCAAGGGCAGCGCCGCCAGCAGGACCTCCCGGGCAGGTATCTTTGTCCCTGGCACACCTGCTCTGCCCCGGAGGTGTCTGTGGGCAGGCTGGATGAGGCCTTCAGCAGCCCAGGCTGGTAGGAGGTGCCCCTGGGCATGGCAGGGCTGGCACTGGGTAGTGTTCAAGGTCTCTTCCAACCCAGCCTGTTCCGTGGGTCCACTAATCCTGCAGTTTGAAGGTTCCTACCTCATCTCCTGGGGCTCTTTCCATCGTGCTCAGGGCTGCTGTTGCTCGGATTGCTGCAGCTGCCTCTGTGGCTGAACCAGCAGCTGCTGGGGTCAGTTTTGTGCAGAGCAGAGCAGGACAGGAGCTGCTTCTTTCCCTCTTCCCTCCAGGTCTCCCCTGGTAGCAGGGGCCACTCCAGGCTTTGTGTAATGGGAAGGGTTAGAAACATCTTGGGGGAAGACAAAAATTAAAAAGGAGTTTTCACTTGCGGGTGAGAGCAGAGCTCAACCTCTGTCCTCTCGCGTTCACCTCACGGAGCAGGAAGAGCTGAGGGCTCTGGGCCTCTGTTACCATCTCAGCCTTCCATCCCCTGGCAGCATTGTTCCCTCTGCAGCGTGTGGCTGCTGGTCAGGAGCTCAGCAGAGTGCCTGAGGATTGGCTGCTGAAATGCAGAGCAGAGGCAGGAATCAGTTAAACAACAGCCACTGGCTCCGGAGCTCCTTTGCTCTCCGGAGGAGTGGATTGCAGAGCCCTGCCCAGCAGGGTGCCCTGCAGCTTCCAGCGGCCTTCCTAATCATTTTCCCTGCCATGGGAATTGCTTTCAGCTTGCCAGCCTCTTCTCCCTCACAGTGACCAACCCTGCCCTGCCTTTCTGTGTTCAAGGTCTGGTCCTAGGTGCCCCTGAAGCCTGCAGCCAATCTCCCTCCACCCAGCCCAGCCGTGGCCTCCTACCCTGCACAGCCCCACAGCCACAGCCCCCCCAGCAGCCACCACCACAGCCCCAGGGACTCCCAGCTGGAGCCCAGCAGCAGCCACCCATGAGCAGCCACCTGATGTCCCAGGTGAGTCCCTGCAGAGTGCCTAAGGCTCGGGCAGCTCCTTGGACACATGGGTGGGAGGCAGAGGCAGCCTGTGCCCAGGGGGAGCCTGGGCTCACAGCTGCCCACTGAGGACACCCAGCACCCATGCTTGCTGCCAGCTGGGCAGTGGCAGCCCCTCTCAGAGGCTTTGCTGTCCCTGAAGATGATGCTGTGGCACGTCTCAGCTTGCCATCCTCTTCTGTATCTGCTTGAGCCAGCAGCCTTCCTGGCAAGGGACCTGTGGCCCTTTGCTGAGTGGCAGGAAAACATTCTGGGCCCAGCTGCCCTCCCAGTGAGGGACCATTCGAAGCAGTAGCTGGGCTTGAGGTCCCCAGTGCTGAAATCCCAGGCTGGTCCCTGCCTGCGGAGGGGCAGAGCTGGAACTGGGCCTGGGTGTATT
This sequence comes from Eubucco bourcierii, assembly GCA_013396675.1. Lineage (NCBI taxonomy): Eukaryota > Metazoa > Chordata > Aves > Piciformes > Ramphastidae > Eubucco > Eubucco bourcierii. Next base: position 54,065 of record VWZE01000370.1, on the reverse strand, counting down.
CTGCAGAGCCTCCCTGAGTGGCCTCAGGTGATGTTGCCTGGCTCACAGAGCTGCGGTGAGGATGGAGCCCTCTGGAAGGCCCTGGTGGGTGCAGTCCTACCTGCTGTGCTCTGCTGCTGAGCCTGTCAGGAACCACAGCCCCGGAGCTGCTGGGGTTGGCTGGAGAGTGAAGCTGCCTCCTGGTCAGTGGGTCCAGAGCTGGGTGGGTTGCATGGGGAGTGGCTGCAACACCTTCCTGGCCTGCGCTGTCCACAGCATTGTATCCACTCTGAACCTCAGCCTGCCTGGGAGTGTTAGAGAGAGCCTTCCTGGTGCATCTGCTCACCCTTGTGTCCTGCAGCAAATAACTGTCACAGTGGTGCTCTTCAAGCTGTGACTGGCCAGGGAGGGTGCTGGAGGATGTCATCTGGGCTCCCATTCCCAGGGAGTGTTGGACCAGATCATCTTCTGAGGTCCCTTCCAAGCTGGGCTGCTCTGTGGCTCCAGGTGTTTCCAGTGGGCTGGAATGGGAGCAGGAAATAAAACTCCAACAGCTCCTGCTGCAGCTGACAGGGACAGCGCCTGTCTGAGATGTGAGGCTGGCAGGAGGGTCTGAGCTGTGGCTGGAACAGAGCAGTGCCTTGGGCGAGAGGTTTGAGGACACACAGCAGGAGCTAGAGGCTTCTGGAGCTTATTCAGGATCATGATGTGCTGCTCAGGTTGTATTTTCTGTCTTCTGCTCTTTGGCTGTTTGATGCTTTAGGTCCTAGAAGGACTTTTTTCATGTTTAGCTGTTGGTGAAAGGTCTGAGAATGCAGAGTTTGTGTGTGTCCCCCCACTGCCACCTTCTGCTTCAGAGGTCAAATCAATGAGCAAGGATCCAACCCAGTGCTGGCCACTGAAGGTTCAGTGCCCAAAGCACCACCTGTGGAGTTTGAGTCCTGTCATGAAGAGGCAAGCAGCAGATCCCAGCAGGGACTGAGGGAGAGGTCTCTGCAGGAGGCAGGGCTAAAGGGGAGCCACAAAGCTCTGCAGAGAGAACTGCCTGCTGGTGCCACACATGAGTGGGCAGTGGAGTGGTGCTGGGGGAGGTGACTCTCCTGCTGCTAGTGTCGGTGGCTGTGTGGAGCTGTGTCCCTGTCCCTGCCGGGCAGGAGCTGCTTTGGGGACCAGGCCACCCCTGCCCAAAGCGACTGCCAGGGCATGTCTTCAGCATGGCGAGGGGTGCCCGCGTGCTGCCCCTGCTTACAGCCCCCGCCTGTCTGCAGCTGTCTCACTCGACTAACCTCTTGTTCCTTCTCTCTCTCTTTCCTCCCTCCCCTCCTCTCCTCTCCATCCTCTTCCCACCCAAATCTCTCTCCTCCACTCCCTTCTCTGCTGGTCTTAGCCGGTCCCAGCGCTGCAGCCTGTTCAGTATTCTCCAAGCTCCTGCCCCCAAGTCCTCTTGCCAGTCTCTCCACCCCAGCAGTACAACCTGGTATAAACCCAATTTGCTCTTCTGCTCCTTCTTTGTTGTCCTCCTGTGCTGTGTTTGTGGTGTTTGAGCTTTTGCTGCTCAGCTGCAGCACGGCTGCTGCCCTCCCTCGGTCTGGGATTTGTGGAGGCTCTAGGGGGTCAAGGCAAGGAGGAGCCCGAGGCCTGGGGGAACCCGGGGCTGGGCACTGCCAGAGTGGCTGATGCCAAGCCCAGAGCTCCAGCAGGAAGCCAGGCTGGTGCCCAGCACTGGGCTCCAGGGGCAGTGGCTGCCCTGCCTGTGGTCTCGGGCAGCTCCTCTGTGTTGGCTCCGCCGGGGTCATGGGAATGGTGCATCCCATGGGATGTGACCTCTGGGCTGGGGCCACCCCTGCCTGTGTGGGCCCCCCCCAGATGTCACCAGTGTCTGCTTGAACACCCATGGCTCCCCCAGCAGCTCGCATGCCCCTGCTCTGCAGAATGCTCTTTGTCCATGGCTGGTCTCTGGGGTTCCCTTGGGCGAAGCTGCTGCGCAGGGTGCAGGGAGCAGGACTGCAGGCAGCTGTGTCCTCCCAGGTGTCCCTCAGCTCTCCTCCTGCACCCCTCCCACCTGTGCCCACTGCAGGCCGAGGAGCTCAGCAGCCCCTTCGGGCAGATCAGCCTCAGCCGCCAGGGCTCCGCGGAGGCACCGGATCCTTCCTCGGCCATGTTCCAGTCATCCCTCATCTCCCAGCACCCCCAGCAGCCAGGATTCATCATGGCACCCCCTGGGCAGCCCATTCCCACCTCCAACTACTCTGCCTCAGGGCACACGGCCCCAACACAGCAGGTGCTGCAGCCCCAAGGCTACATTCAGCCTCCCCAGCAAGTAAGGGCACGCAGAAGGCTTGGGGTGGGGGGGACACAGCCCTCAGCCCAGAGATGACAGGCAAAAGGCTGCTGGACAGCAGCCCCCAGAGCAGGTCCTTGAGAATGGGTCCCCTCTTTTCCTGTGGCACTTTGTAGTGGGGCACTACAGGGAGGGCACACAGCCTTTGCCAGGCACAGGATGGTCTCTGTCCCCTTGTGCCCTGAGCTGTGGCTGTGCCTGTGCCTCTGTGCAGGGCCAGGAGGGGTGGGCACAGGGGAGCCAGAGCCAGAGCCCCTGTCTTGGGTGGTTCCCTTCAGCAGAAGCCAGGCCAGGCGAGAGGGAAGTGGCCTTGGGGAATCAGCGTTCCTGGTGCCACTCTCTTCTTGTCTTCTCACCTCTGCTTTTCTCCCACCCTGCAGATTCAGGTCTCTTACTACCCTCCTGGGCAGTACTCCAGCTCCAGCCAGCAATATCGATCCCTCACTCACCCAGTGGCCTACAGCTCCCAGCGCTCCCAGCAGCTGCCCCAGCAGCCCCAGCAGCCTGGTAAGGGGCTGCAGAAAGCGGGGGTGGGGGCCTGCTTCCCTTTCCCGCCACTCTCAGTGGCTCCTAAGGGTCTCCCATGTGATTCCTGGGGCCAGGCTGCTCTTCCCTGGACTCCCTGACTGTAGAATTCTCCTGGTTCCACTAAAGGAGGTTGAAACATGGCTGCAAAGGCTTCCTGGAGCTTTTCCTCCTCCCTGAGCATGCAGTGAGGTGCTGTGAGGTGGAAACAAAGCCAGGAGCTTCCTCCAGGGCTTTTCACATCTGCACGGGGGAAGTTCTTTTCCCTCTTTTTAGCAAGAAAGGAGGAGCAGGGGCAGGGTCTGAGCCCAGGGGAAATGCCAGCACTGGAGGCTGTTGCTGCTGCTTCCAATCCCTTGGCAGCCGTTTCAGAGTCCCAAGAAATTTGAAGCTTCCACTGTCAATATCAGACTTGGGCTTTTACTGAACACAAACTGAAGGCTTTGGAACCACAGTCGGTGGGGGTCCAGGTTTACAGCTGCAGCTCCATTCCAGCCCTGTTCCTCCAGGTTTACAGCCAGTGATGTCCAACCAGCAGCAGACCTACCAAGGTGTGATGGGGGTGCAGCAGGCACAGCCCCCCGGGCTGCTCAGCAACCAGAGGAGCAGCATGGGGGGCCAGATGCAGAGTGTGCTGGGGGTACAGCAGACACAGCCCCCCGGGCTGCTCAGCAACCAGAGGAGTGGAGTGGGGAGCCAGATGCAAGGCCTGATGGTGCAGTACACGCCACTGCCTTCGTATCAGGTAGGCACCAGCTGCTTGCTGTTGAGGGGCTACTGGGGTGGGCTGGGGGGGGGGCCCTGAGCTGTGCAGGCCTTGCAGGATGTGCCCCAGTCCTGTGCCTGAGTGCTGGAGCCCAGGAGACAGAGCTTTTCACCTTGGGAAGATGCTGCATGCTGGGCAGCTCGTGGAGGCTGTCCGCATTTGAGCCTGTGTGGGCCATGTCTGGAGGAGGGCTGAGTGTGGCTGTTTGCAGCAGAGCTGGGAGGGGGTGTCTCCTTGCCTGGGCACAGTTTGCTGTGTGCTCGTGGCATCTGCCCTGCAGGGACCTTGCTGGTGTCCCTCTGGGGCCAGCTCTCCCAGCTCCTGCTCTGCTGTCATTCTACAGGGCTGCTTCTTTCTTCTCTTCACAGGTTCCTGTGGCTAATGATTCCCAGAGTGTGGTCCAGCAGCCTTTCCAGCAGCCTGTGCTGGTGCCAGCCAGCCAGTCTGTTCAGGGGGGGCTTCAGGCTGGCGGGGTCCCCATCTACTACAGTGTCATCCCACCTGGCCAGCAGAACAGCTCCAGGTACAGCTGCTGCACCTCTGCCCCTGGGCTTCTGCTGGCAGGGCATCACCTCCGGCTCTGGCAGCTGGGGGAGTGCTAGGGCACCAGACATAGTGCCAGGGCTGCCCTGCAGCATCCTGTGCTCCTCAGAGGCAGGATCCCAGCACAGTGGGGCTGGAAGGGACCTCTGGAGCTCACCCAGTCCAGGCCCCCTGCTCCAGCAGAGCACCTCCAGCTGTGGCCTCCCTTCAGCTCTCTTCAACCATCTCAGCCCCTAGGGCAGCCGGGGGCTGCCTGCCCTGCTGGTCAGGCTGTTCCCCCCATGCCCAGCCCCTCACCAGTGCTGTCTCTGTTCCACAGCCCTTCGGTGGGGTTCCTTCAGCCCCCTGGCTCTGACCAGTATCAGATGCCACAGTCCCCGTCCCCCTGCAGCCCATCCCAGATGCAGCAGCAGTATTCAGGTAAGAGGGCTGGGGGCTGGCTCTGCCCAGATCAGCTCAGGCTGTGGTGGGGCTGCAGAGGGCACAGCTCAGAGCCAGGTCCAGCAGCTTCTCTCCACTGAGTCTCCTTAGTCTTACCAGTCCCACTGCCCACTGGGAACTGGGCACTGGACAGTGCCTGGCATCTTCTTGCCACCCAGAGCTGGAGGAGGTGGAGGGAGCTGCTGTTGCCTGCAGAGTCCCTCTGCCGGCACCGTGGCTTGGTGTCACCAAGGCAGCTGCTGGGACTGGAGAGCAGGGTGTGAGAGGAGCATCAGGATTGCTGCAGGCTAGCTCAGCTGGGTGCTGGTAAACTGGTGCAGGAGCTGGTGCTGGCTCTCTGCCCAGCTCTGGGGTTAGATTCCTTGCTTGAGGTTCTGCTGAGATGCTCAGAGGTCAGCACATTGCCCTCAATGTGTCCCCTCTGCTCTCGTTCCTCCCGGGTTACAGAACAGCACTCTGATGCCAGCTGGGGTGGTCAGGGGTGGGTACTGGACAGGCTTTTTGGCAGCCTCCCCGGGCAGGAATGCCAAAGGAGAGGACACAGAGTGGGGCTGTAGGGCAGAGTGTGAAGGTGCCCAGAGCCTGGGCAATCTTCCTGCCCTTGTCCCTGCCCAGGTGTGAATCCATCAGGCCCTGGTGTGGTCGTGATGCAGCTGAACGTCCCCAACGGCCCCCAGGGGCCCCAGAACCCCCCCGTGGTGCAGTGGAGCCACTGCAAGTACTACAGCCTGGAGCAGAGGGGGCAGAAGCCAGGAGACCTGTACAGCCCTGACACCAGTGCCCAGGTGTGGAGGGGACTTCTGCGAAGAGAGGGGACCCCAGCAGCCCGGTGGGGTGGGTAGGGGTGGGCTGGGGGAGGAGGTCTCTGCAGCTCCCTGGGAGGAGGTTGGGGTTGGGGGGGTTGGTTTCTTCTGCCCAGTATCAGGTGATAGGAGAGGAAATGGCCTCAAATTGTGCCAGGGGAGGTTCAGGTTGGCCATGAGGGACAATTTCTGTCCTGTAGGAGTGGCCAGGGACTGGCACGGGCTGCCCGGGGAGGTAGTGGAGTGCCCATCCGTAGAGGTGCTCAAGAAGCCTGTGGCCATGTCTCCTGGGGACAGGGTTTGGTGGCCACGGTGGTTCTGGGTTGGTGCTGGACTGGATGCTCTTGGAGGCCTTCTCCTCCAGCCCAACCAGTTCTGTGCTGGGAGTGGCTGTTCTGGAGGTGGGTGTGGGACTGGTGACAAGCCCTGGGGCTGCCTGCTGCTCTCCCCCTAGGCCAGCACCCAGCTGAGCAGTCCCATCACGTCCCCCACCCAGTCCCCGACACCATCGCCAGTCACCAACCTCAACAACGTCTGCACGGGGCTGAGCCCCTTGCCCGTCCTCACCCAGTTCCCCAGGCCCATGGGCCCGGCACAAGGTAAGGGCCAGCAGGGGGCTGGGGCTGCCCGGGGCCTGCTGAGCCCCTTCGACCCTGGGCTGCTCTCGGCAGGTGATGGTCGCTACTCCTTGCTGGGCCAACCGCTGCAGTACAACCTCTCCATCTGCCCCCCGCCCCTGCTCCACAGCCAGCCCAGCTACACTGCGCACCAGGTACGACCCCCACCCCCTTTTGCTAACCTGGGAGCAGAACAAGACCGCCCCCACCCTGCTCCTGGGCAGCCTCTGCGGGCAGGGCTCAGAAAGCAGTCTCTGCCTGGACTCTCCTTGATGCGGTCACAGGGTGCCCACCCCACGCTCCTGCCATCTGTTCATGGAGCTGCCAGTGGCACTGGAATGCCCTAAAACTCCTGCTGTCCTGCTCCCAGCTTTGCCCAGAAGTGTCAGCTCCAAGCCCTCAGAGCCGAGGCTGTGCCCTGATCTCTGCCTTATCCAAGCGTGGGGTCACCCCAGGGTGGCAGGGGCTCAGGCTTCACCTGGGTGTCTTCACTCCCCTTCCCAACCATGTCCCAGTCAGGTCTGGCTTTGCTGCCCTCTCTGGGATGCCCTGTGGGGTTGTGAGACCACAGTGGATCCTCAGGTGATCCACTCCTGCATTTCCTCTTCAAGGGGCAGACGGTAATGAAGCATGGGAACCGCAGCAAGAGACAAGCCCTCAAGTCAGCATCCACTGACCTTGGCTCGGGTGATGTAGGCAAGTGCCCTTCCTAAGCAGTTCCCCCCTGCCCCATCCTGCAGCCCACACTGGGTGGGGGGTGCAGCAGAACCGGTCCCAGTCAGCAGCACCTGCTGGCAGGTGGGACAGGGCTTGCTCAGGACCCAGAAATGCCTGCACTGAGCAAAGCTGTGGAGGGAGAATGGGGAGAAACTGCTGGAGAGTCAGTGGTGAGCATCTCCTGATGGGGCACCTGGGCCCTGTTCCTGCCCCTGTGAGGGCTGAGAGGATGCAGCTGCCAGAAATCCTGGGTTCTGGCTCCTCTCTGGCAGCAGAAAGTGAGCTCCCACCACTGCCTCCCCAGGTGCCCCTTCTCCCTCACCCTTCCATTCCCCAGTGGGGCCAGGAGCTGCAGAACCTTTGCAGAGGGCCTTGGGATATTCCCAGGGTGGAAGTCCCCAGGAGATCATTTCCTTCCAAAGGGGAAGGGTCTCCTTGGTCCACATCCTGGAGTGTCTCCACTTGGCCTTGGTGTTGGAAGGCGCACAGCTGGCTTCTGCCTGCAGCGAGACAGGGCCTGCTGCCTGGGCATGAGCCAAGCATCCTGGCAGGGACACAGCTTTCACTGGCTCTCTGGAGGCTTCAGGCTCGTCCCCCATGTCACCTCCATGTCACCAGCAGCCCCAGCAGCTGGTTGCAGGGGACCCTTTAAGAGCTGCCCCTTCCCCATGCCTGGCATGCCCCTTGCATGCCACGTTAATATTAGCAGAGAATCCAGCCCCGCGCTGAGCCTGCAGCCAGGGTGGGCAGCAGCAGCCTGTGGGTACCACACAGCAGGGGCAGGGAGGCTGCCATGGCACTGGGCACAGGAGGGGAGCCTCTTTCACCCACAGGGAAGCACACAGGGCAGGGTCACATGCTGAGGATCCACACACCCTCAGGTCCTCCACAGATCCATGGGAGGGGTTGGTCTGGAAGGGACCCTCAGGATCATGCAGCTCCACATGCCCAGCCTGGGGCAGGGGTACCTCTGGCTAACCCAGCTGGCTCCAGGCCCCAGCCCAAGCTGCTGCCATGCCAGAAGCCACCACTGGCACTCTGTGACAGCCCTACCGCTGCCGTTCTGCCGCGTGCCCACCACTGCCACTCTGGTGTCTCCCTCAGTGCTGGGCCGCGTGCTGGAGGTCACCGACCTGCCCGAGGGCATCACCCGAACAGAGGCTGACAAACTCTTCACCCAGCTGGCCATGGCCGGCGCCAAGATCCAGTGGCTCAAAGAGACTCAGGGGCGGCGAGGGGACGGCAGCGACAGCCCCGGGACGGCGGAGAACGGGCGGCACGGGGACCTGGCGGCGCGGTACACGGTGGTCGCGGTGGTCCCCAGCCCCGTGGCCGCCCAGGACGCCTCCGTGCGCCTCAACAGCGCCCCCAGCCGATTCCGCCTGCGCGTGGCCAAGCGGAGCCTCGACCTGCGCGTGCTGGAGCGCGCCAGCTCCCAGTAGGGCACAGGGGGGCACCTACCGGCCGCCTTCGCCCCCCACCCCGCCCCAGCCCTTGTTCTTCCCTCCATCCTCCCTTCCTGGCTGTATTTATATGGACAGAATGAAGAGACAAAGGACAAAACAAACAAACAAAAAACAGAAAAAGCATTTTTTAAATTATTGTTATTGGCATTCTCTGGGGGAGTGGTGCCCCCCGTGCCCGCCGCCCCTTGCCCTCTGTCCGTGGTCGTGCTGAGCACTGTGTTGAGCTGCACATACAGCTGCTGGTTGCTGCGGTCACTGCACACTTTATTTAATCTGGGGGGAGGAGGTTTTAGGGGTTGGTTTGAGTGGGGGCAAGAGGAGAGGAAGTTTTTAAATATAAAACCCAACTCCAGCCATGGCTTCTCTTGCTGCTTGCCAGTTCTCTGCCAGCACCGATGCCAGGGCTCTCAGTGCTGCCTCTGCAGGGTGGGGTGGCAGTTAAGGAGACAAAGGGGCACTCACAGGAGCTCCTGCCCCCGTGCTTGGCATGCAGGAGGGCTGCAAGTTTGGCAAGGCTGGGAGCTGAGAGCAGGAGAGGAGCACAGGGCACCTTGGCCTAGGGCTGCTGCCCCCTCTGCACTGTACCCTCTTTTCCCAGCTGCTGGTCCTGTGTATCTGAGCAGTGGCACAGACTGGGCGGAGGGTCCCCCCCTGCCAGGATGCAACAGGTTCCTCCTGCTTACTGCCCCTAGGCTGATGTGTGCAGGTCTCCCTGTGTGCCCTGTGGGTGCAGGATGGGGCTGGCACTGCCCTCTCCGTGGCATTGCACACAGCAGCTGGAGCCTCTCACAGTGTCTAGATGCCACCTTCAAGAGCTAGTGCCAAGGGGAGGCATAAGAGCTGCCTGGAAGGGGGGTGGGTTCCAACGTCAGGCTTGCTACTAACTTCTGCCCCACTGCCACCCACGGCCTGGCAGGGACACAGCTCCAGGGACTCTGGCACTGGAGTTCCCTTATCCAGCTCCAGGGACTCTGGCACTGGAGTTCCCTTATCCAGCTCCAGGGACCTGGCACTACCTCCAGGCTGGGGAACACACCAGAGCTGGCTACCAGAGAAGAGGGTCCAGGGCAGCCCCGAGAGCTGTCCATGGGAGACCCCCACTCTGCCCTTCTCTCCCCACCAGCTGCAGAGGCCTCCAGTGGCAGAGCAAAGGAGAGCTGAGGGCTGCAGCACTCTGTGTGCCCCATGCCGGGCATGGGGGGGTGGGACCTTGGCACACCCAGCAACCCACTAACGCAAATAGCCAGCGGCTGCTGCCCCCCTCCCCGCTGCTGTCCCCTCCCTCTGCTCCTGCCCCCTGCTGCCCTCCAGGCTCACCCATGGGCTCCAATTTCTCAGCGTCAGCCTCCACCAGCGCTCAGCTGTCGTCCCTCCCCCCCCCCGTCTGTCACTCTGCCACTCTGTCACTCCCTCTCTCCGCGGCACTTGGGGGCAGCTGCCCCCCTCCCCGCACACCCAGCACAGAGACCTGGGGGCTCCACAGCCAGCTGGCCCACAGCACCCCAACATATCCACCCCTCGAGGGCTTTTCCATCGAAGGAGGAGAGCTCTGGACGCTGCCTGAGTGAGTTTTCCTGTCTGTCACCCGCCACCCACACCCCACCCCCACAACC
>VWZE01000370.1:30046-44218 GCA_013396675.1 Eubucco bourcierii | reverse complement strand
GCTCCACATCACTGCTCCTCTGAGGGTCATCCTGGTTGGTTTCCATGGGGGGCACCTTGCGGGGAGGGTGGGGGGTGTCACCATCAGTAGCAGTGTCTGGGTGGGACTGTGGGGCTGGCTGATGGTCAAAGGTGGCATCAGGTATGTTTTAGAGGATGCCAGAGCGGCTCCTGCCCCCGTGGTGGCACAGAGCTCCTGTGCAGAAGGGAGCAGGTCTGTGTGGTGATGCCAGAGGGTGTTGTAGCCATGCTTGTTCGCAGTTAATAGTGAGATGGAGATGCCCAGATAGGGGTGGGCACCTGCAGGTAGCCCAGGGGCTGGCTGGCTCACAGTGCTTGGCACCACATCCAGCAGTGGTGCTGTGCCACCTGGGCTTGAGCTGCCACTCCCCAACCTGCACAGCCAGGCACAGTGGGTGCCCAGGTACTCATCAACAGCACAACTAGTCCTTACTGGGACAGGAGCTGCAGGCAGGGTGGCAGAAGATGGTGCTGCTGGGGTAGAACTGGATGATGGCTCAAGAGATACTTCCCATGCAACAAGGTTTGGACACTCCTGTGCCCATTGGGCACCTGCAAGTGGCAGCAGCCCCAGCCCAGGTGATGTCTCTCTTTTGACCTCCTAGCATGACAGAGAAGGAAGTGCCAGAGCCACCAGCTTCACCTGCTTCAGGTGGGAAACCCAAGAGCCGGGTAAGTGGGTGCCCACCGGGCAGCCTGGGTGGGTGAGGGAAGCCACCCACCTGGCCTGGTCGCTGCCTCAGCCGCAGGAGTCCTTGTGGGGCCAGGGATGCCTGGTGGGATCTTGACCCAGCAGGGCACCGGGTGGATATTTCCCAGTCTGGCTCTTATCCAGGCTGCCCACATCGACGCCGTGCCCATGAGGCACGGTATCTGCCTCCCGAGGCCAGGAGGAGGCTTCCCGTTCTCACAGCATCTCTGCCCCTTGGTGCCTGAGGTCTCTTCCCGCCTGGGGAAGGGTCTCCAGGTCAGAGTGAGGGGGCAGGGAGCCAGGCACCAGCTGCTCTGCCCACCCTGTGCCATGCATCTTCTCCTGCCCCAGCAGCTGCAGAAGCTGAAGCAACTCTTCCAGCAGAAGCCCAAGGAGGTGGCACCAGAGCCACAGCCCAACGGGGAGCTGGTCAGCCCCTCGGGGGGACCCATCTACTACATCTATGAGGATGAGGAGGAGGAGGAGGAGGAGGAGGAGCCCGAGCCACCACCCGAGCCGCAGAAGCTGGTCAACGACAGACCGCACAAGCTCCGGGATCACTACTTCAAGAAGCCCAAGTTCTGCGACGTCTGTGCCCGCATGATCGTCCGTGAGTCTGGGGGCAGGGGGCCGCGGGCGGGGCGAGGGCTGGGGGGCCAAGGCTGGACAGGGCTGCAGCGCAGCCGTGTCGCGGTGCCGCGGTGCCACAGTGCCACATTGCTTTTCCTCCCCACCCTCTGCCACCAGTCAACAACAAATTCGGCCTGAGGTGCAAGAACTGCAAGACCAACATCCACCACCACTGCCAGTCCTACGTGGAGATGCAGCGTTGCTTCGGCAAGATCGTGAGTGTGCCCCCGCCCTGAGCCTTCCGCCTGCCCCTTGGGCACCTCCTGCCAGGGAGCAGCCAGCTTGGTCCTCATGGGCGTGACCCAGGTGCCATGAGGTGTGACTCAGCTCTCCTCCTGGCTCCGAGGAGCACACCTAAGCACCACATCGCTGCTGGGTGCTCACCCTCTGGGCCCGCCCAGCTGTCCCAGGAGGAACCTCAGGTATTGTGGGGTGGTTGGTGATGCTCCGTCCCCTTCTCTCCTGGCAGCCCCCAGGGTTTCGCCGGGCATACAGTTCCCCCCTGTACAGCGACCAGCAGACTGCCTGCAGCAGGGACCCCCTCTGTAAGTACCGCCCCAGGCTGGGCTGCCTCCACCCCTGCTGCCCTCCCGCTGAGCCCCTCCCTCCCAGCATCCCTGTCCCCAGCAGCGGCCAACAGGAGCGACCCCGTGTTCGAGACCCTGCGGACAGGAGTCATCATGGCCAATAAGGAGCGCAAGAAAGGGCAGGAGGACAAGAAAAACGTGAGTGTGGGCACCCCCACCTGCACCCCACTGCCGCCCCCACCCCCCTGCCTGCTCTGCACCCCTGACAGCTCTCTGCCTGCAGCCTTTGGCTGCTATGATGGACGAGGAGCCAGAGGCTGCGAAGCCAGAAGGAGGCAAGGCTGAGGCTGGTGAGTGATGGCTGGGACAGGGAACTGAGCTCCAGCCACCAGCGTGGGGCAGGGAGGGAGCCTGATGGGGAGACTGTACCTGGGGGGCCCACCAGGCTGGGGTTTGCCCTGCAGAAAGGGGGTCTTTGGGTCTCCACCCCGGGGCTCTCTCTGTTCGGCCTTGCCGACCTGGGGTGGAGAAGCTCCTTGGGAGGAGCACCAGGAGATGTGATCTCCCTCCCCCCACTGCAGGCATCTCTGAAGGGGACAAAAAGACTGAGAAGAGCCCAACGGATGACAAGGTAGCCACCACCCAACCCCTGCACCCCGAGGCCTTGCAGTAGGGTGGGCAGAGGCTGCAGGGACCTCTCTGCTGGGCCACTCAGAGTTGTCCTCAGCCTCTCTGGGCCCTGAACCTCTCTTTCCCCCCACCCAGAGCAAGAAGCCACAGCCAGGCTACCCCCAGTCCCACTACTTCGTGGCCCTTTACCGCTTCAAAGCCCTGGAGAAGGATGACCTGGACTTCCCGTAGGTGCCCAGCCATGAGTGGGCACAGGGGTGAGGAGGGGAATGTCCAGTGTGGATCAGGAGAGGTCTTCACCTCAGCAACAAGGCTCTCAGGATCAGGAGGGGCCTGTGAATGAAGGAAGGAGAGAGCAAGGGAGGGAGGGCAGGAGTCAAAGCCATGCTGGTGCTGCGTTGGGCTTTGAGCCTGCTCTGCCTTGCTCAGGGGGCTGCTGGACCCTCCTGTCCCTGTGCCTCCTCTCCCAGCTCCCAGGTTTGGGGCACAAGCCTCAGCTCCAGGGCTGCTGGTTGCTGTCCTGTAGTTCCATAGTTGATGATCGTGGTGTGGCTCCACCGGTTTCTTGCACCCATGCTTGAGGCTGAATACTTTGTCCTCCATGGGGTCTGCGTTTCTCAACCCACCCTGGAGATGGGGCTGGGGGAGAGCAATTCTCCATACACGGTCTCGTCGGGGGTGGGAGTCCCTTGGACTGAGCCCTCCTTTGCATTTGCAGGCCAGGGGAGAAGATCACAGTGGTGGATGACTCCAACGAGGAGTGGTGGAGGGTAAGGCTGCTGTGCTCTGAGCACAGAGCACAGAGGGGGAGGGAAGAGGTAGACCAGAGCGCACCCTGAGGGTGGGGGACAGCCCCCCAGACGTGCTGGTCCTCACCCCAAGCCTCCACCTGCAGGCTCCTTATCGGTGGGGGTGGGGGTGTGCAAATGGGCTCCAGCCTCCTCCTGGTGCTCATCCACTGACTTCTTCCAGGGGAAGATTGGTGAAAAGGTTGGCTACTTCCCCCCAAACTTCATAATCCGCGTGCGCGCGGGCGAGCGGGTGCACAAGGTGACACGGTCCTTCGTGGGCAACCGCGAGATCGGGCAGATCACGCTCAAGAAGGACCAGGTCAGCAGGCACCACGGGGGCCCACCCTGTGCTCCCCAGCCGCTATCCACCTCTCCACCCCAGCCTCCTGGCACAGCCCCATGCCAGCCCCCTGCTCCCTGCCTGGGGGCTCCCTCTGCTCTGCAGGTCTCACTCAGCCCCCACTTGCCCCCAGATCGTGGTGCAGAAGGGCGAGGAGGTGAATGGCTACGTCAAGGTCTACACTGGCCGCAAAGTTGGACTCTTCCCAGTGGACTTCTTGCAGGAGATCTGAGTGGGGGACGTCCCAGGGCCCTCCAGCTCGTTGGGGGCACAGACAGATCCTGGCTGCAGGGAGCTGCAGAGGCTGGGCAGGGATGGGGATGGGCACCCCTGTACCCGTGCCTGCAGTGATGGGGTCTCTGGTGAGGACCGAGGACTGCGGGAGGTACACCTTGAGTTACTTCCCTCATGGGCTTTTTGGTGTCTTCAGAGACAGTGGGTGCAAGGAGTGAGGGGTCACCCCCAGACTCACTTTGCAGGCCACCCAGCCCCTCCCTTGCCAGAGGTGGTGGGCACTGGGTGCCTCAGGGGGGGTCAGCATGGCCCTGTCTGGCTGCTGTGCGTGACCCTGTGCTTGGCAATACAGCTCTGCTCCCCAACCCGAGAGCCCTGCTTTGGATTCTGGGGCGGGGGGTCACTGTGGGGGCTGTTGCTGGCCCAATCTGGCCTGGGCCAGGAGGCTATCCGGGGGCTGCCTGCTGTGGGCACACACACAGAAACCAGCCTAGCCCAGGGGAGGTTCGGGCTGGACAGGAGGAGTGATTCCTGCACCTTGAGGGGTGCCCAGGCCTGGCCCAGGCTGCCAGTGCATATCCCTGGAGAGGTGGCACTGAGGGCCGTGAATTGGTGGTGCCCTGGCAGCGCTCTGGGGAGGGCTGGACCTGGTGATCCCCAAGGTCTCTTCCATCCCAACCTCCTCTCTGAGTCCATGACCCCTAGACACAACGCAAGCTCCAGGACCCCCCAGGGGACCCCCACAGCCGAGCTCTTCGTGTGCCAGCTGGGAGCCCGCCCTGCCAGGGGCCCCCCCGCCCGGGCAGGCGCTGGCACAGGGCCCAGCACAGCCCAAATAGGGCCCGGGGCTGACAGGTGACAGTAGCGGGGACAGGACGAATCCTTGGGACGCCAGCACCGAACAGGTGCCTGGGAGGGGGCCGCGGCCGCCCGTGACGTCCCGGGGCCGTGACGCCAGTGGTTACCATAGCGACGGGAAGGTGGGGGTAAGGGGGGGGCTGCTGCCTCTTACCATGGCGACAGGCGGCGGTGGGAAGGGGACCACCCGGAACCGATGGGAAGGGTCGCGGCGGTACCCGGGGGCCGAGCCAAGGCTCCGGGAGCGTTGCGCCGGTGCTGCCGTGAGGGGGCGCTGCTGGCGCGCCGTGCGCCCACGCTCATGCAAATATATACAAATTACATGCAAATGCAGCGTGTTACGGCGCTCCCTGGCGGGCGGCTCGCAACGTTGCGCCGGACTGCCCCTGCCGGTGCCGGTTCCTAGAATTCGCCTTCTCCGGGGGCGCTTCCTGCCCGCGTTCCGCCAGCCCTGCCCCGGAGCCCGCCGCTTGCTGAGCCTCGTCCTTGTCTTTCGCCACCAGTGCCATGAATATTCCTGGCCAGGCCCTCGCTGGGGAGGCAGGTTCAAGGATGCAGGCCCCCGACACAGACCGCAGCCCCCTCCGGGAGGGCGTCGGTGCCGCCCGTTCCACTGCTTTGCAGCCGCCGCCGCCGAGGCTGCCCTGGGAGACATCGACAGGGGCCTGGGGGTTGCCTCTGTTGCTCCCCGAGGCCTCCCCAGCTGCAGGAGGAAGCCAAGGCGGGGGGCATGGTGCTGGCTCTGTCGTCCCAGCGCACTGCTCGTACTGCTTCCACTAACTGGGCTGTATGGGGCTGCTGGTGCCCAGGGAATGGCACACGGAAGGAGGGAGCCCCAGGGAGGCACCCCCAGGGGGCTTCTGCCAGCTCATGGCGAGGGCGGGGATGTGTGTGTGTCACTTCGTGGTCCTCAGACCGGGATTAGGCCAACGTTTTAACCTCTGCCAGGTCCTGCCGGCACTACCAAGGGCCAGAAGGTGTCCTGGAGGCTGCTGCTGGATGGGGTGCAGACGCCTGGACCCCACCTTGGGGTCTTCTCAAGCAGCAGCTGAGAGAGAAGCTGCTGCAGNGGGGGGGCAGGAGGGGGCCATGCACCGCTCCAGGGACTGTTCCCTCCTGCTCGCTCCCATCCCTGCCTCCTGTCAGACAGCTTCTAAATGCCGAACCATTAAAATTTTCCACCTCATTTGCAGCTCCTCATACGGTTAATTTTCCTGGGCCTGTCTATTTATTTATTTGCAGAGCCCTGCGGGGGGGTGAGGGCTGGGAGCTGATTTGCTGCATCTGAAGAGTAGGAAAGGGAGGGGGGAACCACCCAGGGAAGGGGGGAGGGCTCCAGCTAATTTAACAGCTGAAGAGAACAACTTAATTAGAGTCATCTGAAAAATTGGGTGAAACCCCTTCATCAGCCTCCGCTTCCCAGACCCCTTCCCTGCCATTGCTGCGCACAGGACAGGGCTTGCTTTGGGGTGGGGAGGGGGTGCTGGGGCCCAGCCCCACTGAGCAGATGTCCTTCATTACATCCAGGACCTAATTGGATTGATCAGAATTTAATAGGAATTTAAGAGGTTGAATCCTTTCCCCCTCCCCAGTCCCACCTTCTGCATCCCAGCTGCCCAGGTTGTTCCCCACAACTGGGTCCAGCTCATTCCTCTGCAACCCTCCTCCATCCTGGGGGGGTCTGAGGGGCAGGCAGAGGTGGGGAGAGTAATTTTCACCTGATAGATGTTGGGTTGAGAGTGCCAAGGCCTTCCTGCACGGGCAGGCTGAGTGTATGAGGGCTCTCTTCTGTGCTCTCCTGCTGCAGACACAGCTCCTCCAGAGGCACCCTGGGACACACCCATCTGGGTACGACTGCCTGGCACAGGTTCAGGTCTTGCTCTTGTTTTTATGCCATTCCTGGTGCCCACAGCTCGGTTGTTTGCAGAGCGAGGCTGCGACTCTGCCAGCCTGAAGCGGGCTCAGCATCTGACTACTAAATCCCCTGGGCTGTGCAAAGGGCTCTGCTGCCCACCCCGCCCTGGGTACCACCGGGGATGTCAGGATGGAGGAGCTGCCTTGCCCTGCCAGATTAATCACCTCCATCTCTGCGCCTCGTGAAAGGTCAGGAGGAGCCTCCGCGAGGCCCAGGAATTAATTGAAATACCTCTGGTCTCGTGCTGGATCCGTGGATCCATTCATCACCCCAGAGGAGCAGACCGGCACGGGGACACCTGCCTCCTGCCCACCCCTTTGGGGATGCAGGTGAGGACAAGTGAGCCCCAAGGACCGGTGGGGTTGGGGTCCTCGGGTGCTGCACCCCCTGCCCTGTCCCCACGAGCGAGTCCCCCCCCGGCAGCCTGGCCCTGGGCTGCTCCCATCTGCCGGAACCGTCTCCTGCTGCCCGGCAGATGTGGTGCTCAGAGGTTGTTCTCCATCTCCAGGCAGGGAAATAAATGCATTAAACTAAACTAAACTGCCTCGGCTCCCCACCTGCACCCCCAGCCATAAATCAGCATAAATGCAATTTACATATTCATGGTATTTATCCAATAACTGTCCTGTCCTAGATTAAACGTGCCCTGGGGATCGCTAGGGCTCCTTATCTGTGCCAGGGTGCTCCGGGGAAGGAGCAGCTCCGTTCGGGGAACCGGGCAGCGTGGAGGTGCTCCTCTTCAGCCTTCATCTCTCCCATTCCAGGCAGGTCCTGGGAGAGGAGCTCGGAGGAGGGAGCTCAGCAGCAGCTGTGTCCCACAGCCCCCTCGCACCCTGGGCCAGTGCCTCCGCCTCGCTGTCATCCACCCTGCCCACTGCTTCCTGGGGCTGCCTCTGCCCTTTCCTTGCACCCCCTCCTTTCCCTTCCCCCACCAAGTGCTGCCTTGGGAGGTCCCCACACATCTCCCTTCACCTTGACTCCCACTCCCTGTCCAGGTAACAGCGGGAGCAAGGAGAGAGGCCCCATCCTGCACCCCCACCTGGCAGGGGGCACAGTTATCTTTCACCTCGGCTCCCAGGGAAGGCCAGAAAAGAGCTGGCAAGGTTTGGGGGGCTTAGATGTCCCCAGCATTGTGGAGCTTCCACACACACACATCTTGTGTGTCCCCACACATATGCTCCCCCCAGCTCCCACTTTGACAGGTCCTTGTCAGCCCTAATGACCAGCTCAGAGTCCAGCTGGCCCCCAGGGCTCAATGCTGAGCTCGTTAGGGGGGATTTAATGAGGGCAGGCGGCAGGCAGTGCCTCTGGCTGTTTGTCACTGGCTGCCGGCTCAGACCCCACCCCCGCATGGCCCAGCACGGTGCCCTCCCAACCCCAGCCTCTGCCCTTTGGGGGCTGCCAGTGCAGGGTCTGGCACCCTTGGCACCATCCCCGAGCCTGTGGGATTGCCCCATATCCAGGCTGTGCTCCCTAGGGCCAGAGAACCATGCTGGAGGCTTTTGCATTGCCACCTCTCCCTGCCCCCCCAGCACTGCAAACACCCCTGTAAGGGAGGAGAGATGAGGCTGTGGGGTGCAGCTGGGCAGTGACCCCTCCTGTACCTGCTCCAGGCTGTCTCAGCCTCTGTGGTGCTGCAGAAGAGGAGCAGTGCTGCTCAGGTTTGGGGGTGTAGAGGAGTTTGGGGGACCATGAGCTGTGGGGTTGGAACAAGAGGCACCAGGAAAGGCAGATTTTGGGGTGGCCACAGAGTGAGGGGCAAAGGAGGCTACAGCCAGGGCACAGGGGGTCATGGCATGGGGGGCAGCNGGCGGACGCTCCACTGCCGTGTGTGTCAGGTGTTGGGAGGGCACAGGGTTGGTTGCAGCTGTGGGCTGTGCTGGGGCAGGGGGGGCTCAGCCCTGTGTGGCAGGCAGCAGTGGGGAGAGCTCAGGTGTCCCAACCCTTCTTGAAGGTGGAACTGGGGGGGGGCGTGGGGTGTGTGAGCTTTGTGCCCGGGGTCCCGAATGCAGTCTGCAGCATCTCTCTGAGCAGCCAGGAGCCCTTCTTGGCTCCACAACAAGCTGCGTAAACAGGAGCCTGCGGGCAGCGTTAATTAGTTAAATATTTGGCAAAGGAGGAGGCATATACAGGATCTGCCAGAGCTGGGGGACACACACTTCGTGATGTCACCTGCCCCCACTGCAGAGCAGGGCTGGGGGGGATGGTCGCATCCTGCTGGCTGCTGCTGGCTTGCCCAGTGCTAGGCTCATCACCTGCTGCCCAGCCCAGCCCAGCCTTCTCCATTCCAAAGGCTGCTACTGAAGAGAATCCCCTGCAGGAACACCCCATCACCCCTCAGCTCTCTCTGAGCCATGCAACCCAGCATCTCCTTGCCCAGCCCCAAGTCTCTGGGTGTTGGGATGCCACTCTTCTCCCTGGCACCCAAGTTGACCTCATCAAACTCTTCCATCACCTCTCTGGTCTAGTTACACCCGACATGGGCATTAGTCAGGGCCCGGGGACGGGGATGTCCTGATCGGGGATGGGGCGGAAGTGTATTTTGGCCAGCACAGGGCTCCTGAGCACCGTTAGAGAGAGCAGAGGGCAACCCCTGTGCCACCTGCTGCTCCCACCCTGGCTCCTGACCTCCAGACTGTGGGGTCCACCCTCCCAAATCATTAAGCAAGGCTGCAACACCCTGAAGCCTGGCTGGGGAGTGCCAACCGTGTGCAGGCTCTGTCCCCACAGCCCCGGTGGTGTGAACTAAATCCATCCTAATTAGCACTGATTTGCATGGGGAAATGAAAATTAATCTAGCCTGGGTCTATTGGAATTAGCCATTCTGGTTGGGCACAGCTGAAAGTGGCAGACATCCTAGTGGGGGCAGGTCTTGGTCTGGCAGAAAGCTGTCTGGACCCCTCTTCTTCCCTCCCAAGTTCTATTTTGGGGCCCTTGCTCAGCACCACTGAGCTCTGCATGGTGACAGCACACGGAGGTGGAGCGGGCACCAGCACTGGCCTAGGCACCCTCTGGGCTGGCATGGGGGGAACATCAGTGCACTCTACTCATCCCCAGCTATCCACTGAGGGTCCATAGTTGTGGGGTACAGAAAACAGCCCCCGTCTGCCCCAGCTGTGGGCATGGTGGGAAGATGCCAGCGCTGGCAACTCCAGGGTGAGACACTGTGAGGCCTCCAGGATGCTCTGTTACTGAGCGGCATGGTCCCATCTGTGTGTCCCCACACATTGCTCTCAGGTGGGGCCTTCAGGTCAAGGGAAGAGCCCTGGTCATGCCCCCTTTGGAGACCTCTGCCCCTGGCTGTCCCCTGCCACTGGTGCTGCCTGGCCCAGGAGTGCCACTGTGGCTCATTGCTATGGATCTGTGGTGATGCCAGGAGCAAATTTGCCACTGAGCTCATGAATGATTAAGGAGGAGAAAGCATCCAGGCGGGAGCTGTGTCCACCAGGACTGGGGGTGGCACAGTGTGGGCAGGTGGGTGTTGGTGGCAGGACGGGGACTGATGCCTGTCACTTTGTCACTCCCTCCTTGGTGTGACCCTTCCAGCCCAAACGTGGCCACCCCTCTGTGCCCACGTCTTCTGTCGCTGCAGGAGGCCCGAGACCTTGCCCAAGCCTGTCCCCGGGTCCCATCACCAGCTCCGGGGGCACAGCAGGATGCAGTGCCCCCCCCCTTCCTTGCTGGCTTCTGGGATTTCAGTCTGGCTGACAGGAGCAAGACCTCCAGATCCTGCGGCTTCATTTGCAAGTCAACCAGGAGCCACTGGCGGCGGCAGCGGTGGCAGAGGCTACCTGGTCCTGTCTACCTGGGGATAGGGATGGGCACACCCCCGTAGGAAGGGGGAGACCCCGAGGAAAGGGGAACACTCTATGGGGTGCTGTGAGGACAGAGCAAACCTCGTGACAAAGGGCCGAGCCCACTCTCAGCGATTCTGTGATTCCGAGGGGTCGTGCCCCCCTTCCGCGGGTCTCCTGCGGTTGAGGGGGGTTGATTTGTGTCGAGCTGTTCGGCCCCCACCACGGAAGGCTGTAAACACTCAATTAAGCCGAAGCTGCCGGCCCAGCCTGGGCTGTGGCTGCGGGTAATGATGTGGGTTTGGCGGTGTCAGGCGCTGCGGGGAAGCGCAATTACAGCTAATTGGAGCCGCCCCCCGGCTCCGGCCTTTCGGTGGCTGCTGCAGCTGCCGCGTGACAGCACCACCCCCCCAAACCTGGACCTACGGGGAGCTCCAACACCCACCCACTCCCCCCCGCACATCTGCACTCACGGAGTGCTCCACCCACCCCGTCCCCGCACATCTGCATCCAGAGTGTTCAAACAGCCCCCCCCGCCCCAGCACGTCTGCACCCACAGGTTGCTTTGCCCTCCCCACCTCCAGACTTCACCCGGTGTGGGGCACAGGGTGGTGTGGAGGTGTCAGAGACCTGGATGGGGCACCCTAGGGCTCTGTGCTGTGGGTGGGGACCATCCTGGCCTGGTGTGACAGGTGTCCCCCCCGTCCTTGGGGGGATTTGGGGAGCTTTTGGGGGAACATTTGAGAAGCTTTCAGGGAGGCTTTGGGGATTCTTCGGGGATCTTTTGGGGAGCCTTTGGGGAGCCTTTGGGGAGCTTCAGGTGAGCTTTTAGAGGGACTTGTGGGGAGCCGAGGAAGGGTCCCGGTCTTTGGGGGGCTTTGGGTGAGCTTTTGGAGAGCCAAGGAAGGGTTCAGCTCTACCACGAAACTGCCCTGCAGTGTGGTCCCCACCGGCTCTGGAGTCTGCTGAGGGGAGCTGGGTGCTGGGGGGAGGTGTCTGAGCAGGGGCCTGTCCTGGCGAGGGGCGACGCAGAACCTCTGCCATCGATTTCTGCTTCTGGAGCTCAGCAAGAAAAATGAGGCGCTGGGGCCGCGGAGCTGCCGCCGTCATTTGTCGCCTTCTCGCTGTGTCCTGGCGGGGACGGGAATTGATTTTGGAGCCTTTGGCATGAGCCAACAGGTCCGGGGGTGTGAGATGGGAAAATGGGGAGGGGGAGAGGCACAGCTGCTGGGTGCTCCTGACATACAAACCCTCCCCTCGCGGTGGGAGATTTGATGTGGAGATGCTGGGGGATGTCCCTCAGCCTGGAGTGTGCTCGCTTTGTGCCCGAGCTCAGGCTGCCTCCTGGGAGTGCTGGGGGGTTCCTTGCACCGGGGTGGGTCCCCGGGCCCCAGGGTGTAGGCTGAGGGAGCGCGATGGGACCCACCGGTTGACCTCCCCTAGCGCACGTCCCAGGGTGTCCCGTGGCACTGGGGGTTGCCGGCCCGGCCCCGGCAGCGAGGGCAGCCCGGTCCTGGTCCAGGTCTCGGCCCCCGACAACCACAAGGGGGCGGCACAAGCCTCCCGGAGGCCCCGGGGCGGCCTCGAGCGGAAGCGGTCCCACGGGCACGAGTCTGGAGGGGGCAGTGAGGCCCCCGTGCGCGTGAGCAGGGGCTGGGATGTGCTCGGGGCTGGGGGCTGCGGGCCCGAGCGGTGAGCACCTCTGGGCCGTCTGCGCGCCTGGCATCAGTGTGTGCTGGCAGCTGTGTGCTAGCAGCCCTCTGCGTGGCAGCCGTGCCCGTGCCCGTTCCCCTGCCGGTGCCTGTGTCTGCGCCCGTACCTGTGCCCTGTGTTCTCATGTCCCAGCTCTCTGTTCCCATGTCCCAACTCTGTGTTCCCATCTCCCAGCTCTCTGTTCCCAAGTCCCAGCCGTGTGCTCACGTCCCGGCCATGTGCTCGGTGGGTCAGCCCGCTCCCGGCAGCCGCCGTCTGAGTCCCCACCAGTGTCTTTGTCACGCCGCGGACGAGGCCATTATGTTTATTAGGTTGTACCAGGGCAGCGCTCCCGCAATCGGCAGCTGCTGGCCGCGGTTATTTATAAACCTGCTCTGCAAATCGCAGCTCCGGGCTCGGCTTCTGCTTCAGAGAATCACAGAGGATAAAGAGGAATCGATCCGGGGCCAGTGGAGGGGTCGGCTCCAGGAGACGCCCCCGCAGCTGGGGGGTGCTGACGTCTGCCTGCTCCCGCCCCCTCCCCAATCCCCTAGCCGAGGCTACAGTCCTGCAACTCAGCCCTCAGTGGTGGGGGCCGCGGGGACGCCCCCTCCCCTCTCCAAACCCAAGCCTTTGCCTAGGCTGGTGGCCCGAAAGGGACATCCTTAGGCACTGGCTCAGGGGACAAGGGTGAGTGTCACCTCACCCTCCTGCACCATGGCATGGGGAGTATCAGAGTCTAGGGGCGCTGGGCTTGAGTCCCCCCCACATCCTGCGTGGGTCAGCGATTTGCTGTCCTGATGCTGCTCACCCAGGGCCCCGTGATCAATGGGGGGAATTAGGGTGATAATTAATCCTTAAATGAAGGTGCCAGTTACTAGTGACATGTGCCCGCTGCCTGTGCTCGGTGATGGATGTGCCAGGACCAAGGCCCCGGGCGCTTGGTAGGCAGGTGTGCTCAGAGGCAGGCAAGGGGGTGGTGATGCCATGGATATTGGTGACATTGCAGAGTGGCCATGGCATGGCAGGGTGGCTCCCAGTGGGACAATGCCAGCAGGTGGGGTCTGACAGGGTGGTGTTGCTCTGCCATTACCTGCCTGTGCAGCTCCTCACCACATGTCACGATGGTGCTGAGCTGTGATGCCCCCACGGAGCCGATGGTGCCACTCAGCCTCACCAGCCCCATGAGGGGTCCCTGTGAGTGGTGCTGGGCGAGGGGTCCTAGGCAAGAGGTCCTGGGTGAGAGGAGGGGCCCAGGCAAGAGGTCCTGAGTGAGGGGTCCTGTGCAGCAGCAGCACCAGGACCATGCTCATTGCCCCCCCCCAGGATCCAGCCCCTTCTCCCCGGGCTGGGGCCGGTCCCACAGCGCAGCTCTGAGGGGCCGTGGAGCCTCTGCGTTAATTCACCATTTAATTACTGACTGTTTGTTTATTGTTTGTTTGCTTTAGTGGGGATGAATTTTTTATGATGGCTTCCAGCACTCCCCGCCAAAAACCAGAGATCTACAGCTCTGAGCAGAGCAGAGGGGAAAGGTCCCCTCTGGCAGCAAGGGGTGAGCCCCACGTCAGCATCAGAGGAGGGTTCGGGCTGGTCACTCCCAGCGCTTGGTGTGGGCATTGGGGTGAGAGGGTCACAACCGGTGGGTACCAGCTGTGGACCCAGAAGGCTGTGGCTGTAGGGCAGCCCCTGCAGTGGTGGGGCTGGGGTGTGTGGAGCTGGGAGACCGGTTGGGTAGTGGGGCACACAACCAGTGGGTACAGCTGTGGTGTCAGGGAGGCTGTGGAGCAGCCCCTGAAGTGGTGCTGGGGGGGTGTGTGGATCGAGGAGGCTGTCTGGAGCTGGGGGTGGGGTGGGGTGTGGGCTGGGAGGCAAAGGATCGTGCTCAGGTGCAGGCACGTTCAGCCCCCGAGCTGNCCACGCCGGCCCCGCGCTTGCTGGCAGCAGCTCTGATTCTCCTTCATCTTGAATAATATTTTTGGAGTGGTTGTAAAATAATCCTGCCCAGCAGCTGCCAGCGCAGGCACCTCCACTGTCCCCCCCCCCCCCCCCC
>VWZE01000370.1:14461-25609 GCA_013396675.1 Eubucco bourcierii | reverse complement strand
AGGGAGGGGCTGCCGAGGGGAGGCAGCAAACATGGGCGAAGTTGTCATAACAAATCAGGCTTCTCATCCCTCGCCCTGGCAGCGAGGTGTAGGGGCAACTGCTGAAGGAGCCGAGCGCGGAGAGGGAAGGGGCTGGTTGCTGGCTCAGAGAGGGGAAACTGAGGCATGAGTGGTGCCTTGGGCTGCAGCAGCAGCAGCCTGTGGGCACCTCGGGAGTCCAAACCCGAAGCTGGTCGCTAACCCAGTCACTGGGACTCGGCGTGGGGTAGGGTGCGGCAGGCTCAGGATCTCACCTCAGCCTCCCCTCCCAGTCCAGACAGCAGCTTCCCTGGGCTAGCATGCTGGTCCTGTCCCGCCCCGTTCCTCCCAGCCCCTCCGCAGACGCCTCCCTCGCGTCTCCTGGCCAGGCTCCATCCTCGGACCACACTCGGGAGCCTGCCACGGCCGCCGGACCTTGCCCGCCCCCTCGCCATGAAGGGTCCCCTGCTCGGAGCTATGTTCTCCCGGCACGTCAAGCGGCACCCCGGAGTGAGTCTCCTCGCACCCCTCCAGGACCCCTGCATTGCTCCCCATCCCTGTCCCCTTCCTCCTCCCAGGGGCCCTCACAGCCCCCATCCCCACAGGCTCTTTTCCCACCCTGTGCCTTGGGGATCTTGTCCTCCACCTTATTCTCCCTCCTCCCCACTCCCCATTCCTTTTTCCCCTGCCCTCCACCGCTCCCCTTTTTCTCCCACTCCCCAGACCACTTCTCAGCCTCCTGGTCCAGCTTCCTGTGCCCTCCCCGTCCCTTCCCAGCTGCCCCTGCTTGCAGTGTCCCCTTCGTGCCACCCTCCCGGCTCTTGCAGCACCCCTCAGGGTAGCCGGACCAGCTCCCTGCTTGGGTGGAAGCTGCTGCTCCGTGTCCTGCTGCTACATCCTCCTCAGGGGGTACCTTTGGGAGGGTGGGAACAGAAATCGAGCTCCTTTCTTACTCATCTGGTAGCCCCAGCTTGGAAGTGTCACCTCCCAGCTGTCTTTTTAGCTCAGATCTGTCCCCAGCCGCTGCCCTCAGCATCCCAAGCTAAGAGGTTTTGTACATTTCTGCTGAAACCCCCAGAAATGAGAGCCCCGCGGAGCTGGTGGCAGCTGGGTGAGGGTCCCTGCCCTGCCAGGACTGGCCTCCGGATCCCCTTCTGCAGCAGCAGCGACCCGATCCTTGTCAGGAGGTCCACAGTTCTCCCCCTCTCTTGTCCACACTGCCCAGTGCCCTCCCTGGAGCCCTGGCAGGAGCTGTGCAGCGTTGAGGAGCTGCAAGCTCTCACGTAAAGCTGCTGGGACCTGGGTTTGGGCTGGGTAGAGCAGCCAGGCTGGGGAGGATGCTAAGCCACGTTTGGGCAGCAGGACAGACTCCTGCCTCGCCAGAGGGCTCTGGCAATGGGGGAGGGATCCAGGGCTGGAGCAGAAGGCACCCTCGGCAGGGCTGCTCCAGGGTAAGGCAGATTTCTGCCTTCTGCCAGCAGCCCAGGCACAGGACAGATGGGTCCCCAGGGTGCCTGGGTGTGGGCAGATGGACAGATGGCAGAGGCCAGGGCTTCTGTGCCCTCCTCGGGACACTGCTTAGTGTTTCTGGGTGCAGAACGGGGGGGGCTTGGGTCTTCATGCTACCGTGGTTTTCCAAGCTGTCAAACAAAAGGCTGTGTCTGACGTCGGGAGGAGGAGGTCACAGAGAGCCCCCAAACAGTCTATGTATAGTGGGGGTGGTGCTGGTGCCTGCCCAGTGCTGCTCAGCAGAATTAGTGCTGGGGCAGTTCTTGATGTGCCATCCATCACACACCACCAGCTGCAACTCACGCTGGGGTTGGGGGGGCACATCAGCACTTTCATCTGGCAAGAGGCCCTCACAGCACAGCGTGCCCGGCTGCCTGCCTGCCTGGCAGTGGCAAATGCCCAAGGCAGGGAGGTGCGGCACCGCTGGGTGATCACAGGAGCCTGGCATGGTGGTCTGGGGGTGTGGGCTGCACTGCTCAGTGGGCATCATTTGGGCACTTGGCAGAGCTCGGTGCTGCATCACATCATCCACTCACCTCAGCATGTGGTCCTCTGCCAAGCAATTTCACCCTGGCAGGAGAGTCCCATCATGTCCAGGCACAGAGCCCCCTCCTCACTTGGTGGTTTTCTGCTTCACACTGTTTTTGTAACCAGGACAGTGGGAACAGAATCGGACCCTCACCGTGGCAGAGCAGATGCTGGCTCTCTGTCAAGTCACTTGGGTGGTGGCTGGGGCCGTGGTGGGACTGGGGGGCCCAGGGGAGCAGGTGAGCTCTGACCTCACTCCCATGAGGTCTCCATGAGGGGGGTTAGGAGGTAAAAGCTGCACACACGCAGCAGCAGCACTGAGACTCCACAGGCTTCGGGTGGAACTCTCCACGCATCCAGTTTATTTGTGTGCCAGTCTTGAGGGGGGCACCTGCAGCTCCAGAGCCACTCTGCTGCTGCAGGAGCTGCTCCCCAGCTCCCCTTCACCCTTAACTCTTCCCAGGCATTAATTACTCAGAAGGTGTCGGCAGCAGATGGTGAGACTGAACCTACTGCCCCAAATCTCCGCCAGCAGACACCACAATTCCCGGCGCAATTCCTGGCGCTGCAGAGCTCCTCTTGATTAGCCTGAGCGGCTGGGCAGAGGCCACTGCCAGATCCTCCTGGCACCTGGCCGCACACGGTGCAGAAGATCATTAACCACAGACGCCTCCAACCTCCCAGACTGATGCTGGCACCCACCCGGTGCTCCATCAGCTGGCACAGTGCAGAGAGCTGCTTGGCTTGCCAGTGAGGGTGGGGAGATACTGGTGCGGGTTGTCCAGGGAGGCTGTGGATGCTCCCTTCCTGGAGGTGTTCAAGGCCGGGCTGGATGTGGCCTTGAGCAACCTGGGCTGGTGGGAGCTGTCTCTGCCCATGCCAGGGGGTTGGCACTGGATGATCTTTAAGGTCTCTTCCAACCCAAACCATTCCAGGGTCTCCTTTATGTCCTGCTTTAGAGTCATCCCCACCCTTGTCCAAGTGGGGAAACTGAGTCCCAGCATTATGCTTGGAGATGTTTTTTAGTGCTCAAGCTGCTGAGCAGAGCTGCAAATCTCATCCAGCGGGGCTCAGGGGGTGGCAAAGGAAACAGCACAGCTTGCGCGGCACCGTGAGCCTCGCTCCTGGCTAATGGGCACGGCGAGGCCCCGGCCGCGTTCACCCTCCCAGGGGCACAGCTCGGCGGGAGGTTCATTAGGCTCAGCCTGTCTTCCCTGGCATGAGGGGACTGGGGAGAGCTGTGGCAATTTAGGGGAGGTCAAAGCAGCCTTGGAATTGAGGCCATGTCCCCCTGGGCACTGGAGGATTGGCAGCAGCAGTGCAGATGAGAAGATGGAGCTGGTGGCCCTGAAAAGTGTGATTGGAGCCTTTGTGTGCACAGAGCAGGGAGAGGGCATCTCCTGCCTGCAAGGATGGCTGCTCGGGGCTGGCACTTAGTGCCCCCTATGCTATGCTGGCACCACGTCCCCCAGACTTGCTGTGGACCCAGCTGCTCAGCCAATCCCAGTGCATCCCAGCCCATCCCTGGTGGGGACTCGGGGGCAGAGGAACTGAACCCTCCTGATCTGGGTGGGGGGTGTGTGTGTGTGTGTGTGGGGTGTGTGTGTGTGTGTGTGTGTGTGTGTGTGTGTGTGGGTGTGTGTGTGTGCAGTGTTGGGGGATGGGAACAGAACTGCTGGGGTAGGCAACGTGGCTCAGGGTCAAATCCTGCCCATGCTCCAGCCCTGTGCCAGGCAGTGACCAAATCCCTTGGGGAGGAATCATTGGTGGAGGAGTCGATAGTGGAGGCTCAACCGGTGGGCACTGCAGACATCAGGAACCTCAGCCCCTCGCCCCTAGCCGTGCCAGGCAGCACGGGCGCCGGGGAGCAGCAGGCAGCAATTCCTCATTCCAAATCCAATTCCTCTCCAACACGAGCCGATTTTTCTCTCCCTCTTTTAATTCAGTCACTCAGGCTGACAGCTACACTGTGTACTGCAGCCTGGCTACAGGATTGCTGTGCCACACTCCCCTGTAAATCTCCCGGGTGTCAGCTCTGCCTTTCACTCTCAGCTCGCCCTGATAAATATTCATTTTATTGGGGTATTATTCATTTTTCTCTCTCTCTTTCTCTCTCTCTGTGCAGCTCATTCCCCTCATTGGCTTCATCAGTGTTGGCATGGGCAGTGCTGTCCTCTACTTGCTGAGGCTGGCCCTGTACAGCCCTGATGTCAGGTATGGATTGGGATGCTCAGGGATGCCTCTGGAGCACCCACTTGGAGCCCCTCATCATCCCTCCAGCACCCACTCTGCACCTCTGGGCATCTCTTGGGTGTCCATGCTGCTGGGCACCCCTCAGGCACCCACCTCATGACCACGGACACCCCTCAAGCATGCATCCTGCACCCCTGGGCACCCATTGGGCACCCAGCCCCATGCCCCTGCAGATGCATGTTTGATGCCCAGCAGCAGCAAGTGGGTATTGGGGCACACAGGACACCTGGGCACACTATGACACCTTCATGGAGATGGGAGCAGAGCAGGGTGACAAGGACAGATGGGTTGGTAATAAGGCAGATAAAAGCAGGATGAGGGAGCTGGGGAAAGAGTGCAGGGAGAGAGGGACTGAGAGAGGAGTGGGGATCCAGCAGGATGGATGGAGAGATGGAGAAGGAATGGGGAGAGGAAGAGAGAGGGAGGGAAGGGTGGAAGGGATGGATGGGCACAAACCATCCTGCAGGGATGAATGGAGAGGGGGAGGAGGTGTGAGGCTGGCTGGCTGGGGGCAGAGGGATGGATTGGCACAAGACGCTGTGCCACATGAGACGGGTTTTTCCCTGTAGCCCCACGGCCCCTACAGCCCCGCAGCTCCCCACAGCCTCACAGCTCCCCACAGCCACAGCATCCCCAGGGCAGCTGCAGGATTTGTTTGCTTCCAGGAAAATGCTCCTTGATTCAATTTGCCACCAGCTGCCCAGGGCGCTCGGCTCGGCAGTTGGCAGATCCAGTACCTTGGCTTTGATGGTGCAGTCGGGGGCTGTGCGTGTGTACGTGTGAAGTGGCACAGCAGCAAACCCCCACCCCACCCCACCCAGCACGTCAGTGCCATTACCCTCTCCAGGGGTCTGCAGTGGCAGCACAACGCCCCCGCTCCCCCGCCCCGTCCCGGCCGTGCTCGCTCACACGCGTGGCTCTTCCCGGATGGAAAATTCTGCTCTTGGCCAGCGCCGGAGGAGTGCAGGGGGACGGGAGAGGGGCAGGCAGGAGCCACTCCCTCCGGGGACCCATCCCACGGCTTCGCTAAGCCTCCACGGCCCCTCCCGGGACAGGACGGGGCGTGCGCTCCGTGGGAAGGCTGAGGCCGGACCGTGTCAGCCCGACCGGGCCCTTGCCTTGCACACTCTTAAACCTTGCACGCTTCCATCCCTTGCACACTCCCAACCTTTGCAGATTCCCAAGCCTTGCACGTTCCCAACCCTTGCACACTCCGAACTCTTGCACACTCCCATCCCTTGCACATTCCCAACCCTTGCACACTCCCAACCCTTGCACACCCAGCCCTTGCACACTCCCATCCCTTGCACATTCCCATCCCTTGCACATTCCCAACCNCTCCCCCACCCCTTGCACCCCCAGCCCTTGCACACTCCCAGCCCTTGCACACTCCCAACCCTTGCACACTCCCAACCCTTGCACTTTCCCAACCCTTGCACACTCCCAACCCTTGCACTTTCCCAATGCTTGCACACTGGGTGGGTGACGTCTGGTGTCTCGGGAAGGCTCTGGGGCTAGAGGAGAGTGGCAGAGCAGGCAGTGACCTCTTCCCAACCGTGCTCCAGGCAGGAGTGCAGCAGGGCAGTANGGGGGGGGGGGGGGTGTGCAGGCCGATGTGCACCCCTGCACGTACACCTCGGGCAAGCTTTGGGCCAGGGCGGCTGCCAGGCTGCGGTTTGGCTGAGTCAGGTCGTACCTGTGGCACAGCCAGGACCGGGATGCTCTAGGAGTGGTCACATGAGGAGCCTGCGCTTGGCCTCCCCCCGCCTCAGTTCGGCACCCTGGGTTGGGGAGGGACTTGGAGTGACCTGGTGAGACCCTCCCCACCAGCCTGCCCACCTGAGCAGAACCGGGGAGGGGGGTGGGGTGTGATGGCGTCAGGGGTTATTTTTGCAGGGAGATGGGGCTGAGGGCACTGCTGGGGGTAAAATTGGGGAGGGGGGTAGGATTTCTACCCCCATTCCCCTTGCAGGTGCTGATGGTGCCCCCCACTTTGCAGCTGGGACCGGAAAAATAATCCTGAGCCCTGGAATAAGCTGAGCCCCACGGACCAGTACAAAGTGAGCACTGGGGGGTCCAGGAACTTGGGGCTGGTGGTGTGGAATTGCCACGTTCAGGGTGAGACCTGGCATCTTCCTCGGGGAGGAGGCAGAGGTGGCATCATCCTAA
The DNA here is from genome assembly GCA_013396675.1 of Eubucco bourcierii. Taxonomy (NCBI): domain Eukaryota; kingdom Metazoa; phylum Chordata; class Aves; order Piciformes; family Ramphastidae; genus Eubucco; species Eubucco bourcierii. The sequence goes on along the minus strand of VWZE01000370.1, from coordinate 19,132 downwards.
GCCCTCCAGCTCTGTGTGCCCAGAGTTGGGGGCGGGAGGAACGCTGATTTCCCCCCAGCCCCTGCCAAGGCCAGGCTGCAGCAGTGGCTGGGGACAGGACGGGGGTGCAGGACCCTCTCAACCCCACTCTCCCTTCTCCAGTTCCTGGCAGTTTCCACCGACTACAAGAACCTGAAGAAGGAGCGCCCCAGCTTCTGAGCTGCCCCCAGGCCTGGTGTGCTGGGGCAGGGAAAAATGTGAACCCTCCTCCAGCAGCACCCCCCCCAGCTCCATGGCAGTCACTGCACAGACATCTGCTTCTCCAACACCCCCGAACCTTGGGGCTCTGTCCCCCCGTAAATAAACACATCACTGTGGGTGCCACAATACCCCCACATGCTGCATGGTGCCATGGGACAGCAACCGGGAGGGGTCACAGGGCAGGGTGTGGTGTGTGGATGCCGAGTGTCATTTCCCAGGCACAGAAGCACGGGGACATTGTGCCCCCCCGCGGGAAGGCTGAGCTGGGGGTTCCCGGCCTGCTGCAAGCAGCATTTCCGCTCTCCCACGCTCCTGGGGATGCCTGGGGACCACTCTGTCCCAAATCCAGCCCCCCCAGAGGAAAATAGGCCTGTGGGGCCAAGGAAAGGTCACAGGTGTGGGGCAGCAGCTTAGCCTTTGCCAGAGGTGGAGGGCGTGAGGGCTAAATCCTGCCTGGTGCTGTTTTGTTTGGCCAAGGCCATGCTGGGTACTCCTGGCCAGACGACCCGGAAGAGTGGAGATGTGCAAGGGGGGTGTGCCAGGAGAGGTGTGCCAGGGCAATGTGCCAGTGTGGATGTGCTGATATACTGGACTCTGACAGTGCCACAGGGAGCAACAGGGGTCTGGCCAGCGGTGGGGGGTCTCCTGCACCTCACAGCAGGAGGAGCAGCTGGGTCACAGCCCCGCCCCCATACCCATCCCAGTCTGGGACATGACCATGGGCAGTGAGACACAGAGCTCTGTGCCCACAGCCCCCTAGCACCCTGCCACTGTCCCCAAGGACGCTGTCCCCACCTCAGCCCAGCTCAGCACAGATCTCTGTGGCATCAGTTTCTGCTTCTACTTTTATTAGCCCCCCCAGGTAGAAAAGTGCAAGAGTCGTACAGAGGGCACAAAGTTGGAGCCAGGTCTGGTCCCTTCCCCCTTAGGCATCTCCCTGGGAGGGTACTTTGTCCCCTAACACTGACAGCAGGATGGGGAGGGTTGTCCCCACCCTGGGATCCCAAAGGTGCTGGTGGGGAAAGCGGAGTGGGTGTGTGTCAAAGCCTCCCTTGGCCCCCCAGGTGCCCCAGTTCCGTGCTCAGTGGTCACTGAAGCCAGGCATGGGGAAGGCACGGGCAAAGGTCTCCACACGTTGGCGCAGCTGTGCCAGGCTCTGCTGCGTCCCAGGGTCCTGCAGCAGGAAGCTCTTGAAGTCCTGCAGCTTGCCTGTGGACCAGATGGGCAGAGGGTAAGAAGGTGCCCCCTGGGCTGGGCACTGGGGAGGCCACAGCTGGAACCCTGGGCTCAGCTTCAGGCCTCTTGCTCCCAGAAGGACAGAGAGTTGTTGGAGCAGCGCCAGGGAAGGGCAATGGAGGTGGTGAGGGGTCTGCAGAGCAGGGTTGGTCTCAGGGGGCTTCACCTACCTCAACGGCTGCAAAGGGGGAGGCTGGCAGCCACTTGAGGCACAGTCCCTGCACCCCCAGACTCCAAGAAGGGGGGAATGGGGGACCCCAGCCCAAGTCACTCACCAGTTTTGCTCTTGACGTCCAGGGCCAGGTTGATGCCCTCATCAATGAAGGCCACAACCTTCTGGAAGTCCTCCTCACAGAAGTGGCGGGAGGTCAGGGCAGGGGCACCTGGGTGAATGCAGCCTGTCAGGCCTGGAAGCTCCTCGGAGGGGGCACCAAAGCCAACCCCACCACAGGGCTGCCCAAGTCCTGGGCCTCATTGGCACCCTGTGCCTGGTCTGAGCCAGGAACCAGCTCCAAATTCCCACCAGGAGCTCTCAGAGAGAGGTGAAACTGAGCAGCAAAGTCCGGGGGTGAAAGCTGAGAGCCCCGCAGGGAAGGGGCTGGGTTGGGGCAGGAAGACCACCCCCAGGCCTCACCCAGGCGCAGCCCCCCTGGCGTCAGTGCGCTCCGGTCCCCAGGGCAGGTGTTCTTGTTGGCAGTGATGGAAACGAGCTCCAGCACCCGCTCTGCCCGCGCCCCGTCGATGCCCTTTGGCCGCAGGTCCACCAGCACCAAGTGGTTGTCTGTGCCACCTGGGGAGCAAAGGAAGGGGGTGAGGAGAACCGCTAGCATCTCTCTCCTCCCCACCACATCCCAGTCCCTTCCCTGCACCTCCAGTCCACCTCCCAAGCCCTGCCTTGTCTTGCACCCCCAACCTCTGCCCCCCCCAACCCTGGGCACCAAGAGCAAGCAGCGCCACTTTTGACCTACTGCAGCCTCACCCCTCCTTGTCCCCAGAGGCACAGGGAAGGGGGCACTACCTGACACCAGGGTGTACCCACGCTGGAGCAGGGCCTGTGCCATGGCTTTGGCATTCTTCAGGACCTGCTGGCAGTACTTCTGGAAAGCTGGCGAGCTGGCCTGAGATGGGGCACCATGTCATTGTGGGGCCTGGGTCACACCCAGCCCCAAGCCCACCACCCTGGCACAGACCTGCTTGAGTGCCACAGCCACAGCGGCAATGGCATGGTTGTGTGGGCCCCCCTGCAGGGAGGGGAAGACCGCAAAGTTGATCCTGTCCTCCAAGTCGTAGAGGGTCTCCCTGCCTGTCTTCTTGTCCACCCAGCGCACACCCTTGCGGTAGAAGATCAGCCCTGACCTGCGGACAATAGACAGCTGAAGCTGCTCCTCCTGCCTGTCACTGCCCCGGGCACCATGAGGCAGCACTGATAAAACTGCCACCCTCTCAGGGACTCCTGCTCTGCCACCCTCCCAGGGACACCCCTGCTCTGCGACCCTCCTGTGGGTCTCTCCTGCTCCACCACCCTCCCATGGGTCTCTCCTGCTCTGCCACCCTCCTGCTCAGCTCTGGCCCCAGAAATGCCACATCTGCCCTGTGACCTTGCGGCATCCTCCAGAGGAGGCGGCAGCAGGACACAGCCTCACCTGGCACCTCGCAGGGTCTTGTGTGTGGTGCTGGTGACCACGTCGGCATGCTCAAAGGGCGAGGGGATGACCTTGGCTGCCACCAGCCCGCTGATGTGTGCCATGTCTGCCAGCAGGTAGGCCTTCACCTCATCGCATACCTGGGGACACCGCGAGTCACAGCTGTCCCTTGTGCCCCTGGCCAGGAGCAGGCTGCAACCACCCCTGAGCTGCTGCGGAGGGTGATGGTGCCCAGCACCAGTGCTCAGCACCCACCTTCTTCATGCGAGCGTAGTCGATGAGCCGGGCATAGGCGCTGGTCCCAGCGATGAGCAGGCGGGGACGGAAGAGCCTGGCTGTGACCTCCAGCTGCTCATAGTCGATCAGCCCCGTGGCTGGCTGCGAGGGACAGATACCAACAGCTCACTGAGGCACCTGCGCCGCCTATGGCCCCAGCCCCTCCCGCAGCATCTTTGACTCATAAGCCCTCCATGGCAGTGGCATAGAGTTGGGGACACTGGGAGGGGAGGGGATGGCAGAGCACCTTGGGCACCTCGGGCGGACCACTGGGTCAGCAGCTTGGCCAGCAGACCCTGTCCTGCCCCCCTCCAAGGCTCACGTCAAGTTTGTAGGGCATGGACTCGAAGAAGATCGAGGTGGCTGAGATCCTCTTGATGTCTGACATGTACCCGTGGGTGAGGCTGCAGGAGAAGGTAGAGAGGAGCAGGGTGAGGCTGGACACCCCCCAGGACACAACAGGCTGCAGGTGCCCCCAGACCACTACGCACTGGCCCCCGTCAGGCAGGTCCAGCCCCATCAGGCGGTCGTGGGGCTGAAGCAGGGCTGTGTAGGCTGCGAAGTTGGCAGGCGACCCTGAGTAGGGCTGGACGTTGACCCCCCAGCGGGCAGGATCCAGGTCGAAGGCCTCCAGAGCCCTCTGCTCGCACAGCAGCTCAACTTGATCCACCACCTCTGCTCCACCATAGTACCTGCAGCGGAAGGGAATCAGAGTCAGGGGCACAGAGGCACCGAGTCCAACCTCTCAACCCCTCTGATTCACTAACCCATGGCACAGAGTGCCTCATGAAGCCTTCTCTTCAACGCCTCCAGGGATGGGCACTCCACCACCTCCCTGGGCAGCCCATCCCAATGCCAATCACTCTCTCTGTGAAGAACTTCTTCCTAATGTCCAACCTGAACCTGCCCTGCACAGTTTGAGGCTTGTTCTGTCCCTGGGTGCCTGGCAGAAGAGCCCAACCTCAGCTGGCTGCAACCTCCCTGCAGGGAGCTGTAGAACTCCCGACAACAGCCCAAGTCTGGGGTCCCCAGCTCAAGTGGGACAGGGAACTGCTGGGGAGAGTCCAGGGGAGGTTGGGACGGTGCTGAGGGGCCTGAAGCAGCTGAGGAGCAAAGGCTGAGAGCCTGCAGCAGAGCCTCTTTGTGTTGGCATTATGGGGTTAATCTCTTGCAGCCAATTCCCAGCTGCAGGAGGACCTCTGATGCCACCAGTGCTCTCCTGCCCTACCCCAGCACTCTCCTGCTCTACCCAGCACCCTCCTGCCCCCCGCCCCCC
>VWZE01000366.1:8448-37159 GCA_013396675.1 Eubucco bourcierii | reverse complement strand
TAGAAGCTACTTGCCCATCCAGCCTGGCTGTCTCCCTTGTCATCTCATCTTCCAGCACATTGGCACAGCTTATTCCTGCACCTTCAAGAGTTTGTTCTTGAAGCAGGTCCAGCCTGCCTTGGACCCCTTTATTTTTAAGGGCTGTTTCCCAAGGAACTTTCTGAGTTAGTTCCTTAAGTAAGCAGAACCCTGCCCTTCAGAAGCCCAGTGTGGAGGTTTTGTTGATGCCCCTCCTGGTTTCACCACAGGTTGAAAACTCTGTAATTTCGTGGTCACTGGACCCCAGGCAGCCTCCCACCACCACATCTCCCACCACCAGCCCATCTCTATTTGTGCCCAGCAGGTCAAGCAGGGCTGCACTCCTGGTAGGCTCATGTAACAGCTGAGATAAGAAATTGTCCTCCATACACTCTAGGAACCTTCTAGACTGCCTCTTCTCTGTAGTGTTAGAGTCCCAGCAGATGTCTGGCAGCTTAAAGTCACCCTCAAGAACAAGGGCAAGTGATCTTGAGGTAGTCTCCAGCTGTTTTAAAGAATAATAAATCAACCTCTTCTTCCTGTTTGGGTGGTCTGTAACAGACTCCAACCAGGATGTCAGCCTTGTTGGCCATCCCCCTAATTCTTACCCATAGGGACTCAACCTGATCATCCTTAATCTCTACTTCCATGACATCCAGAGCTCCCAAATATATAGGGACATCCTCCACTCCTTCTCCCTTGCCTGTCTCTTCTGAAGAGTCTGTAGCCATTGATTACAGTACTCCAGTTGTGTGAGCCATACCACCACGTTTCTCTGATTTCTGTTAATGAAACATGTTCAGCAGCTGTTCCTTTGGTGCATATACATCTTACTTAGCAGGTGCCACTGTGTGTCCTTCAATATTGCAATCAAATGGTTCTCATAATCTATTTTTAAATAATGAAAATCTTCCAATACCTTGTCCCACTTTAGAGCTGAGGTTCAAAAATTTGCATTCTGGAGGTAGAGATAATCTGGAGAAAGATAAGTTCTATAAAAGAATACTCTCAAAAATACTGATGGCTTTGAAGTATAAGGAAATGGCTAAAAACAGAAATTTATTTAAAATATCTACAGCAACTCTTTCCCTCCCCAGATGTTTGCCAGGCAGAAAATGAAAGTCACATCTCTTACAGAACTGTGAGAAACTGGATAGCTCAGACTTCTGTTTCCACTTTGACCCTTACGCTCCGCTTCTAAGTACCTTCAGCCACTGCTCCTCTTGCCACTAAAATCAACACTAGCAAAGAGCAGCCTAGTCACTCTGCAAAGCTTATGCTGTAAGCCGCTCACGTTTCTTAGATTTCTTCCAGTCTGGTCATTCAAGTGTTAACACACAGAGTAATGCTTTTTCAGATTTAGTTGTATTTTAATTCAAGCAGGGATTTCTTCCAGTCTGGTCATTCAAGTGTTAACACACAGAGTAATGCTTTTTCAGATTTAGTTGTATTTTAATTCAAGCAGGGATTTCTTCCAGTCTGGTCATTCAAGTGTTAACACACAGAGTAATGCTTTTTCAGATTTAGTTGTATTTTAATTCAAGCAGGGATCAATCATAAGACCACCCAGGGTCCATGTCAATGTCTTCCAAAATCTTCTTTTGATTTAATTATTTAAAAATATTGTTTCATGCTTGAAGGGAATTGAGAACTTCAACAAGATTAATTACTCAGCTGTCTTCCAGTGTTGCAGTGCTTCTACTGTGATCTCAGAGACTAAAGCTGTATCATCAGAGGCACAGGTAAGCATTACCAACTGCATTTTCAGAGAAAGAAATAAAGACACAGAGTGGTGTCATAATTTTCCCAGATAAGTGCCCATGCTAGCACATTCTGGAATTTGGTTATTTTTTTTTAAAACAATGGACCAGCCTTGCCCACTGTAGCAACCCTCTGGGATTGTTCCGATACCTTCCTCTCAATTTTAAGCATAAACTATTACCCAGATAAGCTTTCACTGCATATATAAAACACTCTGTGTTCAGTCTTCCATCTATCAGTCTGTTTCCCCCCTTGTAGTTTGTACATACTAGCACTGCTTCTCTGCAGCATTAAAAGATAATTAAAGACGAAACATCAGAGGGAGGGACTGTGATATAAAAAGATTAATATGCTTAAACAAAAATAGATTCACCTCTGTTATCGGTTATAAATGCCTGTTTGGTACTGGCTTATATTAACAAAAAAAAAAAAAAAGAAGAAAAAAAAAGTCTTTTCAGATATTAAAAAATCCCCTTGATTTTGCAGCAACATTATGAGCATTCACTTACAACAAGAGTAATGACTGTAGCAGTATGCCACGATGTTACTGAGGAAGAGATGATAGAGAGACAATGTCTATACTACGTGCTGAACATACTAGGCTACACCCTGAATTCTTTAGTTATCACTTACACAGGAAACAATCTATGGGTACAGTTCTTCTTTGCTCTGTATGTTCTACATCACTTATTCAAGAGCAGATATGTACATGAAATCATTCTGAATCACTATCATCTTTGATCCCTTCATTTACACTGAGTCAGCCTACAGCAAAATGGAATGATGAATCAAGCCTCAAGATCTTTATAGCGAGTTCTGCTTCAGCAAGTAGTGGCAGACACTGAAACAGAATTCAGCAATCTTGTCGACTACGAATAGCACCAAAGTACAGATAAATGAAGAAATTTACAACTTGAGATTTGCTTGTGGCATTCCCTCCTATAAATTACCTCATGGAATAAAAAAGACACAATTAGGCTTGTCCACATTTTAAAACAAGGTGTACAAGTATATGATGAATAAACCAATGTGGAAGATGTGCACATCTTTGGCAACTGAGGTAGTATTTTTTCTTTTGTTCCAAATGTGTTCCAGCATATACTTATTGAGTTCTCAGCCATACAAACAAGACCACTATAACTGTATTTTCAGTCTCTTTCAAACAGGCATTTTTGCTAACTCTTTGATTCAGGAAGTGCATTCTCTTCATCCTCAGGTTGATTAGGCTTGCTGTTTCCTCTTAAAGTTAAAAAAGAATATCTCAGTCCCCCTGCCATACTGGAAAAAAAAAAAAAAAAAAAAAAAACGTGAAAAAAAAAANAAAAAAAAAAAAAAAGAGGTGTCAGAGATAACTGTTGTATATATAATTTTATAGGTATATCTCTTTCCTTTTGAAGCATTAAAGAAAGCCAGCTTGCAAAATTTAGGAATGCCTCAGAGCTATGGAAGCCATCTGAGCAACTAGCCCCAGGAAGACAAATACCAGTTATTGGTCATTCCAGCTGATTCATACAAACAGATGTAACACTTCATCCCAGCACAAAAATGTAACAACTTGCAAGTTATAACTCATGTACAACAGGCACAAGTCATTCAGTGTTCCCACTTCCTACACCACTTGATTTTTACTTGGAAGCCTTACAGCTCAGAACTGCTGCTCATAAAAAAGAGGAGGGAACTCAATCCCACACAGTAAAACTGCAGGCATGTTTCCATGGTTAAGATCCTACCACAGTAAGATTCAGAATCTAAACACAGACAGGAGAAGATAAAACTACATGTAAAGAACTTTACATTTTGAGGCAGTGGTTTCTCAGGCCAGTAGTTTCAAAACTGCATCACTTAAGTGAGCCAAATCAAGCAAAGCATAAAACTATCAGCTTTTACAAATAAAGGCTATTCAAGTTCCACTCACCAAATATTTAGCCCTATGAAATTCAACATGGAGAATATGTAATCTCCACCAATCAACATTCCAATGTAGGCGACAGATATATTCTGGAAGGAAACAAAATCCATACATTTATTGAAGTAATTTTTTATCTCCAAGAATGTAAATGATAAAAATTAATTTACTTTTCTAAGGACATAGCTATACTTTGTTGCTAGCCACTCTAAAATCAACATGTAAATTAGTTTCACATTAAGCTTATAGGTAATGTAACACTGAAATAAAATAATAAAAACTAGTGTTTTCTAAATGCATGCAGTGTACTGAGAGTGACCTTCTGGGGAAAAACTTATATGGAAAAAAAATCAGCTATTTGATATTAGACAAAATGGAGATATGACTGCCTTCTGAAAAGACACTTTTTACCCTTTGGAAGGGTCCAATTCACAAAAGCAGGCTTTAGTTCTCAGGCATGAAAAGTATGCTTTAAAATCATAATAAAAGCCCTGTACTGTTGCTTTATAGGGTTATCTCCTTACTTTGCCCACTGAATATGCATTGAAAGCACTTGGCTCCAGTTCAAGGCAGACTATTTAAAAAGTTAAAGACTCTGCCTCTGACCTCATCCCCACTAAGTTGTTGGAAAACTGTCCCCTATAGACAGAAGGAAAGCTATAGAACTGTCTCATCGTTTTACCAACATTGTGTTGATTTCCAATGTTTTAACAGCTAGCCTGAACCATGACATAGTATCTACCAGTTTATCCTGGGTACTGCTGCATCACAAAGTACTTCTCAACTTGAAAGCTGTTTAAATGTCTCAAAGACTATTATGGCTCAGAAAATAGCAACAGTGTTGCTCTAGCTTAAAGGCTCAGTGTGGACACAGAAAAGTTAAAGAACACTTTCAAGGCAGATTTTGCTGTGCTCCAGGTATTGCTTTCCTTAGACACCCATGCAATGGAGCATCTTGAGGACTGTTATTCCTGTGCCTATGATAGTTTGGATTATGACACTTTTTCAGTCCACAAGTGCACAAAGTTAACTTTTGCTAAAACTCTTTCAGCTTATAATTCCATACTTCTCTCCAAACTGGCTGCAAAATAGTGCTTAGGAAGTCAGTGATGTTCCCAGCACAGACATGCTGGCCTCACCAATACAAAGGAAGTTGCAGTGGTTTAAAATTAGAACTGGGTTAGAGAAAACAGATTACAAGGACATTGAGTTCATTTTAAGATGTGTGCTTTGGTGTTCATCAAAATGACCAGAATTTACCAAACCAAAATTAAATAGTCTATTCAGTTAGAATACAAATTCTCACCCAGGCTGAAGCAGTTAACCATAAATCGATATGCTCCCTACTACAGTTTAGCCATTAATCTGTTAAGAATTCTCTAAGAATGCCCTGCAACAGAAATTAGCTCAGCCTTGTAGCAAAAGCAAAAATTTCTCTTGCAGGAAAAATAAAAAATAATTCACTACTTAACATTGCATTTTAGAGTATAACTAAGCTTCAATGGAGTAAGACAAAATGGTATGAGCTTTTTTTGTGGTCTGAGCTTCTTTTGGCATGACCAATGTCTCAGTATTAGCCCTCACTTTGACTTTCCAGCTCAAAGCATGGTCAGGATCACTGCTGAGTCATTGCTCTTCCTTCTCTATTTGAGCATTCTCATCTCCCTCTTCTGCTCTCTAACTCACCTTGATGGCACCAACAACTGTTGTTGTGAGCGCAGAATTGTAATGACTGCATAGGACAGTAGAATACATCAAAAGAAACCTAAATAAAGGGGGAAAAAATTGTAAATTCCACCCAGGGAGCAGTTATCAACATTTAAAAATGTTCAGCATTTTTTGGATCAGTATTTGTTGGAATCTTCAACCCCACTAGTTTCAAACTCTTAAAACTATTCAAGGAATGTGTATTTTACATGAATGATGTACATACATAAAGTACTCAAAATGTATTTTAGAATGTGCTGTGTGAGCTCTTATGAAGTGACCCCTACTCTCTATGCTTCTTAAATGTCAGTATGTGAGGTTAGTTTTACCCCAGGATCCAAGTGTTTTTTCTATTTTTCCTTTGACTCAGTTTGAATAGAAACAATTCATTATTTTTGAGTCTTTCATACTTTTCCAGGTACTATAAAGAACAAATGTACTGAAACAGTTCCTATACTAAAGGGCTTACATGCTGTTAACATCAAAAAAACCCAGATAATCAGAAGAGATGGACAGCAAATAGATACTGAGTACAGAAAGTAAAAAAACCTAAATGTCATGTTGCCGACCACTGTATTTTGAGGCAAATACTACAGGCAGGGCTGAAACAGTTATTTACATTAGCAGAGATCACTAACAGACTGAATAACTAAAGCAAAGAAGCCTAGGGAAAAAAAAAAAATTATTTTACATTTGAGATTTGCAGTTCAAAACAGTCATTAAGACACCTTACTTGACTTCTGTATGTCCTTACCCCAACAAGCAGGAAAGAACAAATTGAAATATAAATAAAAAATTTGTCCAGTGCTGGAAACGTGTTGCCTATTAAAGAAAAAAAAAAATTAGGAAGGAGAGAGAGAATGATATGCTATATAATCAACAGCAAACACATTAAAATATAGTTAGTATGAAAATGTGCAAAATCACAATACTTTTAATACATATTATCATTATGAAACATCTATATTATTACTGGAAACAGTTTGATACATTTCACTTCAGAGACAATATGATAGTACCTATGGTACTTACATACCTAGACACACTCTTGTAACATGTTTAGTACTACAGATATAAAACAGCACACTGTAAGCAATTAATTTAAATGCAATACATAAAATTTGTGGGTTTATATTTATTGGTACAGATACAACACTGTGATCAATATTATATGATTAAATGCTGTTGATATGAGACAGAAAAAAACAAACAAACAAAAACTCTCCTTGAAATTTATTTCATGTCATAAGTTCATTTGCAAACAGCTTTAAGTCCAAGTGTGTACTTTTGAGCTCAGAAGTAAATTAAATAAGCATTACTATGGCCTTTCATCAATAAAGATCAATGAAAAGGCTATATCATCACTTTGAAGTCTGCTTCTTATTGATGTGTGGCAAACAAACACACAGTGTCACACAACACTAAGAAACATGTCAGAGATTCTTTTCCATCTCTAGTAACACCAGGAAATGCCTCATTTTAATTTGCTTAAAGTCTTCTGTATGAGTACAAAACTCACTAATGGCAAGATGTGAGTCCTTGCCAAGCTGTGACTTGCTGAGCCTCTACCACCTGCAGTAATGGAAAGATTCTTGGGCACCTCTGACCTGACAGGATTGTGTGAATGTGCAACAACCAACTGCGTAGTACAGAGAGCTATTCTGAGGGTTGCTTTCTCTTCCATTGCATCATGGTTTCTGTCTTCCTAGTCAGCCAGATAGATTCCTAGTCAGCCAGATAGAAAAGTAACTGAGACACTCACAAACTGCAGATCCTACAAGACACAGTAGCTACTATTCCAGAGCTAGCTAAAGGAGCAGATGCAATCTTCCCATCACACAGACATGGCAATGACACTCTGACTGGCAAAAGCTAGATGCTGGACAAAGGCCAAAAACACTGCTAGGTAAAAGCAAGCCAATTCCTATGGCCTGAAGATCTGCTAAACAGGAGTGTTATCTACAGCCACTGGTCAGCTTTTCATCAGTATTTTTCCATTGTCTCCTTTTTAACTTTGATATAATTTCTGTGCATCACATAGCCTCTAGTCATCCACATCACTTAATAGGACTTACAGTATTTAAAAGACCAAGCCAATATGTATATACACCAGGCACTATGCATTTCTTGAATATTAATTTCTTCTTTTCAGGTAACTGAGCATTTGATTGTTTGTGTCAAATTAACATGTGGGCACAACACACTCATTTATTTTTCCCATGTAGTAAACCTAGCGACAAGGTCCAGTTCTCCCAATATGCCTCCAGGCTTATATGCTGCAAAAGCAGTTGAAACATTACAGTCCCATGAACTTGATCCTTGCTGCATCTGCCAAGAAGAGGATCACCAGCTGCATTTTCTAAATCAGGAAATGGTCAAGCTGGCCTAACATTGCACAAAGAGATTTCACACTCGGAGCAGATCTAAATCCACAATTTTCAGACACTGACAATTTTTCCACTTAAAGCAGACTTCTAAGAATGCAATGACAAATTCAAGTGAGTTCAGGGTACAATGTCATAGAACAAACGACTCTGGAATGACTGAAGACACGCCCAAACTCTGTAACGATTTCCGGTGGCAAATCTCATACATTTCCAAAAAGGAATGCCTGAGTCTAGCCTCATTATGCTGAAGACAATGGCAATTCAGTAAGTTTGCAAGGGAGCCAGAAAAACACAAATCTCTTGGTCTGATACATTACAAACCAGGACATACTGCCTATGGTGTTACACTATATTAGAATAAACTATGGAGAGCCATGCTGTCTTTCTAAGAGAACGTGATGCGTAGGTTACTAAATGAGACTGAGACAAAACAGGCATCTGTTCTGTGCATGACAATGACAGAAGGACTGGAAATTGTCTGTTCTTGGTATTCACAGTCTCATTTTAGAGCACGTCACACAGTGCAGCTGGATTCCTAACAAATTGCTTTAGGTGAACATCCCCGATTCTGCGCTAGATCTTAATCAAAGATTCATACAAGGGCTATCACACACATTCAGCTTCTCCTTAGAGTAACAGTCACAAGTTCTTGCTTGTGAAGGGCAAATCCCAGTCACACATTTCAAATACCAATCACTAAGAGGAAGATAGGATTACTTCTAAAAAAAAGCAAACAACCCACCCACGCCTTTACTGAAAAAAGTGAACAAAACAGTCATCGATCTGGTATATACAATATGGCTTCTCACCTGCTGAAAGTCTCCAGTAGAAAAGCTAATAATAACTGTTGGTACCACCATGAAACAAGCATTATAGAAAAGGACACCATATTTTCCCAATTCCTGTGCAAAATGAAAACATAGTGTTTGGAATTACAAGATTTTGGAGAGAAAATTACTAAATATTACTCTAGCAATTCTTCTGACATTATTGTCAATGAGCAGACAACAGAACACACTGCAAAACACAAGCTTGAAAAATACAAGCTTGAAATCACTGGATCCAGTGTTTAGTAGGGAGCTGACTTTCCACTTCAGTCACTTTGCCTGTATCCTCAACAGAATATTACTGATATGATATTCTTGAACAGTTTCTATACCATACCAGCCAGCCAAAAACTTCCCAAGGCACTGGTCCAGAATCCCTTTCTATTAGACTCCATGTAAGCCTCTGCCTGGCCAAGGAATTTCCTATTCTATCTACCAAAAATAAACTACAAAAGCATAGGGTGGGGTGGCATTCTGGGACCAGCATACAAAGAAAATTAATGAAGTCTTACTCCTAGATGGCACATCTGTAAACACTGGTAACTGATGTAATTTTTGTCACCTGAGGGATGACATCTATCCTGTTATTTGACTAGCTTGACACAAAAGCAGAAGATTATGGGAATGAAAGAGCAACTTTCCCTTCCTCCAGATTCAGCTATGCTTCTTAGCAAATCTCTCAACTTTATCTCTTGCTTTAAAATGAAACCCTGTATTGTGCAGAAAACTGTGAGGCCATTAAGTGCTTCTTTTAGAGATAAATACAGTATGACTTCTGATATTATTGAAAGATGTCTATTTCCACTGTACAGAGTGAATCACAAAAGTCAGTGATAAAACTTCTATCCAGCATTTCCAAGACTAATCTTTTTTATGTTTTCACAGCACCTCATTTGAAGAGCAGCCTGCTCAATGTTTACATAATGTACAATGTATCAAGGTATCACCTAATTCTCTGACATACCTGGATCTGGTGTAGACTTCTGTCTACACAAAAAAAGATTTCACTTCTTGTAAGTACTGACTCAGAGAGGACCGGTCTTTGCTCCTACCCATAAGTCTATTTTATATACACTTCACTCAAAGTGTGTTCCTAGTAAAAAAGTAATCTTCCTTAGATATATGTATCAAGTTTACAAGTAAACAATTTACTTTTGGATTTTTTTTTTTCAAAAGCAATGTTTTAAAGCCACTACAAACTCTACCTAAAACACTTGAGAGAAAATAATACACACTGTTCATCTAAGCCTGGTCTGCAGTACTAAGAAAAAGGCTTTTCCCAGGCTGTTAAGGATGAATATAATAGCTGAAATACGAAAGCAAAGTGAACTATTTATTAGTTTGTAACTGTATGTTTATAAAGTTATATAATAAATAACTCATCATATTGTTGTAACATTACATTCAAACTAATCACTCTACAGTTACCTTTGGATCAATTTTCTGCTTTGTGTAAACTCCATTGGCCGCTGTGAAGATATCATTTAGCAGTACAAAGACATAGCCTTCCAAATTAAAAGACAGATCAGACCTGGGAAAGAATTATTACATAGTAAATAAGTAAACAGGAAAGTATTATATAGTAAATAAGCAAATAGTATACAGTGCATTGCTGTATCCTGTCTCCTATAAAAATACCATAAATGAAGAAATGCAAATCCTGAGAACTCCTGCAAGAGTTTTGCTTTCAGCCTTCTTTGTAAGTCAAAGTAATTTACATTTCTCCAATCACAGGATCATGCCAAATGAGTAATTACAGTGTTCCCAGTACTCAGTGGAGAAGTGGCAGGCAATGTTCAATTTTCAGTCTGTGAAAAATCCCATCTGTCTCAATCTTAACCTCTTCAACTATTACCAAGAATATTTATCTGTTTCTTTTCACACAAAAAGCAGACAGTGAATGAAGTCTGACTACTTTCTACAGTCAGACTAGACATATTGTCATCCTTTCTGTTTTGACTGGTTACCTCAGGGATATAGGGTAATTAATTTAATAGGACATGGGTCTATCTGACTCACACCCTATGGAAATTATTTACCTTTGTGTACAGCAAAGCCATGAAACAAAAACTAATGTTACATTTCCAGTTAAGGAATAGTCAAACAGAAAGAAACACAGCAGACTAGTGTGTGAGCACTTTGTGAATTAATCTCACATTTGAGCTTCTTCAGAGTGATTAAAAAGTAGACATTATCTAACTCAAAAGAATATTTGACAAAAATCAGTGTTTCTATCTGGAACAAGTTTATATTTTTCTATTATTAGTAAAATGCATGTATACTATGAAATAAATGCAGCATTCCTCACACAGTTTAAACTTGCTTCATTTATGATCCTGCAAACACAGAAAACCTGGGTGGAATGTGGGGAGAACAAAAACCCAAATACTTCCAGTTGTAGTTAAATTTTTACTTATATATTCCTGCACCTCTCAGTGATGTCATTAGAGAGTTTTTTCCCAATCAGCTTAATCCAGAGTAACGGATCTTGACTTAGGTTTACTTGACAACTGACAGGGAAAAACAATCCTCCTGTTGTCCCTCCTCTCATAACATAACTTTGTATAACAAGTTAAAACCTTACCCAGCTGCTATGAAAGCTCCAAGAATTATGGCAAATACGCTGACTACAATACTCAGTGGGTACCGTTTCCTGCAGACAAAAAGTTAAGACAGTTTACGTTTTCCTTATTTGAGTAGATTACATGGCTGTCTGCCTGAAAAGTTTCAAAACAATTAGTAATCAAAAAACATTTAACAAGAGGGCACAGTCTTGATAACCTTACAGAAGCAATGTGACTGACGATGTGCCACGCTGTCAGACCTTGGCCCTGAGAACAGAGATTGAAAAAGCGTTGTGAGTGTTCTGCTACTAGATAACCATAAAAGCAAAGACTAAAGATTTAAAGTAACAGTGCTGGAACAAACTGTAATTCACTGTGTACTGGTATTCATAATGGACATGTTTCAGTGTCTTCCAGTAATCCAATAAAGGAAAGTAATTCCATATCTCTCATGTAGTTTTTCCTATCACCTCTCTTGGGGAAGATTCTGTAGAGCACACTACCTGGGCTATTTTTCAGATACTTACTTTTAAGTCAAATGGAAAACTTGTACTTGAAGGGAAAAGCACGGAAGCCTATGATATTCTTACTACATCACACTGACACAGAGTAGGGAAAATTATACTGTAAAACTATTATGCTTCTTATATCTGTATTGGCTTATTTTAAAATGTCTCATTTTTGCACCGTACTGTTATGTGTCTTACACATATTCCCCTTATCACTCTTCCAGGCTAGCCCCAAACTCTGATCTGGCATGTGAGAAGACATCCATCACAACAAAATGTACAATGCTCTTGCAGAAATCCTATATGTCAGAGGTGCACAGCTGTGGACCACCATCCAACCACAAATGCAGACTCTACATACATTGAGTTTTGATTGTAATGAGTTGGTAGTATCAACCCAAATCTTGACTGCTTTACTAATCTTGGGGTAAGCCAGTACACACTCTCAGGAGTCCTTTCACTTTCAACCCTGAGGAAACACACTGTAACAGCATGTATTAATACAACATTCTGCAGATAAGCTTCCCTTAAGTTAAAATGTTTCTTGCATTCACACACCACATTGCTGCAAGTCCATCTCAGAATTGATTACAACTTCTCTGAATCACAGTTTCCTCATTTATGTGTAGGAGTCCTCAGGCCAACAGGAGAAGCCAGAAAGTCCTGCTCCCTGAGAGGACTTTACAACTAGAAAAGAATCCTGGATCATCTCCAAATATGAATTACACAGATCAACCGCTGCTTCAGCCAAAAGGTGCTAAGTCTACTTGGGGGTACTCTTACATTGGCAAAGTTCAGCTTCAGCAAGCTGCTTTTGCTCTTGTGACTTCACCTTAACCAAGAACAAACCATCTAGATAGAACTATGATGGTAACAAAGTTTGACTTTCATATTCCTTTCCTTTCAAGTCGCTACACCTAAAACTTCTTAATTTCACATTAAAAATAATGGAAGTATCTATAATTATGGAGTTTTCTGATCTAACGACATACTGGTAGATACCATTTTGCTCCATTAGGCCACCAGATTTCTAGACTTGACTCAGAAAACTAACATAAGCAGACCACCACACTACCATCACTGTTTTGAGACTTTTTGAAGCAGCTTGCAGCTTAGGGGCCTCCAAGACACAAACCATAATTGCTAAAAGTGTCTGACTTGTGCTCTGATTGCCCAATTCCTGTGTACATGAGAGCAACATAAATTATTTTTCCTGCATTCATTAAAATGCTTCTATCTATATCTTCTGGAAGTGATGCATAAATCTACTTTCTTTACTTTTCTCTATTTGTCAGTGAAAAGAACTCATGCAATACTCTGATGCGATGTTAATCCATTTAATATGATGTAAAATAAAGGTTATCTTAAATGAAAAATAAAATAAAATAAAAGGATCACCCAAGTATGATGATTTCCAGCAGTAAAGTAAGTGGAATGGTAAACTTCCTGAGCACTGTAAACATCGGCAAACTGTCAAAAAAAAATTTTAAATAAATAAAATCCAAGCATAGTTGTCAAATTAACAGCATTTTTATGTTCTAATTCTTATTTAATTTTATTAATTAGAAGATGAAACTATCAGTCCTGCACTAATCAACCAAAACAAATTCCTGGTGACTTACCATATAAAAAAAATGTCAGTCTGACACTAGAGGCAGATTAGATGACCAAATAATTTAAAAAAACAAGATCTTCCAGTTCCTAAAACAATGTATCTGGTTACCTTCTAAAAGGTCCCTCTACATCAGTGAATATAAAAAGCACTTGTACTTAGTACAGCTTCTATGATATAATTCTTTCTGCAGAATTCATGGGCAGGGTAAATATAAAGGATCTGTCTCTGAAAATGTGTAACAGAAATAAAATACAAAGCAAACACACTTCGTAAACAAGTTGTACTTCCAGGGAAGTAAAACAGGTGAAAAAAAAAAAAAGAAAAAAACAAAAAAAAGGAGAACGTGCAAGACACATGAAAAGTGGGTCTAGCTGCAAGTACCAAACAAACAGCTACACAAAGTAATACAGTTGGAAACCGTGATTAATTTGAGAAAATACTTGTGCCTGACACTTCAGAAATCTAACAGCGCAGCCACATGGACCAATCAATCCTCGGTTTAAGGTAACTATTAGCAACTGCATTAATTGTATAAATCCTAACACAGAATTTAACCACTTTATGACAGACATTTTGAAGTTAAGCAGAGAATCATCTACACGTCACAGACAATCCAAACAAGGTGGAAAATTCCATAATGTAAACAAATGTCATACAGTGTAACAAAACACTATGTAAGAAAAATTTAATGAAACAAACACTGCAGCTATTCTTACTTGTCTGTTACAAGAATTAGTTATGAACAGTGAATCTAAAAGAGATATGACAGACACAGGAGGAAAGGATGGTGAATTTGTGTTTAAAATAACCTACTAAACTTTTTGTTTTAAAATTAGATAAATGGGAAAGAAAAATCCATGTACAAAACTTCTACAGGGATGAAACTTCCATGTCCACTGTGGCTGAAGAGCTACTAGGGACGGTACTGTCAAAGCTGTTACATCTGCCTGAACAGTCACTTCAGAATAACTGAATACGTACAACAAGAAGTTGCAGAACCAGGCATCTCAGTGTTGGTAGATCTATTAATTCTATAAATAAATTATATAAATAAAATTAATTCTACAAATAAAATGTAAACAAATTAAAAGTAATATATTTTTGTCTCCTGGCACTTGTCTCAAAGTTATGAGATGCCAAAAACTTGCAAAATTCTGTTTTGGTTGAGTTTACTACCAAATACTCAGGTGCCTCTAACAAGAAACCACAGCAATGGTACTGCGGTATCCTCCAGTCTTGGTACAGCCATCATGCTCCTATAATCTTCTTACAAGGAAAATCTAGTCATCCAAACTGTTACAGTAGCTCCTCATGTTACACACCTTACACCATTTTAGCACTAGCATGGAAGCA
Organism: Eubucco bourcierii; assembly: GCA_013396675.1. NCBI lineage: Eukaryota > Metazoa > Chordata > Aves > Piciformes > Ramphastidae > Eubucco > Eubucco bourcierii. Next base: position 22,512 of record VWZE01000366.1, on the reverse strand, counting down.
ACTCTCATGAATCTTTGCTTATAGGCATACACGAGGGAAGAAGTTCAGAAATGTCCTCACAACCTGCTTTTGGAGATCAGAAGGGTAGGCCACTGCCACCACCACACCACTACACAGTGGTTTTTCATCCCTTGGTGATCTCCAAGTAACCTGAACTGACATCATTGTACAAAACTTTCCCTTATTCTTCTTCATTCAAAACCAGCTTTCAAACTCTTTGGTTAGGACACCCAGGAAAAGCAGATGAGAAGAGAAAGTGAAAGCACCTCCATTGTCACAGAGGGGTTTGCGATTTTCTATCAGTACAGGCCTGGTTAAGTGCCCCCCTTGAAAGAAGCATAAACTTGTAAACAAATCAGATGTTTGGATAAGAATTTCATAGCGGTATCAGTGGTTTAGACAGACAGACATCATATGCACTGAAGACCCTATGTAATGTTCTGCTTTAGTGTTTAGCTTTTACTCCCACAAAAGGGTAAAATCCGGTCTATTTAAAACTTCCATTTACTGTACCTGAGTTTGCTGGTACTTGATAATCCACTTATGTGGTTTCCAACATAAATCAGAGGCAGAGGAAACAACTGTGATAAAATCAAAAGCACAACTCAGATTATTATGTTCTAAAGCACCTGACAGAATTTGTAACTGCAACATCAAATGTATTTTCGGCAAGAAAGAGGGGGAGTTTCTCAGGGGGAAAAAAAGTAACTATGCTGCAAAGCGATACATAGCTCTTGTTTATGTGAACATTCACAATCACAGTTTCACTGACTCAATTATAAAAGCAACGATCTACCTCTACTCAAAGACAGATTCTGTTCTACTCAGAGACAGATTCTGTTTTATTTTAATAACCATTCCAACATTAGAATTTTACTTATAAAGCAATAATAATAGTAGCTAAACAAGCAAAAGAGCATCTATTATAAAAGAATGAATAAACTCTAAGTATGCTGTGCTTCTCTAGGCACTCCACATATATTAGTATGTCTGGAAGATAAACCATTTCAGATCTAAATTATGCTGTGTGAGGCACTGGAACAGAAAGACAAGTATATAGGGGCAAATTAAACTTTACTTTTTCCAGCTTCTACAATGAGACTGACTTGCAAAGAAGCATATGGGCCCCAGCACAATACAGAGAAACTGAACTTTAGAGCTTTAAAAGAATATAAGTCAGCGATTCCTACAGAGTATTCAGCTGCAGCTCAAAACCCACTACTGAAAAGTTGCAGAATATTAAAGCAAATCACAGTAATCAATGAGGACAAAGGTGGTGTGTGTATGTAGTCACATTCACTATCAATCAAACAGAGCTGAAATGGCAGCAAGACAAAAAGATCTTCTACCCTAAGGTGTAATAGCTGTAGTTTTGCCTATATATGCTTCAGGAGACATTGTGTTTGTTGGAGGCTATAGGTTCTCAATTTTGTGCTGGAAAAGTAGACTATATTTTATCTATGTTAAAAACTGCATTTCTTTTACAGCAAAGAGGAGAGAAGTGCAGTAGAGGTTAACTCCAGATTACTTAAGTTAGCTTTTAAGTGAAAGCAAAAGTAAGTAGGACTACAAAGTAAACAGGAGTGTAAGTAGCAATAAATATTCAGCCTTGTAAAAAATTGCAGAATTTTTATAATGCATTATCTCTTCTGCAATTTTTATTTAGGAAAAAAATATTTCATTTATAGGATTAAAACAAAGTTAGCATTGCATTCTTTTTCCTCTGAAATTCATTTATGGTAAAGACAAAAATAAAACACCCAGCACAACACCACAGATCAGTGAAATAATTAAAGGGTCAAGAACTCAGAAGCTTTGTCACAGAAATAAACACTTAGCTACTTTAAAACTTTAGCTGAAAGCACTGAAGACATAAATCAATTCGGGAGTGAAAAGCGGTGATAATCTTCGTGTCAATGAAAGGAAAAAAACTGTCAAAAGGAGGACTAGTCCTCAAAGGCTGCTTTAAAAATAAATAAAACGACAATGAGCTATCCAGTTGATTCACTGTGATCACTCAAATCGAGAACTACAAACTATACAGAAGTCCTGGATGCTCCAGTGCTGATGACTCCCAGGATATCTTGAGCGCTGTGGTGATGGGTTGGACTTGATGATCTCTGAGGTCTCTTCCAACCCTTGCGATACTGTGATACTGTGATACTGTGAAAATCTTCCCAAAAATAGCTATTATTAGGACAAAGAAAACGGGTACTGATTTTAAAGTGAAAGCAACCGCAGAAAGGGAGTAGAGGGAGTGGGAGAGGCAAAAAGAAGAAACTCGAGTTCTCAACAAGTTTTTTATACACAAAACTCAAAACTGACCTCTGCAAAATCATCCTCTTTCATATTTTGTAACAGAATTGTTCATTTTATAATCAATGCTATGGCCATTCCTACAAGATTTTTACATGCAGAAATGCCAATGATTTCAATGTGAATTGTGAATAAACGAATAAACTGCATTCACCAATAGCTGTGAGACATCCGTAGTAAACCTTATATGGACAGAGAATAATATACTGGAGAAGATACTGGTCTGAAAAGCTGTGATGTCTGAGCCCTGCATCAGAGCTAGGAGCTAACTCTTTGCATCTTTAAGCAAATACTAATATTCTGTAAGAAAGCATACACAGGCTTATGTATCAATGCAAAGCTTCAGCAACATTGCACATGGATGCAAAGGTCTACAAGGATCATTGCTGTAGTCATTTCAGATCCTACATCCCAATCTGATAAAACATCCTCTCACATTTGCTTTTCCCTGCCTCTTTAGACTGTACACACCTAAGCTCTGTATAATGCAGCCAGCCTTTCTCCTTTCATCCAGTGATCAGAATTCTTTCTCAAACACACAGCTCACATTGATCCCACAGAGAGATGTATACATCCAGAAAAACACTTGAGGAATCTAAAAAAGATCATCCAGCTATATGCACCCTTTCCCCTGTACTGCATAACAAGATGACACTAGATTTCTCTGCAAAGGGTCAGAATACTGCAGTGAAATTAGAACTATTGAATCCAATATTAAATGAATCAAACATACAAATAATTGCATTTGACAAATGAACGCAAAATTTTTCATGTTCTTCCCTTGTATCTTCTCTGAATGAGAAAGAACGATACTGTAAGAGGTAACAGTCTCTTATTAATACCAAAGCCTACATAATTCTTACCTTCACAGGTATACTTTTGTCAAAATCAGGGAAGTGAACAATCTTATTTAGTTTTGACACATACAAGATAAGTATAGTGGCTGCCATCTAAACAAAAAAAACAAAACAAAACAAAACCAAGAAGTCATGCAAAAGCAAAAAGAACTGCTCCAAAGATAAAATCTTTACATGCATTTAACAAATAGCATTTGTAGTAATGGTAATCAAAATTTAAAAAGGAAACAAAATAGAGTAATAACGGTTAGATTCAATGAACTAAAAAGTCTTTTCCAACTCAAAAGATTCTATGATTACATATTTCAATAATACATTATGTAATTAATAAACTAGAATAAATTTACTCATCAGTTTTGTCAGCTTTTTATTTAAAAGTACAATATAAACATATGCTTTACTAGCTCGAGAAAATCAGTGGCACTCTGAAACAATGTACGCTGAGAATAAGCTGAGAAAATAAACCAGGATGTGATCCCAGACTCAGAGTGACATTTAATCTGCAAAATCATTCCTACAGCATTTTCAGTAATGTGAGACAGAGGTTGTGCATTGATCAGTCCACTGACAACATGAGGAAGAAATAATAATGATACTGAGAGAATGAAGGAGAGTATCTGAGCAATCTACACCATTGTTTATGCTGGTCTCCAGGAAGGAAAAGAAATGCTAAAATTGTCCTTATACACAAATATGGTAATTAACTATCTAGAGGATAAGGTGGAGTCATGTTCTGCAGACTAAATCATTATACCATATTATATGCACCTTACAAAGTACAGGAAAATCTTGGAAAGGTAAGTCGATACAAAATGAAAATGCCATTGTGCCTTAGGTTCGGCAAAGAAACAAAGCCATATCATTGCCCTTAATGTGAACTATTGCCATATTTTCTAGTCTCTGGCTTTCACTGAAATGTGGATGTATGAAACTCTCCTCCTCTTACACAGCAAAAGGTATGTGACTCTTCAGCACCAACCAGCAGAGACTTGCAGCAGACTATTTTTCACCTCTTTCTCACTACTCCTTAGCGGCAAAGGTCATTTATTTCAAGACTCCATCATACCCAGCCATCCTTCTGTAGAACTACACATTCTTCTTTACGGACAACATACAAGAGTATTTGAACTTCGTTTTCAGTTTTACATTTACTGTCTATTAACAACAAAAAATAATGAAATTTTGTATTTCTGCTGCAGTACTGCAAATTTCCCACAAACAAATAAGGTAACAACGGTGACGGTCCTACTGGGAAACTGCTGGAAAAGAGGGGATAAGGAAACACTTGGCTTGTTTACAAACAGGAGCACTGTTTCTGCACATAATCCACAACAGCTTGAGGACTCTCCTTGAATCTATGTGCTTACTGAACAAGTATTAAGTTTTGAAGGTCAGACATCTTAATTACTGAACTCTACAAGGGGACACAAACTGCATTTCCACCCCTTTGCCTGACTCTTCTCAGTTTTCCTTGATTTTACTGTAACAAATGACTCTTCCTCTTCCTTAAAGTACATCTAACCCAGAAGGTGAGTCGTGCAGTATAATAGAGATTTCCTCTGCTAAAATATTTCTCTATGCTAACATTAGGTTAACTTTGTAAAAAATTAGTACCCTTAGTATGCTTTACTAGTGAACATACCTGGCCAATTCCAAGAAAGATTGGTGATGGAAAGCTGAAAAGCATAAAAAAAATATTTAATAGCAGAAAGATTAAAAAACCTGAACAAACCACACAACTACAAAATACCAAAAAAACCCAACCACAAAGAAGATGGGATGGAATAAAAAAAAACAAACCAAACCAACCAAACAAACAAAAAACAACAACAACAAAACAACCAAAAAAACCAACCAGAAAACAAGGGGTGAGGGGAATTATGTTTACATTGAGCACCAAAGTCAACCACAGAGTATGTGGATGACTGGCAACTTAACTTTGATGTTAAGTAAGCAGAAAATTTAACTGGACATCTGAACAGCTTTTGTTCCTCCATTTCCACCCCCCTAAATCTATATCAAGTTAAACCCAATAAAGGCATGGCAGTAACTGATAATCCTTCACATGCATAATTAAAATACAAGTAAAGAAGTTATTTACAATTGATGGTTGCTTTATACTATAATCAGTGGTGTCTGGAGCCTCTCTTCCCAAAAAGCTTCTTTGATGTCAAGTAGCTCCTTGAACACCTCAGCTCCTACAGCTGAGCACGGTCACTCACCACTTCGCTGCCTGCACCCTCGGAGATGGTCACACACAAGCTTGCACTCAGGGAATCTAAACAAAATGCCTTTCATTCTCCATGCACTAACAAATACCTATGGAGGGTGCATATTCTTGAAAAGATTTGTCATTTTCCATTACCAAGGCTCCTTGATTTTGTGGCTGTGTATCACAGAAGCCACAACAGAAGGAGCAGCTATACAATTTCTTGGTGTGCTGAAAAATCTGTATCTCAAATGAGCACCAGGTAATAGGAAAAGCAATAAATGTTCTGGAATGCGGTAAGAAGGCAATAAGAACACTGGAGTCGTAATACAATTAAAGGGTGAAGAGAGCCTGGAGCAAAAGGGATTCGGGGACACAAAGGTATTGGGGGAAAGGGGAAAAAATACTTCTATTCATAAAAATACAGAAACTTCACTCACCTGCACTAGACAGATTTCTCCAGACATTTTTGATCTGCAGAGCCCTAAAGATTCCCAGCAATGCTGTAAGTTCTTTATATAAAATTTAGGGTTATTGATTGGTACACTGTCCTTGACTATCTTTCACAGATGTGCTAGATGTATGCCCGGGATGTACAGGCAGCTGCAGATTGTATGATGGAAAGAAAACAAAAACTTCCAACTTGCCTCACATCATTTCTGGGAGATGTTATAGATACAATCGCTATGTGTTCAAACACAACTGAATGTCAGAAAATAACAGGGTTTTTTCCCCCCTTTTGTTGTTGTTTTTTTTCTTTTCTGTTTCTAGTTCATAATGAGCTAAACCAGTAAAACCTGACCAACCCTTTTGAGTAAAAGGTTGTATTTATTCTTGAGTAAATACAAAGTAAGTTGAGTAAAAAGTATTTACTTTTCAGTAAATAACATTCATGATTAAAAGACTATACTTACTGGACAACAACTCCATAAGGGAGTGCTCATCAAGTCACAAACACAGTTTTTCAGTGTTTCTATGATTAAGACACTTTCCGTTTTTTGGTTTTGGCTACCTCAGTAAAGGAAGGTGCTCCCAGAAAAGTAACATGATTGATTGGCAAGATTGTTTGGCAGGAACAGTTACAGGAAACACTCTTTCCCTGAAGGGTCTGAGCTGGTACGACCAGCATAACACCAGCCTCTATCCTGGGAATAATGAAACGCCTTCGAGGAAGATTGGCATGCTTCGAAAACGCGCTTGCCAAGGACTCGGCCAATAGGTGGTGTAGCAAAGTGGTACATATTGGGGAAAAGTAAGGACTGAAAGTGGTGAAACTGACGCGATTCTCAGCACGTTCCCCAACCCTTCCGGTGCTAATTGGCCCTGCACCCAAACTGCATGAATATTACTGTTATGACAACAACAATGAAAATGCTGGCACGACGGGCTGCGCCGTCCCACTCCGCTTCAGGAGCAAGGTACGACCTGCCTTCGCGGGGCTAACAGCTGCCCGCGGGACGAAGTGGCTGAGCCGGGTCAGGGCTCCTTATTCTGCCGCGGCTTGACGCGCGGCCCAGCCCGCGCCGCCGGCTCTCACCTGTAGGCGCTGAGCAGGGCCTTGTTGATCAGCACGATGAGGAAGGAGCACATTCCGTAGAAGACGGCTGAAAGCACTTTAGGCAGCGTCGAGGGCACGGCCGCACCAGCCGCCTGCTCCGCGGGCTGCCCTCCACTCATGGCGGCGGCAGGACACAGCAGCGCCCCACCGCGCGCTGCCCGAGTGCGGGAGCGGGGCCACCGCCCCACCTCCGCTGCCCGGCTTGGCCCAGCCCCAAGCAGCGAGGGCTGGCGTCGGCTGCAAGGCGCCCCCTGGCGTGGCTGGACAGCTGTGCGGAGCCAGGGCCCAAAGGTCCTGTCGGCGTGGCTCCTTCACCGCCCAGAGCGTCGCTGCGGCTCCGGGGCAGCCGTGCGACCTCTGGCACCGCCCATCCACAGTCACCGCAGCTTGTCGGGGCTCGGCGGAAAGGCAAGGTGCAGCGGAACGTGCCGTAGCGCCAGCAGGGCAGCTCGTGAACTTCACAGTACCCTCTGGCACTAGCTCGCTTTGATTCTCAACCACTCACGGGAAGGGAGTTCAACGTCTCCGAGCACTTCAGCGAAGGGTCAAGGTTTGGTCCAGACCAAAAGCAGACGGCTATGCCCCATTTGATTTCCACAGACCCTGGCTGCTGTGCACCAGGCTGGCACTTGGCTTTGAAGCCCTTGAAAATTCAAACTGTAGAAAGCTCGAAACAATTTTCTATCTTGGTTAACATGTCAGATTTCAGACAGGGAAAATAAATATCTTTCATGCTCTGCAACAAGTCAGGCTGAGAGGATTACAAAAACAAGGAAGACCACACGTAATTAATTACCAAACAGCACACACTAAACTTGACCAACTCTTTATTAAAAAACACTTCTATTAACATGACAGCACATCCACTCTTTTGCTGTTAAATCATGTCAAAGTATGACAAACTTTCAAAACACTGAACACTTCAAATATTTCTTGTATGTAATCACGTCTTAGTAATACAAAAAGCAGTCTTCTACATCCTATTTCTTTTACTGTCATTTCACCCCAAAGTGACCATGACAGAATACTGCTTCAGCTGTCTGAATTTTGTTTACAGCCAAGTAAAATTCAGTGTACTCCTCATGTTCATTTATTTGCAGAAATATGTTGCAAGTTACCCAAAGCATTATCGGTGACAGGAAAAAAAAAAAATTAAATTATATTCTAATGAAGTAAGTTACAACTCCAGTCTGCAACTGGCTGGTAATTACACAAATCTCGTGCCCTGTGAAATAGTTCTCAAAAGTAATTTCTCAGTTATGACTCAGAAGTACAAGAGACTTATGCTTAGGGCTCACTTTGGGATCAGACTATATTTGCATGCAAGCAAATGAACTGTCAAAAACATGTAACTTATCTGAGAAACTCTGAATCTATGCACAAGAATTATCATGTTTACATAGACTAAGGAGTCTAGAACAACTACAGTGTTTCATATTTTTAAGCCTAAAAGACTTAAAAACAAACAAGTCTGATGTCAGCTAAGTTTAGGAGCTGAAAGCAAAATTTAAACCGTATCACTGGTGCAAAATTATTTACATTCAATGAAACTGATTAATTTTTAATTACTCAACTACACTTTAGTTAAGTGCATCAACACATGACTTAAACTGGGTTAACGAGATTTTCAACCACAGCAGGTTATCAATTATCAGAGAACATAATAAAGCAGCTGCAGTTTCTGGTGTAGTATTACACTACTTTTCTGGAACAGCTGTACATATATATCTGATCAGTCTGTATCAACTGATCTAAAATTATTTCTTCCTCTTGCTTAAGTGAGATGGAAAGTGCTTTCCCTTCTCATCTGAATGTCCTGACCTTCAACAAGAGGAATAATTTAAAAGTAAGCAGGTCAGTAAATACAAATTATTATTAATATCCCCTAAAGCAGTAGCTTAACCAAAAACCAAACACGAACCACCCACAAGACCAATCTGAAAACACAGCTTTGTTCGCATATTAGGAATTCCTGTCTGCCTTCGAAGGAATACATGGAAAAAGACTGCTGTGAGACAATGCAATCTGAAAGTATACAACATTTGCAAAGTAACAAGACGTCCCACTGAACATTTTCTATCAGCATCTGAGTGCTAGGCAGCATCTGTTACTTCATTTGGGAAACACATTAAATCACACTCAACACTTTTAACTATCTTTGGAAGCCTATATTCTAGTTGTACAGTGAAAACTTTTCTGCAGTGTTTAATTGAAAACTGTGCTATAGTTAGCGAATGTGAAATCGGCATGTTATCCTGAAGTAAAGCAATAAGGTGGCTTTATGCGCAGAAAGTGTGGAGGCTTCTATTTGCTGACAATCATATAAAATGCAATACTTTAAAACTTAGTGTTTGCTAACAAGAGATCTAGAATAGTTTACTACAAATCCATACCACCCTGTAAAATATCCCCTTTATTAACAAAATCAAGTGCCAAATCACTACAGGGTCAAAAAATATCTGAAAAAAAAATATTACCAACTGCTTACCTTTATCTAGACTTTGCAAGACTAATCATTCACAAATAACACCAACAATGTGCAAAAAGTTCCTAACACCACGTTAGGAATAACAAGTGCTACCAAAAAATTCTGCTGAAAACAAATCACAAAATGTGAAACAGCACTCATACCTTCAGCAGTCACAGTGAAGATCCTGAGCAATCTTACTGTTTCCTGCATGAAGCAGTTTCTTCCCCTCTACAGGTTGAGACAACTAAGGTTTGTCTTCCACCACACTGATACTAGGTAAAGATATGAGATCAGAAAGCTATGGTTTCATTCCTGCTTTAGGCCTACCCCTTCATATAAATTTGCTTACATTGTCAGATAAATGTTTTTTTCAGCCTTCTTTGGCCATGACTACCATTCTGCTAATCATGAACACTTTGTTTAGAAAGTGCTTCCCATGAAAACTGCTTCAAATAAATGAGTTAACCTTGCAAAATCTAGCATCCCACAGCATGTAAATTTGTTGACCCTGCATTATGCAGTCCCATATTTACAAAACACTTAGAAACTTTACATCTATCTTTTACCTTACAAAAAGTGCAATTCTCTCACCCCATGTAGAGGCAACAACATTCTTCATAAATTCTACCGAATAGCAGCCTATGATAAGCAAATAAGGTGCTTAGCTTATGCTCAAGATCTAACTGGTTAAGTACCACCAGGAAGTACATTTTTGTATAGGGTTTCTATCTACTTTCGAAGTGGTGCCACAGTTAGGTTTGCAAGCTCAATGAGAGCCAGTGCACCATGCAAGCGTTCACGCTGTTCCTGGAGGCGGTGGCAAGCAGCTGAATGAGCACTGTTTTTCTCTTCTTCATCATCTTCATCAGACTGAAGATATTCAACTGGGTCCTGCTGTTCCTGATCTGTTTTCTGGTTTGTTTTAGTTTTCAAAGCAGGAGCACGCTGTTCTCTACTCTCCCAGTACCTACAAAACCAAATAATAATGATGTTTTTAAAATATATATGACTGACTTCCACATCAAGGACTCAAAGCTGGCAAAAACTTCCCAAGTATTGGCTTACATACAACCAAGCACTGCCTTTGGCTTTATCTATCAGCCCTATGGTAGTATTTAAGCTGTCAGAAACCTCCTTTACTTAGTATTTTAAGTGTAGTACTCTGACAGATTTATCCTCTACTGTGTTCCCAGTCTTTTCTCCTGGTAGACACAGTTATCGACCCTCAGAGATGCAAATTCGGCATGACAATAGCACTAAGTAACAGGATATTAACAGGTGTTGATCAAGCAGAGAATCGTTTAAAGAGAACAAAAAAAACAAAGGAAAACAAAACAGTCAGAAAGTCTCAAGAGGAACTCCGACTGAACACGAGTTAGAACTTCTTTAAGGGAAGGCCAGGCGGCGCTGAAGTGTACTGGAAGAATAAATGGTTTTGATTTGTTTTGAGTGGGGACAAGGGTTGCCTTTAAGAATTAAAATGCTTTCTCAGACCATTCTTCCAAGTACTTAGAGAAAGAGGAACAGCTTGAGGGAACTTACTTCGCTAACCACTCAGCCACAGCTTTATTGTCAGTAGTCTCCTTCTTACTCCGCCTGTCTGTGAGCGCTTCCCTTTTCAGTCGGGCATATGGATGTTTGGGGCAATGACGGTTTGCATGTGTGAATCTGCTTAAACAGCCTTAAAAATCATAAAGTGACAATGAAGAACATGGTACAGAAATCAGACAACCAAGCAAGCACAACATTTTTAGGACAAAGATGCTGCTGAATGCAATCTTTCTCACTCAAAACCCTACATTTGGTTGCAAACAGGATCAACCTTCACAACATGCCCCATCATTTTATAATTATTATCAACTGACAGAATTACTGATAACCTACTTACGTAGTATAGTACACAATCTTTAGATAGACATTTGTATGATTATGATTATTCTCCTCTCTCCCTTGGAACATTCTCCAAAATTGAAATCCAAAGCTTTTATGGATTTTTGTGGCGTGAACATATATACATTTCTTATACTAGATTGACCCTATGTTCTGAAAGCTGCAAATTGTTCTCCAATGGCTCACCATTTTCTGGGCAGACAAAAGGTTTCTCCCCCGTGTGAAGACGCTGGTGAGTTTTGAGCTGCCCACTCTGAACAAAGGCTTTCCCGCAATCTGGATAATCACACAAATAAGGCCTTTCACCTTAAAAATAACAGAACAGATTTATGAAAACTGAAAATAAGAGTCTTCATAAGCAATGCTAGTCCCTAGCTTGATACTTACACAAGCACGCTCTCCTTTTACCCACCCAGATGCCTGCATCTACTTTAAAAGCCCTAGTGCATCAAATAGCAGACATTCACTTCTACTTGGAACAGTACTTGCTCAATGCTTCTGGATAATGCAATTATTTCTGGGGGATGGATTATACTTTTTCTTATATTTTCTGATTTAAGCTTCTTGCACAGCACTACATAAGCTTTATCCCATGAAGCTATGCATTTAGAGAGCAGGAAATAGATGAAGTGATTAATGAACAAATAATACAATTCAAACAGATAAATGTAACCAGATATATTTTATCCTTAGTATAGCCTGAAGGAGGGTATATGACAGTATAGTAACACATGAAGCTGTAGAGATACCGCATTAGGAAGGCCTACTTAAGAAAAGTCGTAATGGATAATTAGAAGTCACAAAAGGAACTTATTCCAACTTACGCCAATAAAGTTTTCACAAGTCCAGTCATCAAGAAATACTCCCCGTGCAAACTACTTTAAGAACTAAGACAGCAGATGTTTCCTTCCCCAGGACTGTACACAACTATAATATGGCATGCCATGCCACCAGTCTTCAGTGGGCATGACAACTTATTAAATCAGGGGAACAACACCAGGGTAAGGTCTTACAGATTAAGTATTTAATACAATCAGGAGAAATAAAAACATATTTTATATAAAGAATATGAGAAAACAGCAGTTTAATATTATCTAATTTAGTCATAGTGACTCAAGTGAAGCAAAGAGATCGAGGGAAGCAAAGAGATCAAGAGAACCAACGTTATTCTGTGACTTTGGAACACCAACACAAGAAAAAAAAAGAAACAGTATTTGCTCCATCTAAAAAACCTGGCATCTTTTGTTCAGTTCAAGCTTAGTTGACTTGATCCTAAATTGTAAGTTAATTGCAAGCTGCCTTCTACCTACAACTCAGTAAACTATCGTGACCACCTCCACCACAAAAAAATGAGAGAAGGAAAGAACTGGGTGGTAATTTTAAGCATTTGAACTCTTTTCTCAACATTTATGCTACACATCTAGAATGTTAGGCTGCTTAGGTTATCAGCCACCCTTTCTAATTTTGTCTCCTCTAACAGCTAAAATTCAATTCTTGTGTGAAAAATACACCTGCAGGAAGGAAACAAACCGCAGAGAAGAGGCCACCAGAGTAAAAGGTGCTACCACACACAAAGCACTACATTCAAGAGAAGTTCTCTCTTACAAAGGATACAGCAGATAAAATATTACACACTTTGTCATGGGAAAGCGTAGCAGCAACATAGACTAACACCACGGACAAACACGGTTACAAAATTACTTTGATTGCACCAACAAGCATTGGCAGAAAAGTACTATTACCTTAACAGTTGCAATAAACTATTACGAGGTTGAGTTTGTAGGGTGGGGTTTTTTGGTGGTTTGGCCTTTCTTTAATTTTTTCTCTTCTGCTTCCTAGCTTATGCCAGCTATTCACACCTTCTGTTTACTTACCAGTATGAGTTCGTTTGTGGGCCTGCAGTGATTTCTCTCGTGGAAAGACTCTGTTGCAGATATTGCAACGTATCCTACTGGAGGAGTGCTGTCCTTCATTAATCAGATCACGAACTGTGTCTGCTCTCGGCCGGCCTCGCCTTATCCCATCCTTCATGGAAACAATTAACGGAACAGGAACCCCACATATTACGACATCTGAAGTTTCGCCAAAGCCCACAACTTTCTATAAAGTGAATCTTAAGTCACGAGTGCGACAAATGATCGGTTCTGTGAGGGCGTTAGCGGTTTAGACATTAACCCGAGTATGCCGAGCCCTTACTTAGGTCGCTCCCAACAGCGAGGCTACGGTTCGTGCCGTGGCGGCGCACGTCAGGCACTGCTAGAGTTCTACATACGTTCAGTGAAATAAGAATAATAAAACACTTCCCCCCCACCAAATTTTAAGAGGAAGGGCAGAAACCCTGCTGCTGTCGTGCTGCCTATAAGGGGCTGTCGGCTCTGCTGCTAGTCTCCGACTCAGCGCTGTGGCTGTGCCGCCGCCCTCCCATCACCCCTGCCAGACTGCACCAGGACCCGCGCACCACTGACGGAAATGACCTCACTTTAAATCTCCGGGCGGAGGAGGGGGAGGAACGCACAGCTCGGAGTCACCCTTTAGCTGCCCCGCACGGCTGGCTGCAGCACAGCCCGACCCACCCCCCCGACACTAACCTTCAGGTGCCGATGCCTGCCGCCGCCCTGGGTCCCTGTCTTTTCTTCGTCCCCGGCAGGGACTCTGCCCGCTCCTCCGCGGGGCGGCGGGAGGGATAGAGGGGCGACGGTGCCGCCGGGGCTGAGCGTCACGTTGTGGGCGTTCTCGCCCCACCGCCAGGGGTAGACCATGAAGT
>VWZE01000363.1:166693-182577 GCA_013396675.1 Eubucco bourcierii | reverse complement strand
ATGTACTGGAAGGCAGCTGTAAAGTCCCTCCCAGGGGTTGTCTCTTCTCTGGGCTGAACAAACTCAGCTCACTCAGGCTGTCCAGGTGTTCCAGCCCTTGGATCACTATTGTGGCCCTCCTCTGGACTCACTCCACAGCTCTGTGTCCTTCTTATGATGTGGACACCAGAACTGGATGTAGTATTCAAGGTGGGGTCTCACAAGAGTAAAGGGGAAGAATCACCTCTCTTGACCTTTTGGCCTCACTCCTCTTGATGCAGCCTAGGATACGATTTGGTATCTCAGCAAATTTGCTAGCTCATGTGGAGCTTTTCATCAATCAATACATCCAAGTCACTTTCTTCAGAGCTACTTTCAACTCACTCTGTACCCAGACTGTATGTGTGACTCAAACCAGATGCAGGATCTTGCCCTTTGACTTGTTGGACTTCATGCAGTTAGCACTGGTCCATTTCTCAGGCTTGTCAAGATCCTTCTGGATGGCATCCCTTCCCTCAAATGAGTCCACCACACAGCTTGACATCATCAGCAAACTTGCTGAGGGTGCACTTGATGTCACTGTCCATGTTTCTGACAAAGATGCTAAACTGTACTGGACCTAGTACAGATCCCTGAGGGACTCCACCTGGAGAGAAAGATAACAATAATAAAGGGCAACTCAGCAAACAGTCTGAGAATTGTTTTAGTTTCACAAGAAGTGGGACTGAGGTCTTATAATTTGAGGCACTTCAGTGTTCAACTCCAAAGTTAAGTACTTTGCTTCTACTGTGGGGTTTTCAGAAAAGAAAATTCAGTATCAATCTGCATTAACCAATAGTGAAGTTAAACACTAGCTCTTCGAGGAAGATCATGTTAGCATGGAGATCATATGGGTTATATATCATCATAATGGATGGGAATCTTGCTGTCCATCAGGAGATATAAATTCAAGAACTGCTGTGAATTTATGGTAATGTCTACCCAAAGCTGACTCAGTCAGGAATGTGTCATTGGGTCAAGAAACAAAAAGTGATCAAATACTGTGATGCATGTAACATCCCTTAAATGCTCCTAACTTGGATTTGATCTCAAAGGTCTTTTCCAATCTAGGCAATTCTATGATTCTGTGAACTATGAAAGGTAGGAGCACTCTAAATCCTTGAGTCACACAGACGTGCAAAAGTGCTTTTGAAAACTGTGTGTAAAATGGTGACACATACGTATTTTGTAACCTTTGACAAAGCACTTCTTATGGCACAAATGTTGTGTAGGAAAGGAATGAATCTTTTTAAGACATAGATACACACTAATTTTAAAAGGTATTATCTCCTAGTGTACTCACTGGAAGAGTCAGTATGATCATAGTCAGATTAGTACATGAAAGCTCTGGTTTCAGTACACCAAATACTGAGAGAATCAGGACTCACAGTATCACAGTATCACAGTATCGCAAGGGTTGGAAGAGACCTCAGAGATCATCAAGTCCAACCCATCACCACAGCCCTCAAGACTAGACCATGGCACTAAGTGCCATGTCCAAACGTGCCTTGAACGCCTCCAGGGACGGTGACTCCACCACCTCCCTGGGCAGCCCATTCCAGTGACAAATTACTCTCTCAGTGAAGAACTTCCTCCTCACCTCCAGCCTAAACTTCCCCTGGCGCAGCCTGAGACTGTGTCCTCTTGTTCTGTCACTGGTTGCCTGAGAGAAGAAGGTAACCTCCTCCTGGCCACAACCACCCTTCAGGTAGTTGTAGACAGCAATAAGGTCCCCCCTGAGCCTCCTCTTCTCCAGGCTAAACAGTCCCAGCTCCCTCAGCCTCTCCTCATAGGGCTTGTGCTCCAGGCCTCTCACCAGCCTCGTTGCCCTTCTCTGGACACGTTCAAGCACCTCAATGTCCTTCCTAAATTGAGGGGCCCAGAACTGGACACAGTACTCGAGGTGTGGCCTGACCAGTGCAGAGTACAAGGGGAGAATGACCTCCCTGCTCCTGCTGGCCACACTATTCCTGATGCAGGCCAGGATGCCATTGGCCTTCTTGGCCACCTGGGCACACTGCTGGCTCATGTTCAGGCGGGTGTCAATCAGCACCCCCAGATCTCTCTCTGTTTGGCTGCTCTCCAGCCACTCCGACCCCAGCCTGTAGCTCTGCATGGGGTTGTTGTGGCCAAAGTGCAGCACCCGGCACTTGGACTTGTTGAATGCCATCCCGTTGGACTCTGCCCATCTGTCCAGGCGGTCTAGGTCCTGCTGCAGAGCCCTTCTGCCCTCCAACCCAGCAACATCAGCCCCCAGCTTGGTGTCATCTGCGAACTTGCTGATGACTGACTCAATGCCCTCGTCCAGATCATCAATGAAGATGTTAAAGAGGATGGGGCCCAGCACTGATCCCTGGGGCACTCCACTAGTGACTGGCCTCCAGCTGGATGTGGCACCATTCACCACCACTCTCTGGGCTCGGCCCTCCAGCCAGTTCCTAACCCAGCGCAGAGTGTTGGCATCCAAGCCACGAGCTGACAGCTTAGCCAGCATTAGACTCATTAGATAGCTGGATAAAGAGTTCTGCACTTTTAAAGTACATCAACAAATTCAATTAATTTTGAGCTCTACATCACTTGGATACTTGGGCAGCCCTTGACACAATGCTTTATGCTTCAAAAGATACCAGAGATATTCAAGTATTTGGCATAGTTGCACAATTTCTAACAAATCATACATGTCTTAAGGCTTGCTGCTTGCTTGAAATCCTTGGCTATTTGAGATACATTCACAAGACCCTCTGATGCTCTGTATGGTTAAGTCTTTGAGGTATCTATTTTAAAGTCCTGTGTGTCCTGATTTCCTGTCTATGGTGACAGGTGAGAATGTTTTGGCTTATCCACAGGTTTTGTTGGCACGGTCTGCATAAAAAGAGGAAACTGGTCAATATTGCAAATATCTTATTAAATTACTTCACCTGAGATGTTTTTCAATTCCTAGAGCATCATCAATTCCTAAACACCATCAACAGGAAAAGTATTTTCTAACACTGCAATTTCACTGAAATATTTATAATGTATTGCAATTTCTAGAATCCTCCTACTGGAAGATCCAGAAAGACTATACCCCTGGTTAAAATCACAGGTTTAATAGTTGCATTGATGATTATAAAAAATATTTTGGTGAATCCAAGAGTGAATTCTAAAGTTGTTGCTACAAAAAAAAAGTTTCTTTTGAGGATTTCCTGTCTTTTCATCACTAGAGCAGAATTTTTTCCCAAATATTTTCAAGTGTAGTAAAAGATGTTAAAATAATTCAGTTAATGGTTACCTCAATTAGAGAATGTCTTGAATTATTGTCTGATTCATTCAACTTGCAGTAACCTTAAATATCTACTTATAATCATTACTTTAATGAAAATCTTTTAAGAATGTTAAATTCTTTTAACAAAATTAACTAAAAATAATAAAAAATGTCCTTATGGAATCACAGTCTACCTTGCAGTTTTGGTAAAGAAAATGTATGGGTTTAAATAATTTTTGTATCTTGAAGATTAGAGGGATCAGCTGCTTTTTTCCCCCTCATCATTATATAACCAACTACTTTTTTTTTTTTCCTTTCCAGTTAAGAAAGATAAATGCAGTATGGATGGTCAGATGCAGAAGTCTGCAGTGCAAAGAACTGGATCAGGACTAATCACCCCAGGCTCCTTTTATTGTCTGTGGAAAGAAAAAAAAAAAAGATAAAAAAAAGAGAGAAAAAGCACTTTATGGCATGATTCATACCACTCTAATGTCGGCATTTAAAGTAGGTCATATTCACTGAGTTCTAAAATGTCTGGTTTTCTCTATACACAGAGGCATGGTCACCCTAGGGAATCACTAGCTTAGATGTGGATATCTATGTTATCAAGCAAGGTGAGATGATTTCCACCCCATGTAACTTTTGTGACCAAGAACAAACATCTATAAAGAAAGAAACACTGTGTCTATAAAAAGGCTTCTAATACAATTATATGTGCTAAAGCTCCTTCTGCTGCTTCCCATAACACCCTAGATCCTCTAAAATTTAAAGACTGACATTTCTATCACAAAGAAAAATGTTTTAACACTGCATTATGGTTCATTCTAATTTGTGAAAGTGATTGCTCACTAAACTTAAAACTTGCACTTGCCAAGAACTGCATAGCAATGATCTAATTAAAGATATGCATGCAGAATTCAGTGCTGATGAGCATGTGTATTATACTAATGTACTGCTGTGTGTACTAATTATATTAGTATATATACACATGTATGTGTATATACACATGCTAATAGAATGCTTAAAGCATAATTATAGACAATAATTGTAATTAAGACAAAATGAAAGGCAGTGGTCCTAAATCCATACATTTCATAAATTAATAAATGCAGTATATTGTTATGCAAACTAAATATACCTAGGAATAAAGACAATAAGAATATGTCTGTTTTATTCTGAATTTCTAGAGGACTATTCAGGACAATAGAAATACAAGTGATGAAAAGCGCCATTGCTAGCTATGGGAAAGAAAGAAAAAAAATTCACTGCATGTTTCTGGTTTGCATTTATAAAGATAAAAAGAGTCTGCATTGCCAAAGTATCATCTATTCTGACATTCTCCTAAGTGGATGTTAAAGAATATCCATTAATGTTAAAGAATATCCATTAATGTGTTTTGTTTTGGTTTTTTTAAGTGGTGGGACCAGATAACTTGAATTAAAGCTTTTAAAAGGAATCTTGTAATGCTGCTCATTGGCAAAAAGCTTTGGCATACTGGAGAAGTCCAGGAGGTCTGGAAAAAAATGATGCAATGTCAATATTTCAACAGTATAAATGGGATGCCCTGGGTAACTGTAGATGAGTTAACTTGACCTTAATTCCATGTGAAAAAATGGGACAGCTGATATGGGACCTCATCCACAAGGAAATAGAAAATGGTAACATAATTACTGCCAGTCAACATGATTCTATGTAAAACACTTTATGTATCACAAACTACAGAGTACTTCTATAAGGTAAGAATTTGGACTGTTTGATTTGCTTACTAAATGTAACTCTATTGGCAAAACAATGTCTTTTGGATTTCTGTTAAGCACTGATATCATGTGACATGTTGATTAAAATATTTACACCAGAACAAACCCAAGAAAATGTACATTAAATGACACTAAGGTGTATAGCTTAGAAATTAAACGTGAAATCATTAACTAAAACTTACCAAGTATTGCCAATGTCCAAGACATTGTTGTTCAATGCTTCTTTCTATGGTATGAGAAAGATACATAAACTAAACTCTAGTAAAATCTATATATTATGAAAAACACAAAAGTAGAGAAATTATGAGGACAGATTACAAGCAGTAAGGGATTTGTACATCTTTCTAGCTAAGTACAAACAACATGGGTATTAACACCGCCAATTAAAGGCTATTTTGGGAGGAGGGCATATAGATTACACTTGCAGGATGGGGAGTGTAAGGGTTCTTAAAAAATGGAAGGCAACAGTTGACAGTGAATCTTTTCGTGTAAAATACCATCAAGTTGGATAATGGCATTGACAGTTTTACTCTGGAAGGCGTTGGAGTTGGGTTTTCTAATGAGTACGAGGGTCTGACTGAATTGAGCTCTAAAAGAAAGGGAGGAACAGTGAAACCTACCACCCTACAAACACATATTACTCTGTTTTGGACTGCACAAACAGAACAGTATGTCTAGGTTATATTGCAAACAGAGTGTACGAAGAAATGGTTAGCAAAGGTTATGTACATCAGTATAAACAAGGCACAGAAATGCAGAAGGGAGTTTTTCCTTGCTCTATTTGAGGAAAAAAGACTTTAGGTATGTTATTTGTAAATAAGATTGCACAATGTTCCTAGCCTTTGTGGTATTTCTGCTTTTGTTTGTTTGAGGGGTTTTTTAATTATTACTATTTTATTAAGCACAATACAAAATCTCTGAATCAAGAAGCTCAGGACAGCACTGAAGCTTTTGCGATGTCTAATGGAAAAGTCATCCTGACAGTGTCTTGCTCACTTTCCTATTTCCTGGTCACCAGGGATTTGCTGTGTTAAGAGGTGGAATGCTTCTCTGTAGACATTGTTGGCATTGGAGGACAGAGCCATTTGCCCATAACCACACCTCCCCAATTTGCCCCTCTTCTTCCAGTCTCCCTTCTCCAGTAGCATCAGAGAAAGACACTCATTTTCCTTTTCTGGAATGCTTTAAAAAGGGAGAGATTATAAAGAATCCCTATAGGTCTCACTTCACTCTTGTCGTTTGGAAACAAGAAAAGCAAAAGCACTTTGATGGTGATTTGAGACCCTGTATGAGTTTGCATGCAGCCAGCCCCAGGACCCAAATCTCTTAACCTTCTCCAGTCTACAGTGCTAGGGTTTCAGATGGAAAAGAGGATACTCCCTTTCGGTTTCATTTCTATACAGACTCAAACCTGAAGTTTGAAGAAACTGCTTGTGGTTTACTACCCTGGTAGGCTTAGACAGGCCACTGTAGGGAAGATGACATGAAACTAAAGAGAAATAAGTTGAGAGATCGGCTAGTATTACTCAGTGTCTGTGGGTAAGACAGTAATGGCTGTTAATGTGATGGGGAATCAGACTGGTGCATCAGGTCATGTTGTGAGGCAGCAGTCCTCATGCTGCTCTGCAACACAGGCATATATCCCACACACCTCAGAGCGACTCATTAATGGTCCTTCAGCCTTTCCTCACTAATCTGACTTATGATCCTCTATCTGATGAGTAAAACCAGGAGTCTGTAAATCAGCTGGTTGAAGCTGAAGAGTCTACCACAAAAATGGGTGAGACGTGGGCCAAATGGAGTTGTGTCAGGCAGAAGGAAGTGAAAAAATCTCATGGTTAATGCATGAGCAATGACAGATTGATCATTGAGAGGCAAATGTGGGGCTGATATTTGGGCTTGGAGACTGAAGAGTAAAAAAAAACCACCTAATGTAATAATCAACAACAAGCTGAAGATCAGTATAGATGAAAAGGGATAAAATGGGTAAGTTATAAGTAAAGCACTGATGAATAGTATCCCTGCAACTCAGCATCTTTGCCACCACCCTAAGGATACTGTGGGATTGTTTTTAATCCCTCTTTTAAATAGTCTGCAATTCTGCCCTTTTTAAAACAATGACCCAACAGCTGGTGTCTTCCTTCTTTCTCTGCCATCACCAACAGACCATTTGTGAGGAAGGAAAGGGGAAAAATTAAATGCCTCCATTTTGCTTCCCCCACAGCTTCCCTTGCTGGCTAAGTGTCTGTCCCACAGCAGCCACACAGCACTCTGAGAGAGCAATAAGCAACTTTAAAGCACAACTATCTTCCAGCTTTCTGCTTCCCAGGAAAATCATCAGGGTTTTGCCCCATAATGCCCAAAATGTACCCTGAAGTTTTCCAATACACTCCAAAGTGGTCACATCATATCTTTACAGGCAAGCAGTCAAACACATGTATTCACTTCAAATACCTTAAAGACAGATAGATTTCCTTTACAGCAAGTGGAGAGGAAAAGCTAATTTTCTAATGGAAATAGGTCTCTCTCTTTTTTTTTTTTTTTTTGTGATTGGTTTGTGATCATTAATATAGGAACTGGACACAAATGGATAGAAGAAGTAGTGAACATATCTTGAAGATTTCTTTTAAAACACATTCAATGTTTTTCATAAATGAGCAGAACACACAATATTGAGTCTGTGCTGGCACTAGAGTTGTATGTTGCCTACAGAAAGTCCAAAGATGTCGTAACTGCCATGAAGTTCAGTGTTGAGAGTGGATGGCATCTGAACATAAAAGTTTCTGGTACAAAGTTATGTCCTACTTACTTGTTTAAAAAAAAAAAAAAGAGAATTAGTAGTTGCAATTGTACAAATCAACACCCACATCACATGGCTACAATATTAACAGGAACATGGATTTACTATACTGTGAATTTACTCATTTTCAGACTATGAGATGAATGGATGAATAGCTCTGCTCCTTTGGAGAAATTCTAGAGACTAAAATGCATTGTCATCCAACTTTTAGCTACCTATGCCTAGCTGAGATGAACACCAAATATGCAGGGCGATTCAGTCCAGCTGAGTTTACAGCAGCTCTCCACTTATCCTATCACTTACAGATGTAACTTAATAGCCACTTGAGGCCTGTAAAGGAAGACTTAAATATTGCAATCTAGCTCAATCACAAGTTGTTTGTGCTGCAGAGAACATCAGATCACTGAACTCACTAAAGTCTGATTTAAAATCCATGTTGCTGTAACAAACACAACTTGAACTGTGAATATTTATTCTTAAGGGACTGAAAAAGACTGAGAAAAAGTGTAACATTTATCCAAGAAAACCAGTAAAATAGAATGAGCTTGCTGGGAGAAAAGAAGTTTTGTGGATTGTGATGTTTTTCTACAGATATGACAAAATTTTTGGAAGAGTACAGCTAATGCATTTATGACAAGTATCCCTAGTGTATACAACATCAGAATAAAAAAGCATAATGAGGGACAGAAATTAACTTACTGAAACTAATGAACTTGAGACAAAATGTTGTCAGTGCTGTGGAGTTGTTTTCAAAAAGAAAGGAGCCTCATCAATTGTGTATGTTCCTAAGTCTTGCTGAAACAATTCAAAGGGAATAGTCTGTAAGATTTTAGGATTTTTTTAAATCCCTGATATTCAACTGGAGGCGAGATATCTGTTTAAAGTAGTATGCTAGTTTCATGTGTGTATGCAGTGTGGTTACAAAATTGAACTTGCACATGGAAAAAGCAAATTGAAATTAATTGC
The DNA here is from genome assembly GCA_013396675.1 of Eubucco bourcierii. NCBI lineage: Eukaryota > Metazoa > Chordata > Aves > Piciformes > Ramphastidae > Eubucco > Eubucco bourcierii. The sequence continues at coordinate 173,792 of VWZE01000363.1, read as the reverse complement.
AGATGGCCCTCAAAAGTGAGAAACTGAACAATCTGCTTTCTTTTCCCCAAGTGAAAGTTAAAAAAGCAATTAAAATCAACAAGTCATTTAGAAGGGTTGTAAAATTATTTCAGTATTATCAGTCTAAAGGACTGCTAAGGTAGGTATGTCCCAGTGTGAATGTTTTAGCTGGTGTGAGCTTTAACTTGTTGGTGTTTGTTTTAAATACAGCCAACACAGCTGGGTGGCAAACAACTGTTTTTTAAAACCTGATTATTATCGCTTACACATAGGCACCTTTCAGCAAATGTTCAATTATCAACTTGACAGCCAATCATTGACTTTTATAGTATCTGATCTGTCCACAATGAGTAAGTTGTATTGGCAAAATTGATATGACTGAGTAACAGTTACACATTTAGCACATTTATTGTGTTTCTAAATAAAACAAAGAAGGTGTTTCTGTCACAAAGGGACATCTTCTCAGGGAATTGTCATAGAGGAAACTGTTGGCTGGGAAAGGTAACTCCAAGGCCAAACTATAGTTCAACCCAGGGATCTCTCACCAGATACAAGTTAATTAGGAACAAAGAAGCTTTTGTTGGCAAACAACCTTACAAGGCTTTGTACCAGAAATCAAAAGTCCTTTCAGATCACTGGAGAATATAAAAAAATACATGCCTCTAGGAGGCTTCACTTTTGAGGCTTCCTTCAGGTTCTTCTACAACTCCAGCTGAAGAAAAGGTTGGCTTTGGTTTGGTCATCAGCATAAGATAGCAGGCTGAATTTTAGATCACTGATCCACTTTCATGAGAGCTGCTTTCAAGATATGATAGTAACTCTTGCAACATTTTCTTTTGGAGTTACTCACTTTTACTTCTGTATTCTCAGAAGACTTTACAAGTCAGCAGAAAGTCTCCAAGAAGAATCTGTAGGAATGAACCGAGACACCCAGAAACATTCCCTTATTGTATGATTAAATGCTACAGATGAAATAAAAAACATGTTATTTTGCCATGATTAACTCATTTGCTACTGCTACAGATGCTGTTACTTTGCTTAATCAGCAGTTTAACTGAAAGCACACTCTTTCCTTGTGCTTGATTTTGTGGTCTCCCACTTCAGTAATGAAAATTAATGTTCACATTAATATTTTATTAACAAAGTGATCATTTTGTTTTGTGTCGACGAGTGCACAGCAAAACATGCAATTCCATGTTTTGTTTTGGTTTTTTTTTTTTGTGGTGCTTACATGTCAGTTATTTCTTTTATCAAGTTATTTTTATTATTGTTTAGACACGTAAATTATCTCTTGTCACAACAGCTCTTGCAACAAACAGTATGGATCTTGGAGATACTCACTCCTTTTGCCCCACAACCCAGCCATCCATGCCACTGGGTGTGGTGTTTGAGCCATGATACTTACTGGCTGGCAAGTTTTATTCAATCTCCCTTGCAGGCACATGAAACTGCATACATTTCCAGTGCAAAGGTTTGTACTCACTTTATTGTGATGCTTAAGCTTTCTGAAATTAATAGTTGCATCTAAGCTGTATGTCTGAAAAAATATGCTTCAAAAAATTTTATTAAAAATGATACTCCACCTCTTCCTTCAGCGTATGCATTGTCTTTTGGGCTTACCTGACTCCTAAGAGTCTAACAAAATATGAAAGGCTGACACTTCTCAGTTCTTTAAATGCTGAGCATGCCTTCAGTGTCTACCAGTTAGGTGACTGGCAATCTGAAACTGCTGCTTGTGAGCCACACTGTTCATGGGACTGGAGAATTGCCTTGCTTCCACTTGACTCCCGATATCAGGGTTCTTCCTTAATTCATTGTGTATGTACAATATATGCACTAAGCAAAACAGGAGATCCACCATTAATTACTCATCTGTACAATGTCTAGCACAATGCCAGCCTGAGACTCCAGGGGGGGTTCCCAGACATTGCCTAAATAATGCAGATGGATGATAATTCTCCATGAAAGCAGTCAGCCCATCTGAAGGCAAGCCTTCCTCTTCTTGTTTACATAAAACTTCCACCAAAGAGGTACACTGAAAAAACAGGGTAAATTTTACTCTGTACTGACAAATATCTGCTCATTTTCCAAGTGGTCCTGTGTGTACATAAATAAGACCAGTAAACGTTTTGCAGGAGTATGAGTTGCACCAATAGCTTATCCAACAAGATTAACAATTCATAACTATAGGTTTATACTCTTTATTTTTCACAATCAAATAAGTAGATAAAAAATAGGGGATAGAATTTTTGGGTTTCCCTTTTAGCATTAATAAACCTGAGGCTATTTATGAAGTCCGTATATCCTAGAAATCCAATAAAACATGACAGCAAGTAAACATGAGATCATCTAGACTATCACACTTCCCTGAGTCAGGACAACTGTACTTGTGCCATCCCCAATAAATATTTGTACAACTTAAAATGCTCCAGTGATGGGGACTCCATAAAAATCCTTTGACAATATACTCCAGGACTGCATCACAACTACTATTAGGAAAACTGTCCTGATGTCAAAATAAATTACAGAGTGAGCTAGAGGAAACTTCTGATTTATTTTTTTTTTAAGATAGTAATTTAAAAGCTAGAGGATAAAGGTTTACTAGCTAACACAGATGCAAAGGTCCTCTGAAACAAAAAGAACTCACCAAATTAATCGTAGGGGACCTGGGAATGCTGAATGCCTGGGATTGTTTTGCTGGAGAACAGCCTTCAAGAGCAGTAAGAAACAAACAGAAAGAGGATGGAGTAACCTGCCTAGGGAAAAATAAACAGTAAATGGATAGGTTTTCCAAACAGAATGATACCTGGAAAGAAACAGAGCTGAAAAAATAAGAACACAAAACCCCCAAATAAAACAAACAACCACCCCCAAAACAAACAAACAAATCCCCCAAAACCAAGCAACCAACAAAAGACCCCAAACAAACCAAACCAAAACCACAAACCCACAACCCTGCTCTGCTGGAGTCTTCTTGTGTTTGGGTAAACAAGCCTTTGCAAATTGTCTGTAAATATTGCATCAGAGGTATTGAATTCTATCATTGGTCTCCTCTTGCACAGAAATCCTCGCAGTACCCCAGGTCACGGCTATCCAAGTAGGTCAGACAGGTACCTTACAAACCCTCTTTAAAAAACAAACAAAAAAAATGTTTTCGATGATTCCTAACGTCTTTACACGTTCTTCTCATACACAATATAGGTCCAGACTTTGACCAATGCTTCAAAACACTTGGCTCTGCTGCTACACGAGCCCTTTTTTCTTAAATCAAGATACATTACAGGCTATCCAGTTTTTTCCTTTAACTAAACAGAATTTTCCAGAGTAGGGATCGCTCCAGAAGCAGTAAGACAGCACTTTCCCCCGCCCCACTTTAGAAGCTATTTGTTATCTCCCGCCGCTCAGAAAAATGCCCGAGGGCCGCGGGCTCCACTGCCTGCCCCCTCCCACCTCCTCCGCTTCAACCTTCCCGCCTACCGGCGCAGGCTCCGGGGCCCGCGCGGCCAGCGGGTGGCAGCACGCGCAAGCACCGCGGCCGCCCCTGGGTGGGGGTGGGACGCGCCAGGGTGCTGGAGCCCTCACCCCACCCTCGGTGCGCCATCACCCAGGGCTACGTCCGGCAGCTTCGACAAAGGCTGATTTCCACGGGGGACGGCCAGCGCTCGGAGCCGCCGGCGGCAATTCCGGGCCCCCCTCCCCCCCCCCGCCGCTTGTATGCTGCCAGGCGACAACTAAGGCGGGGGGTGCAGCACGGGCCGAGAGGCGCTGCCCCCAGGAACGCCCCCCTCCTAGTCCCAGGATCCCTCCCCTCGCCTGGCCCTAGCCTGCAGCCCTTAGCACCGGCCTGGCTTCGGACACGCTACAGAATCGAGACGTGTTCCCCAAACGGCCTTTTTTGGGATATACCTGTCACACGAAGAACCATCTCTCTGTTTGCTTAGCGTTTTTCCAAAATATTCCCGACATAGCGGCCTGCGTATGGACTGCAGGGTTCGGAACGTGCCACTTGAAACACAATTTTAGAGAAGGAAATTATCAGAAATCAGAAAATGCACAAGTCTTTGTAAAATATTAAATTGGAAATATGGCATGCTCTGGATTTTCCTCAGCTTGTTTTCCCTCCCATAGGAAAATCTACAAGCTTATAGTAACATCAACAGTGTTTCAGCCGGTATTAGAAGAAAATTGGCAGCCCCAATTTAAGGACGTAAGGCAACAATATCCTCTTGCCATAGAGGGGTAAAGCATATTGTTACTAAAAGAATAGCATCAACGAACTATTTTATAAAACTATCTGGAAGATGGGATGTCCTCCCTTCCATATAGCACTGACTTCACAACTGAGTAGTAGTAGCACAGTCATGGTACATTAGCACTCAAAGGAGCTGAGAAAGGTTAGTGAGAAAGGAGTTGATGAGAGTTCATGTCCTCTTACAGTAAGGTTATGAAATGTGTAACCAGAATAACACTGTATCAGAAGTATGCAAATAAATGTACAAGGGAATAAACTGACTTGGCCTGTTTGTGTAGAAGTTCAAGGACATCAAAATATAAATCATTCTATTTTGTTGGAACAGATAACTGTATTCTTGATAGTGCAAGAAAATGTTGCTGACGCACATGATCTTGCACTACACTTTTTTCCCCACGGCTTCACTACCATCAGCTCTGTGATCCTGGCAACAGGTAGAGGGCAACAGCCAAGCCAAACATCAAGCACATCCTTTTGGACTGTTTACTCCTTAGCCTGAGATTGAAGACATTTCAAAATGAGATTTAGACCAACAACAAATAAAATTGCATTTTTAAAGGATGTGACAAATTGTTAAATCCAACCTTCTCGGGCATCCAGTCTCTCAGAAAGCCTTTTAAGTAGCCTGACATTTCAATGCCCTTAATGGGAGGGAAAGAAAAACTGCTGGATCCTGTGTGTCCTGGGCTTGTAGAATCAAGCTTCCACATGTAACTAAAACCAGATGCATGGCCCTACAGGTAAAGCTTTTATCTAACCATTTAACCATTATTCAGGCAGTCTTCCCAAGCAGTATTTGCTGAGGGCTCAAGAAGCTCATTGCCTACAAAATGGTGTTGTTGGCCACTGATTATCATCCATCCATATAGTTCAATAAGCAAAACATGGAGTCTAAATACATTAATGAAATAACACTCTCCCCCACCCCCCCTCCCCCAATAGCTAATGAACTCCAAGTACTTAGAGGATGGAAACATAAAATCAGTAGGGCTCTGTGCCAGGGAAAATGTATTTGCTGTATCTAGACTAAATTTAATCATTCTCATAAGCAAGTTCCCTAATTTTCTAGGCAGATCTCTACCAGTTTAGGGTGGATGAAGGTATGCCCCTCACAAGAGATACAATGTTTCAATAAATCTGACCATTACTCAGCAGTTTATTTTTATTGGAAGAAAAGGAGACAGCTGAAGCAGGACATACTGGCAAAAGCACAGTTTAGCAAGTAGGAAAGATGCTAATATAGCAGTATTTTCTTTGTCTACTTCATATATTGGAAAACCATTTCCAGCAGAGACCTCAAACTAGAATATGAGTGGGGTGAAATAGACATGGTGCAGGGTGATACAACAGAAGGAACGGGAAAGCTGGAATGAGGTAATTTTTCCTTCATCATGATGGAATTATTCTACAGACATCATTTAAGCAAGCATCCCCTGGCAAATCTATTGCAGTTACTGAAGATGCTGCTGTCCCTATTTGTCCATCCCTACATTCTGCTTGAAATTACTTGGTGGATCAAGACCATGTACTGTGCTTCAACTGTCCCAACTCACAGCCCACTGTATCACTGAAAACCCGCTTGTTTCAGGAATTAAAGCTAATATGCTACACAATGCGTAGGAATAGCTGAAGCATTAAGACATGACAGCCTGTAGAAAAAGTGACCTGTAGTCGAGAGATGGATGAGTGTTCATGGACTTATTTTAATTAATTGTCCCTGTAATTACATTGAAATTACCAGGAAAATTTTCCAGAAGGGGTATAGTTTTGAAAAGCAGTAGTTTTGAAAAGCAATTCTCTGAAGAGTTCAGAGAAAACTCTGAATAAAACACATCACCTATGTAAATTGAGGTCATTCATTCTACAGTGTTAGTCATGAATCAATAGTACCTTTTAACCTGATTTTTATGCACACCTGAGTCCTACTTCTTGTGCTCCGTATCTCATCTATATATTAAAAAACCCAAACATAAAAATGGAAAAAATACTTATTAACCACTGCTAAAAATGTTTATAGTAATGCCAATACATAAATAAAAAATATAAACTCAAACCTTGTGTTCTAGTCTATCCTAATGCCTTTGTTATAGAAATTGCTGCAAACAGTTCTGCTGCTGTAAGACAAGTATATAAAATGTGTATTCCCCACAAAGTCGACAATGACATGTATGGAAATAGCAAGTAGTTTACAGGTCATATCTAAGACTGCAAGCATTGTTTTCTGTGAGGAGTCACACATGTAGCGATAGATCACAGGTACCCTGCGTAAAGGTGCGTGCAGGCACTCTCTTCTTGCGGAGACGTCGGTGCCTCAGATCCCAAATAAATGCTCTCTCCCCCCCGCCCCCCTTAAAAAAACCCCACAAATCTAAATAAGCCTAGGTAACTACTATCTTGTACGAAATTGCTATTTCCCTGTAAGACGGAGAGGTCTTTCATCAAAAGCTGCTTCATTGCAGCGTACAGGTATTTACCGTGCAGTGACCTTTCTCAGTCATCCCTCGCTCCCTCCCCTCCCTCGGGGTTACAGCTGTTGATTTCTAAATAGGTTATTATGACCCAAACCGCGGAGAATTTCGGGCAAGACGGAGCGAAGCGGAGCCGTGAAGCGGCGGCGATACATGAGAGCTGCAGACGACCCCGCCGCCAACACGGGGAGCGCCCGCCCCCAGCTGTGGCCTCAGCCACGGCCCCTCACGGCGGCAGCTTGAGGCACCGCATCACTTTCGTCTCTTTTCCCTCATTTTTCCTTTGGTCTGTAATCCCCCCCTTCCCCCCACCCCCGCCCCGGTATTACGCGCAAACCCGGTTGCTTCAGCTTCGTCACAAACCAACAAATGAAAACGA